>JASNQO010000034.1:134878-332163 GCA_030378425.1 Periconia sp. TS-2 | reverse complement strand
CCTCTCCTTCTCCTTCCTCTCCTTCTCCTTCCTCTCCTTCTCCTTCCTCTCCTTCTCCTTCCTCTCCTTCTCCTTCCTCTCCTTCTCCTTCCCCTCCCTCTTCTTCCCTTACGTAGACCAACCTGACACTCGTCGATGCAATCGTGCATGATCTCGAGCGATTCACCCGAGTCTCCTTGGCCGTCGGCAGCCAGAGTGCCTTGGCCGTGAACGCCCCCCTGGTGTTTGGGCCCCGAATTTCAATTCTCTCCGGCACTCGTTGTAGGCTGCAGGTTTTGCTCTTCCTCTCTGTCCGTCGATGCCGTTTCGTCACCCCATTCTTGTTGGACTTGAATTTCCCTTTTCGACTGTTTATGCTGAGCGACGACGTCTTGGCGCTCAGGTCGAGATCGTCTTGCGATGCAGTATCATGGGCCGGTGCTTGATGCTTTGTATGGTCTTTCATCCGGAGGTCGTTCGTGACTTGGAGCATATTTGTAGCAGCTTCTTGTGCAGACATTTTTGTCTCCTTGTTGTTTTGTTGACTTGCGTGGAGTTTACGGGGGATTTTCCGAGTGGAACTTCCCAAAAGTATAGGATGAGGGTAAGTTGACAATCCAAGCAGAAACCTGTGATGGGGGAGTATGTCTAAAGCTGGCCGTACGGCTAGGCAAAGTGGTGAGTATACAGAGGTTAGAGGAGGCACGGGGAGTGGAAGAAGGCACGAGGATGGGGAAGGCAAAAGGCGCCCCTTCACCATGTTTTACCCTCAACCCATCCTCAATAAAGATAGTGATGAGGTATTGGGACTCCTTTGAACTATGGGCGAAGACCAAAATGTTGAGGGAGGGGCAACGCTGTGGTTATGTGGCACCGATAGACACAACGCGATTACTCGCACCCTGTTAACAAATCAGGAGAAGCGCCCAGGTCATGGAACCAAAGGGAGGCCGATTGGCATCCGGTACAATCACGTCATACGGGAATTTGGGAACCGCATCTTGACCAGAAATGCGAAGTGCAAGTGTAGTGCCCGTGGTAAATACACATCTCTGAACCACATTTTCCTTCTGAGCTTGCTAGCTTTAAACCAGCCAACTTTTCTTCATTCCTTCCAAAACCCCTCAACGAATCCGAGAGAGAAAAAGCCATTCACATGCCGCAGGAAACGAAGGAAGAAGTAATTTCTATTTTAATTCAAACTTTTTTTTTTTTTAAAAAAAAAAATTTTAAATAAATTGCTTACAACTTGGGAAAAATTATCTTCGGGGAAAGAGGAAAAAAAACCTAACCTTCTAGGCTTTTGTAATGTATTTCATGGATATAGTATAGATGGATCGATTGGCTATTTTTCCTTGCCCGCAATCGGCGTCTTCGTTGCTTCGTCACTCCAGGGACTTCAAAGGAAAGGAGCCGAGGATGAAAAGCATCCAGAAGCGAGTGTGATGGATGTCATTGTTTACCTCATTTGAGCATGCAAGGTAAGTGATTGCATGATGCATATCCGTCAACAAACGAATTTAGGCTGGCTCACGGAAATATTTCAGGCATGGATATCTAATGATCGGGATCTAAGATCGGTCTGAACGTTTGCATTTCCAAAGCCCAAGGCTTGAGGTACTAAACAGTGGATAGTTGCTTCGTACAATGCAAACAGACTGCGAAGAAGCCACTGGGGCAAGCGCCTAAACAGTCTTGCATAGTAAGGAAAATATATAATACACTGCCTAGAAGTCGTTCGTTCCTCGTCATAGAACCTTACTACCTCTCATCGGTTCGTATCTTCATCTCGCGGTTCAAAATTTAGCTTTAGATGCGTTAGTGGCATCCACATGCTGAAGCAAGAATTGACATACCTGATTACCATTGTACAGCTGTTCGTTTCGTGGTTCTCGTGCCCTCTGGTCTGCTAGTGTTCGTACGCGGATGCTCGAAGTCTCTGGTTGTTGCTGTGCCTGGCCAAGGGGTCTTCCAGACGCTGTCTGCTCTGGCGGCTCCTGGCGTGAATTCGATTCTTCTGTGCCGCCTGCTCCTATGACTGACGATAACGTGCTACCCACATATCCAATTGCTGAACCCGCAAGATTAAAGACACCGCCCACAAGACCCATGACATTACCTGCTGCTCCATACACGATCCGACCGGTTCCACCAGCATAAGCGTCTGTATAGCCTTTTATAGGCACAAGGACTAGGGTAGCTGAAGGCGCTAGATCAATGTCGCCGAGTGTTTCCGCCTCATCACCTACTGACAGCTCTCGACTAGGCAATGGGGCAAGAATCTGTTTGAAGATGTAGGGTTGATGTCTCTCTGACGGGTCTTCCTCTGCAGCTGCGGACTCTCGGTCTACCCAAGGACGTACGTCGTCTTGTAGCTTCGCCGTTCGTGGGAACGTCGAGCGTATGGTGCGTCCGTCAAACAACCTAACGTTGAGATGTACTTGCTTCGCCTGCGAACCTCTACTGCTGTGTGTTACGGTAGCGTTTGATAGCGTGGGCTCTGGCTGAGCCAGCCTCTCGCGCTCCGCTTTCCGCGCTTCTGCCATGGCTTTGCGCTCAGCCTTGTCTGCCTCTATCCTCGCCTTTATACGGGCGAGCTCCTCCTTTTCCTCCTGCTTTTTCTTGCGCAGTGCATCTCGTGCAGCTTGCTGTGCAGATTGTGCGGTGGCAGCTTCGGCACTTGTCGGTTCTGTGGCTTTCTGCTTTCCTTTTGCTTTCGAAGACGGGGCGGCCGTGGGTGCTGGGGAGATGGCCTCGGGTGGTGATTGGGGTGCGTGCTCGACGGGCAGCGGTACTGCCGTAGGCTCTGGAGTGTGCATTGCCGGAGGTGTTGCGGCGGACGGCGCGGTGCCCGGAATCGAGGGAGCCCCAAGGACTTTCCGTATGCGGTTGATGAATTCATCTTTGTTAACTCCGCTCGCGAGTTGTTCTTGTAATCGTCCGTTCCTGCGATATGACCTTAGCAGACATCGGTTTGCGGCCGACTACCGGGCAGTCTTACTGTATCATCACGAAGGTCGGCGTGCTCGATATGGTGCAGAATGCGGAGAGGTAGTCAGCCTCTGCTGAGCCCGCTTCGATGCGAAGTATTACGGCTTTTTGTTCGAGAAGGCTTGACAGCTACGGCATAGTTAGCACTGCTGCATGCATGAGCTGTGCAGGACTGACCCAGCCGCTCCGGAGCCACTCGTCTTCCCACACTGCGCTTTCGGAGCCGCCATCTAGCATTCTTAGTCAATGATATAGACTGCGTCGGGGAAGGCATACCGTGGACGAAGACACCGACAAGCTTCTGTTCTTGAATGGCCAGAGCAATGCCGCTCTGCAGATTTCCTTGGTGGAACATGGCGGCTACGGTGTGGGTTGTGGCCACATGTCGTGGGGCAGTTCCCGTGAAGCTTGGGGACAAGCAGCAGGGGTGGAGCTCGTCGGCTCGTGAAGCGGGGAAATTCGTACCGAGCCGCCACACACCGCCACAGCAGGCAGCTACACAAGACGCACATCAACATGACCGACGCATATCAATTATATCAAACGTGGCTGCGGTGTACGGGTAAGAATGCAATGCTAACCAGAAATGCCAACATCTATCGGGAATAAAGAGCCAGTATCCTCCAAGTCGTCCGTGCCAAAGAAGGGAGCAAACCCAAAGCCACACATGTTCCGCTATCTACACGTAGGTGCACACTATCCGCGGGCTCAATGCAGTCCCGTCGAGGTAAGCCAGATGAAAAATGGCCCACTGCGCCCTCCCACGAACTAACTACGCTCCGCCCTGAGCGCACCAGAGTGAGCCCAGCGTAATGGGAGCTGATGGAGCTATGCCATGCCTAGTGTGCTTCCCAGCATTAGAACGTGCTGGTTGTCGGTGAAATCGCTGAATGGTATTCAAAGCCAATAATCGCTGACGCCAACTTACTACCACCCTCCACATGCCGCCGTCGTCCCGTTTGTTCCTCACATGATGACGCATCGGCCGCCTTTCTTCACCTTCGCTGCCTGAGGGCGCGGGCTGAGCACAGCGCTGCCTGGGCATTAGCGTGCATTCAGTGACATTCACGAGCAACGTACCGAATCGCCTCGTCGAATACGCTCTTCAAGTTTCGTTGTGTAAGTGCCGAGCACTCAAGATACTTTTGCGCCTTGATCTCCTTGGCCACCATGACGGCTTGCTCGTACTGTATGGGTGACATCTTCTTCTGACGGAGGCTTTCCTTGGTCGCCTCATCGTCCCTCAAGTCAAGCTTGGTCCCGACAAGGATGATGGGCACACCCGGTGCGTGGTGGTCGATCTCAGGGTACCACTGCATGGCTTAGTATCGGCAGCTGGTGCAGCTGGGGGGGTCAATTACCTTGGCCTTGACGTTATCGAACGAGGGGGGGCTGACGATAGAGAAGCAGATAAGGAAAACGTCGGTCTGAGGATATGAGAGCGGTCGCAGGCGGTCGTAATCTTCCTGTCCTGCCGTGTCCCATAGCCCGAGACTTATGGGTTTGCCATCGACCATGACATTTGCAGAGTAGTTATCGAAGCTTGACGTCGGGATCAGCTCGTAATTCCCGGGACGGGCGGGGATTACTCACACAGTTGGGATGTATTCGCCGGGGAATGCACTTGTCGTGTACGAGATGAGAAGGCATGTCTGAATAGCGGTTAGTCGGACGGCAAGCACCTTGATGGGGGCGGATTGTGCTCACCTTGCCCACGGCACCGTCGCCGGTCACGACACACTGCCCAAGTTAGCCACTGGACCAGAGTTTATGCATGTCTGCGAGCTGGTCGCACCTTCAAAGACTGGGTGGTGGGTGCAGCCATGGCGTTTAGAGCGCAGAGGCGCGATGGCGGGAGCTAAAGGCGGTGTTGGATGAGAGGCGAAAGCGGCGGGGACAATGGCGGCGAGAGGTCGGGGGCTGTTTTGGGCGATGGGAGACGAGTTGATGTGAGTTGTGGCGTGCGCACCGAGGACAGGCGTGGGATTTTGCAGCCTGGGGAACGTTGGAAGCTGTCGAGTGCAGCTCTTCGCGATGAGCAGCAAGAAGGGGCGAAGGTTGTCGCTTGGCCGAAGACGAGGTGAGGCGGGTAGACCGAAGCTTGGAAGAGGTGGCAGCGCGGGCCACCAGCTTGAGCGGGGGTCTTGTATCTAGCGGGCGCGGGTGGGTCGGGGGGGGCAGAGGTGAGGAAGCAGAGAGCGTGCGGATCGTGCGAAGGCGCCCAGCGCGGCGAAGAGGAAGACGGCGAGGACGGCGAGGTGGTGGGCGAGGGAGAGAGGTGTGGTGCAGCGACGGAGCAGAGCGGACAGGCCGAGTTTGTTGCAGGGCGTGCGTGCGTGCGTGCTGCTGGCTTTTTGGGAGTGCAGGCAGGCGCGAGACACACCTGCGACAGCACCGCCGCCAAGCCCTCCGTGGGCGTCGCCAGCCAGTCAGCGCGCCGAACCGCCCTGGCCCGTGCGCCACCACCACCGACGCCGCCTTGATAGGCCGTCGAGGCCCTGCGCCGTCAACACTCGCCCAACACCTCCCGCCGCTGCTCCCACGCCCGCTCGCCCTCGCTGGCCCGCCGCTCACCACCACCACCACCACCACCGCCGCCGCCGCCGCCGCCGGAAGAGCTGCTGCTGCTGCTGCTGCATGTGCGTCTGCATCTGCGCCTGCGTCTGCGTCTGCGTCTGCACGCCCCTCGCCCGCACGCAGCCCGCCTCCACACGAAACGCCCGGCAGTCTGCATGCACCCACTCACGGCGACGTGCCTCTCCATGATTCAAGCAACAAAGCCGTCCGCACCCATCACCCGCATGTCACTCCACCGCCGCCGCGCTGGAAATACGGACAATTAATCTGCATTTTCCCATGCGCGCCTCCCCATTCGCCAATGCGCTGCCATTTCTGCCCGCCCGCCTCACCATTCGCTTACTGCCGACCTCCGTGCCGATTGTCCATAATCCATAATCGTAGTGCTATCATCTCCGCTGCCTCCTCCCCACGTGCTTGGCTACACCGTCACTGTGCACTGGGCGCTGCTTGTAACCCCCCTCAACACCGCAACGGCTGTTCCTATGTGCCCTACATGTTCCTCCCATCACACAGTACCCTGCGCAGCCCCATGCCGCTACCTGCCCGACAGCTGCTGTCGAACCTGGCTCGGCGTATGGGGTAGTCGTCGACGGGTACGCGAGCCCTGAATCCAGTGAGATTGTCATGCGTAGTCAGTGCCGCCCTTGTCACAACAGACGCATCGCAGATTGGAATCGACAGAGTGAAGAACAGCCATGTCGCTGCAGTGGGTATCATGATTCTTCTTATCGCTCCTTTTCCAAACACTAGTCTATCAAGGCGTGAAACTCTCTAGAACGCACGCATCCGCTAGCCGCCGCGCAAAACATTTCTAGAAGAACACGAATAGGTCCTTTCCATCGTCGTCATCCCCTACAAACTGTTTTCGCAGGAGTAGCTTGATCAGAGGCTCGTGCAATTCCTTCATGTCGAGAATGCCGCGCTTCTTTTGATCAATGTACGATACGTCTATCACCACTTGCTTGAGATTCGTAGTCGAAAGAGCATCCTGGTCAAGAAGAGCTGACAGGCGATCTGGCGTGCCCACGCCAAAGTCAATCCTGTAACACCACTTAGCTTCATGTACTGAAATATACCGAATGACGTACTTGTTCTTCTTGAGATGCGCAACTTGCTCACCAACTTTCATGTGCTTCGCAAACAGTTTCGCAACATTCGGATTCTTCACACCCACTTTCGGTAGGCCTGCCTTCAAGGATCGGAATACATCTGCAGCCCGGATCCCAGAAGCCGTTACCACGAGCGTGTGTGGTGCTCCAGCTGGCTTGGCGGGAGTTGACTCCAGTTTTCCGCATTGCTTCTTTAGGAAAGCAGCGAGGTTGTCCAATTTTCGTGACTCGGCCCAGCTGCTGGTGTCTTTGATACAACGAGCTTCTTCCTGTCAACAAACTTTTTTTGCATACATTGAAGATACAACAACGTACTGGGTATGAACTTGTCCTCCAGCTCCACGCTGCTGAGATCTTTCCCGTACAATCTCGTCCTCGAATTGATGTAATCGGCCAACAGCTGACTGTCCATTCTCTCAAAGGCACGATTGACTCCTAGCTCTTCATCCAAGTCATCCTCGTTGATCGCTTTCGCCTTCAATTTCTTCTTTTCCTTCCTCTTCGCCTTTTTGCTTTCCCGCTTGCTGGCATCGTTGGCGCCGCCCTCAGCTTCCCTTTTCCGCTTCTTTGCGGTCGCCGTAGGGTCGAACTCGGCCTCTATCAGGGGAACACCCCCTTCGCCTTCAGAGTCTGACATGTTGATGTTTTAGAGTTTGATGTTGGAACGACGGGCGTCGGCAACGGCCCGCGAAACATTTGCACGGTTTTTTGGAAGTGTGGCTGAATGTGGCGTATCTTATCGATAAGTCGGTGGCTCAAGCTTGCATCACCCCATCGTTCCCCGACTGGTGGCTTCTCGGTGACTCTCGTCTGTTTCTACTCCTTCACTTCGTGTCTTCTCACTCATCTGTGCCAATGGCAGGGCCATTGAAACGGCCGATTGCCGCGCTAGCTTGCGCATCATCGAGAGGCACACCGCCGACTCTCTTGCTCCCTGCAAGCTACAGGTGCTTCTCTGTGCTCAACCGCCCGCAGCCGAACTACGATGGACATGTCCCGCTTACTAGGACGGAGAGGCTGGGCTTAGCTTTCGGCTCGGGGTTGTTAAGCTTCTTGGATCCTCGCAGGGGAGGTATGCTACAAAGCTTTGCACGTCACTCCACAATGGCTCAAGTTGCTAGATCTCATTGCCGCATTCGGCGAAGCCACCGCGCAACCTTTCTTCATAACGAAGCTCCGTGACCGCATGCTGCTACACCCAACAGGGCGCCGCATTCTACGGGATCGTCCTCGTTTGACCTCGACGTCGCTAGACATACCCCGCCTACGAAAGCTCCCCCCGAACACATTAGGCTACGCATACGCAGCATGGCTCGATCGCGAAGGCGTCTCCCCAGATACACGGGCGCAAGTACGCTACATAGATGATGAGGAATGTGCATACGTCATGCAGCGGTACCGCGAGTGCCACGATTTCTACCACGCGCTCGTTGGGCTTCCCGTCTTCCGCGAAGGCGAAGTCGCTCTCAAAGCTTTCGAATTCGCCAACACCGGACTACCCATGACTGGGCTTGCTGTCTTCAGTGCATTAACCTTGAAGAAAGCAGAGTGGAGAAGATTCTGGGACATTTACGGGCCGTGGGCGTTCAGGAACGGCGCGAAAAGTGATGATGTGATTAACGTATACTGGGAAGAAGAGCTGGAGACGGACGTTGATGAGCTCAGAGGGAGGCTGGGCATCGAGAAACCACCAGATTTGAGGAGTATACGGAAGATGGAGCGAGAGGCGAGAAAAAGAGAGAAGGAGGCCCGAGAAGCCGCTACCAAAGGTACAGCTACGTAGTTAAGACATGTAAAATACGCTTTACTATCGAATGGAACATTGTGAAACACTGTATACACATCAACTGAGCATAGGAGTCAAGAATTTTGTGAGATAAATAATATATTTGGATAAGCGATACCCAGATGGAAAGCTTCTTCGGCACTAAAACCACCTCAACTCTATCATTTGTTAGCATACCATTGGGGGGAAGAGTCGCACCTTTCCCTTTTTCAAGCACTCTCCGACGCGAGTGCAGTAGAAACATAATCTATCGACTTTCCCTACCCATTCCATCAGCTATTCGACAGGGGGTACTTCCCTTACCTAGCCTACATGCCCTCCCTCGCCCACCAACAGTCCTCTACAGCGCTATACCGTCCCCATGTCGAACGCCTATCCACTGCCGTCGGCGTCGTTGACGGAAAAAAGCACCAAAAACGAGCTGCCTGTTCGCTCTCAGACGTCGAAAAAGAGCAAAGGAGTGTGTTCCCGGAGGAAAAGAAAACGAGTCACCTTCGAAACCCATCACGATGCGGCGCGCGAATCATCACCCAACCAAAAGAAAAGTGGAAGATGAATCACTGGGGCATGGGTATGGGACGAGAGCTACCTGTTCGCTCGGTTAACAATGTCGTCACTCACGTTCGGAGGGAAGTTCGGCACGGGAGATGAATGAGCGTGCTTGGGGAGAATAGGTGGAGATCCTGGGGCGTGGCATGCTGTTGCTGTGCTATCCTGTGCTGTTATTAGTCGTGAGGGCGTGTTATCATGAGTCGCACGGCTGGAGGGGTTGTGTTAGCCTCACTGGGGCGGCGGCACTGTGGTGTTGATACGAAGAGAAGGGAAGGACTTATATAGACAAAAAATGGTTCATTGTGCGAAGGGTTGGATGGCATTGTGTAAACGAGGTGAATGAAGGGAATAGACGGAGTGACGTTGTGTAGATGTATGACAGAAGTTGGGGCTTTGCTTTGTAGAATGGCTTGTTCTGAGACTTTGGTTGTGCACAATGATCAAGTGATGAGGAGGTTGAGGAGTGATTGTGGTGCTTGAACCGTCCTTTTGCTAGCCCTATTTATCGCTTACAGACTCTTTCAACATGTAATGCTGAATGATGCTGGCAAAGCACTTTATTTGCTTTGCACTTTTAAGTTAAGATACAAGGTGTGACGCTAACATGGTAGAGGCACGAAATGAGGTATTGCATTCAGTTTCAATCATGGATCAAAGAGCTCCTGCGCTTTTATCCTAGAATGTCGGAGTCGGAGGTGGAAAATGAGGGCACACAACGGAACTATTAAATCAACTTCAAGTAGACTGTGGTAGGTGGATCGTTGAGGTGACCGCGTTCTGATTGGCTACAGGGCTTTGTACCAGACCTTCGGAAACCATCTTCCTCGACCCACCTCTTCCCCACACTTGTATCTGCGCCAACTCCCGGGGCAATTTTTACTACCTTTCTAGACCGACCAATGATGGACGGCTCATTATTTGGGAGCTGCGCGGTCATGGGAGCAGGTTCCCCACATCTGGAAGACGTACATGGAAATCCAGCCACTTCCTCCGGCTCCGATGCCTTCCCACGCTATAGGGGAAGCTCGGGAAGCCGGATCGGCGCTGATATTATCCGCAAGACATATCTATTCAACTTGCGGTCGTTTCCTTGCTGCAGTCATATATGTACTCAATATCCGGTTCTATGAGCCTTGTTCTCAAGCCGCTGAGTCTTCACGACCTTTCGCTTTGATTTAACAGACGACTGCACCCATCTCAAGGTTCATACTTGGCAGAAATCAGAACAGTTGACCTCCGCAGAATGGGCTACGCTGAAAATAGGGTTGCCATCCTCCTCGGAGGTGGTGTAGCATTTGTGAGCAACAACGTTGAGCCGCGTGAATTTGAAAGACTCATGTAATTCTTAGGGTGCTATCTATGTCTTATCCATTATTATCTATCGACTATGGTTCCATCCTTTGGCAAAATTCCCGGGTCCATTCCTGAACCGCGTTTCACAGGTATAGTGAATCGAAGTCCATCGTAGATAGATCTGACCTGCATTTATCAGATACCTGCTATCTATTCAGTTCTAGTTGGGCGCTTGCCTATGGACACGAAAACTTTACACGATAGATATGGTTCGTATTGGTGATTTGCCGCACAGCTACTTTACTGATGCCACCAAGGACCGATCGTAAGGCTCAGTCCAAACGAGCTCTCCTTTAACACGCCGCAAGCATGGGAAGATATCTACGGCCTCCGCCCCGGCCGACCCAACCTGTCCAAAGACCCGATTCACGTTGGATCAGTCGACCCGGTTCCTGGTGTATCCACCATCTCTATGGCTGACAATGAGACGCATGCTCGCCAACGACGAGCCTTGTCCCATGGTTTCAGCCAGCAGGCGCTTTGGGCACAAGAGGACATTGTTCAGGGATTCGTCACGAAGCTTATGAACAACATCCAGGGCTTTTCAGACCAGAAACAATCCTTCAACATCGTCGATTGGTTCAACTTCATGACGTTCGATGTGATTGGGGACCTTGCCTTCGGAGAGTCGTTCGGCTGCTTGGAGCGTGGAGACTTTCACTTCTGGATCACTTTGATCTTCCGTGCCGTCCAGGCCGGTGCCATAGAGACGGCTACGCGGCGAGTCGCAACTCCAGGATCTCCCCTTCAGCAGTACCTCATGAAGTGGATCCCCAACGAGATGCGGAAGAAACGCAAGGACCACTTGTCTTACAGTAGGGAGAAAGTTCTGAAGCGACTTGCCGATACGAAGACAGACCGGAAAGACTTTATTCATTATATTGTTCGACAATCGAAGAAGATTGATCTGTCGCAGGACGAGATCATTGTCAATGGAGCTCTCTTCATCGTCGCAGGTAGCGAGACCACGGCGATGACTCTCTCTGCAATGACCAACTTTATGATTGCACACCCAGCTAAGTTCTCCAAGCTCAAGGAAGAGATTCGCAACGCTTTCGCAGCCGAGGAGGACATTACTGTGGACAAAGTCACGAATCTCCAGTATCTCAATGCTTGCATCGAGGAGACACTACGCCTGCTTCCGCCCGCACCAATTGGTTTCTTGCGATCTATCCCCGCAGGTGGTGACACTATTGACGGGCAATTTCTCCTGGGAGGCGTGAGTCATCCCCTACAGCAAGGCAAGCCCTGAATTTCATCTGACATACCATAGACTACAGTTTCGGTCAGTACTTGGTGCGCCGCACACAGCCCGGAAAACTTCAAGAATCCAGATGATTTCATTCCCGAGCGCTGGTTCGACCTGGCGTACGAGAGTGACAACAAATTGGCTAGTCGTCCATTTTCCATGGGTCCACGGGGTTGCATTGGCAAGAAGTAAGTACCCCTACGCTTCTCAGGGTAGAGTTGAGTACTGATAATCTGCAGCCTGGCTTACATGGAGATGCGCTTGGTTATGAGCCGCTTATTCTGGCGCTACGATGTCGAAAGCGTAGACGGCGCTCCGGACTGGGTAACCGAAGGACAAATGAAGAACATGAAAGCATACTCGACCTGGGTGAAGCCGGAGCTGAACGTGAGGGTCTCTCCCGTGCGGCGATAGGCCGTGATCTACATACCACTGAATTCAGCAAGTCATTCTGTGTGTGAGGCATGAACACGATTCGTAGCAATGAACTGCATTCTTGGGGACGGTCAGAAATAGCCCGGCATAGCGTAGCATGCTTCATAGCTTCCATTCTTCCAAAAGATTTATCAAATTTTCAAGCTACTTGCTGTTGTGTTTACATCTCCTCTGGTTTGTGCGGAAGCTCGTCCGGGCCGAAGCTATTGGCCTAGTGCACTAAACACCCGAATGGAGGCATAGGCTACCGTATGGGGCAAAATGCGGGGAAGGAAGACGCCAACCTCCGAACCCGAAGGGTGCAGGGACGTCGGCCGCGCTTCCCGGCCAAACACCTCACCGCAGACTTCGTTGTCCGTACCAAGGGGACATATGCCACCCTGTACTCCCCCATGGCTACCAAGCGAAAGCATGACGACTCGTCTGGTCCCGACAAGTCGCGAGCCGCCACGGAGAACGGCGCCTCGTCAACAAGTCCACAGACTTTGTCAGAGTCGACAGCGGGGAATTATCCCCGGAAGCGCATAGCAATCGCCGTAAGTTGGCGTGCGTCAGTCTGGGCCCATTGAACAGAAGCCTAATGCAATCCAGTGCAATGTGTGCAGGTTCCGGAAGACAAGATGCGATGCACAGAAGCCCTCGTGTGGATTCTGCATAGATCTAGGCATCGAGTGCACATATCGTAAACCTACCCTGGGCGACCGGTAAGTGCAGCATTGGGTTCTGCAGCAAGGGTGTCTGCATGTTTCACGTCAATGCTAATCCTTCATTCAGAGCGAAGCCATCCGCACCCCAGCCTGAGGCACTGGATAGCATTGAGCGACGATTATCCCAGTTGGAAGCTAGGATGGAGTCGACGCATCAGATGATTCAGAATTCGACTATGCTTTCGCCCAATATCTCTAACCATAGCGAGATGCTTCCACCGCACGAGCCTCGGTCACGAAGATCGAGCGTGAACCGGCCTGCAGGAGAGATTCTGAATGCGAACGCATCTAATCCATCAGTTGGCACCCCGGTTTCGTACGATTTTGCATATCGCCAAACAGCGACTGAGGCGCACACGGCAAGACCAAGCCTGCTGCATTTTCGTGCTCCTTCCTATATCCACGTGGATAGCTGGGATTACACGGCAGAATTCTACGATGAGGAGATTCTTGCTGGCGAACATCTGTCTGACCAACTGGATGAACTCCTCAATCAGCCCATAGACCTGACTAGAAGGACTACTAGGCGGCTTCAGCAAAGCTTCGTGGAGAACTTTCTTCGCTGGACGCCTATATTCGATCTGCGAACCTGCGTCAACGCGGTTGAGCAAGCAACCGCAGAGAATTTTGCTCTTTCAAACGCATCCACATGCCTAACATTCTTCTTGCTAGCCTTGGGTGCGATATCTGAAGATCGAAGCGAGAGCCCAGCGCCCGGTCTAGACTTCTTTGCTCGCGGATGTCGAATTCTTGAGCGCTTGTCGCTGCGGACAGGAAGCCTTTCAACGCTACAATGTCGGGTGCTGCAAGCGTCCTATTTCAAATTTGCTATTCGACCCATGCAGACATGGAATTCCATTACTTCAGCGGCAAGGGATTGTATGCACATCTTTAGCTCGCGCATGGTAGATCGAATGACACATTCACAGCAGGAGGCATTACATCGTGCGTTTTGGGCTACCTCGACGATTCTCCATGAGCTTGAGGCCACCATGAAAATGCACCCTATCGGGCTTCGCCATTTTCATGAAATAGTGCCTCTTCCGCAATTCGAGGAGGAGGACTCGGGGTTCTACTATTTCCTTGCTCAGATCAGCCTACGGAAGTTCTTGACACAGTCTCTTGAAGTAGTCGGTTATCATAGCGGAAGAGTCACGTATGCACCTGTTATCACTAGAGAGCTGCGGAAACAAGTGCGCGAGTGGTATGACCATCTACCTTCAGTCGTTCGATTTCCTCTGGATGCGACACCGGTATTTGACTCAAGGAAATCGTTCCTCCGAGGTCAATACGTTGCTCTCTTTGTAGTTCTTGGATGGCCTTCCGTACTAAAATTGATGGAACATGGCGATGGCGAAGAGCTTGCTTTTGATCCAGATACCCTTGCAGTCACTAAGGAACAAGCATCTGGCTGTATAAGAGGGTGTTGTCTGTTCCTTAGTGTCGCTGATGAACAGCTAATGGGCCGCAAAACGGGAACTCACTTCACGCTCTGGGCGTAAGTATCTGCCACAGAAGCGTGAGACGGCTTGCTAATAGTTATCTTCAGTGCATTTGCGTCGCTTGCGACGCTCATTATCACGTTCAACTGTCCGGCACTGTCATTTATTGAAGAGACTAAGCAGGAACATCATATTCGCAACGCCTACGACTTTCTGCGCCCCTGGGATCATTTACCACTCATTCGCCGTGGTCTTGAGCGTGCACGGATCCTGATGCAACAAGTAAATTTTGTCGACGGGCTGATCGATCCAAATCCGGAAGATGTCGCTGCTCAAGGAGTGACTCCAAATTTAGGACTGGGACAGCTCGAGTGGCATTCCCCACAAAATCCGAAGACCTGATTCTCGGACCTTACTAGAAGTAAGTCAGCGGAGTTCGATATCCGGGGTCTCCACCAAGGCGAGTTTCCCCGCGACCAGCACACATGACGACCAGGAACCATTACCAAGGTAGTATCTGTTTTCTCAAAATGTGAAGTACCCCAGATAGAGGTGAACGAAGATGGGTCTTATTCATGACCGGTTTCTCAACAACAACATGGCTTCAGGAAAGATGACGCGATCGTACCCAAAATTCTCAGAACTTCCCCTTAACTCATCTGATCCTCCTTACTCAGCCTGGGGTCTATGGGGTGCAGATGATGAGCTTGGGACTCTAAATCATTTGACCCCGGAGCGGACGGTTGCTGCCGCAAAGGAAGTCAAGACAGGTGCTCGCTTTGGGCTCAACTGGAAGCTTGAGCAAATGGATTACACGGGCGGATTTCGAGAAGTTATGAAACACGAGATTTTCGAGCTGGGCAAGAATATGAACGTGCGCCGCCATGCCAATTTGCTGTGATGACCAGGATTGACGTATCTAGGATGACCGGATTACCTTCAACACACAGACAAGCACACAGTGGGATGGTCTTCGACATTGGGGATTTGATGATGGACGGTTTTACAATGGTCTCACCCAGAAGGAGATTATCGAGAACAAGACGTCCAAATTGGGCATCCATGGTAGGCTTTATAGAAGTTTAGCGTAACACAATTAACAGAATGCAGCATGGGCGAAACATGGACTGGTTGGACGGGGAGTGCTGATTGATTTTGTGTCGTATGCCAAGCGAAATAATATCAAGTACGACCCACTGGATTGGTACGCCGTCACTCTGAAAGTCGCAAAAGAGATCGCCGCAGAATGCAACTTTGAATTTCAAGCCGGCGATATCATTCTGTTACGAACTGGTATGTGTCAAGTTGCCCTAAAGAGCATATGCTGACCTTTTAACAGGCTTCACTACGGCTTTCGAGAAAGCAGACATAGAGACAAAGAAAACTGTGATGCATAAGGATCCATTCAAATACCCAGGGTTCGAGAGTACTCTTGAAGTCCTAGGATGGCTTTGGGACACCAAGATTGCCGCGGTTGCTGGAGATTGCCCCGGCTTCGAGGCATGGCCTCCCTCTGAGCATGCTTTACATCAGCAACTTCTTGCTGGTTTTGGTATGCCTATTGGCGAAATGTTTACGTTAGACGAACTAGCGGAGGAGTGTGAAAAGCAGAAGAGGTGGACGTGCTTCTTCACGAGTGAACCTTTGAACGTGCAGGGAGGTGTCGCAAGTCCTCCAAATGCTTTAGCTATCTTGTAGATATAACAACTCTACAGTCCCAGACACCACAACATGCCTGTAAGGACATGTCCTGTCGATCCCGGTTACAGAAATATACATTCCTGCTCACAATCTTTGCATAAGATATCCACCGTGCAGGTCATCGCTATGAGGATCGCATCTCGGCAAACGATATCCTCCTCCCGGGTCCTCGGCACACTCGTTACCGCAGGAATACCCATCAGCTGTAGCGCATGTATTGGACCATTACCTTCCAGAGCTTCGGGTTGTGTCTGCTATCTCGCATTCTTCAGCTTAGAGGGTCTTGCTTTCGTGGGCGCGGCCTCTCGCCATGACTCTAGGTTCTGCACGACCCAAGCGATTTGCTACATCGCTCGACATTCGATCTAGAACACCAGTTGTAGGATTGTAGACAACGTCGCCGAGGCTTCCGAGACGCCGAGCATCCCCGATAAGTGCCTATTGAACGTCCGGGTCGCTTTGCTCCCATCCCTGCCTCCACAATGTACCATGGCGGCGGTTACATCCCCATCCGTGCTTAATATGGGGAAAGCTTCTCCTGAAGACCCTACCATCCAACGTCATGATCCCTGCCATAGCTGCGCACTATCGCGCGCAACCAGATCCACAGCTACCCCAGTGGAGCAACCCCCCGCAAATCGCCTCCGCAACTATGGAGTCTAGCACATGGATAAGCATGTCCTTCTCCACGTCCCACCCGCATAGCGCCCGTGGCGCGCGTCTTAGCCTGTCAACAGGGCTAGGATTCGATTCATTGAGCTCGCTTCGACAGCTTTAGCACGTTTCGTAGACGGATATAACAGTGCTGCTTGCTCACGGGTCCACCGGGCTGGGTATTGGACGCTATATATCGATCGTCTCGGGCATCTCACATATCCTCCCAGCAGCCCGGGTCTGACTTTGCTTTCTTACATCCTCCCCAACCATGTCGACTACCGCGGAGAAGATCGAGACAGAGCAGATCGAAGTCATGGAGAACTCTGCATCTTCTCAGGTTTCTGATGGTGCTGCTGAGAAGGGCACCGTTCAGCGTGGCGACTATATCCCTAATGAAGCTCGGGATGAGGACGTCGTCACGTTGAAGACGTGGGCAGTGATCGTCGTAAGCAACCCCTTCGCTATTTTGCAACTTGTCTCACTGGTCAAGATTCTATCCGCATCGTACGGTCTCAGCTTCTGGGTTGTAACTACTCTCGGAGCAATCCAATCACAAGTTGCCACCCAGCTTGGTAATGCTGCCAACGCTAGCTGGTGGACAACCGTGTAAGTGATCTTATGTGTTTCATGATAACCATCTGACTTTGATGTAGGTATACCATGTGCACAGCCATCTCGTTCATGATCTTTGGCGGCAACTCTGATCTCTTCGGTCGGCGCTGGTTCGTTATTAGCGGCAACATATTTGTCTTCGCTGGCTACATCGCCATCGGCGCCGCAAAGAACACCGAGACGATTATCGGAGGCAACACTGCCATCGGTGTTGTATGTCTGCTGAATCGCACCCTATTTTTATATTCACTAACCTCCCTAGGGCGCTGGTCTTTGTCAGCTCAGTGCTTTCGGCATCCCGGAACTTCTGCCAAACAGACTTCGTCATATCGGCGTTCTTATCGCAGGTACGTATTTCCAGAATGCAAGCAATGAACGAGCTGACCACCATAGATGCGAGTACGTGGATTGCAGTTCTGTTCGGTCCCATCGTTGCCCGATATGCCATCCGCCACGGCGAATCTTGGAGGTGGCTGTTCTACTCGGCTGCTATCGCAACCGCCATCGTTTTTGGTCTCCTGATCTGGCTTTACAAACCACCAAAGCATCCTCGCGGTATTCCTTGGGGCCAGGCTCTTCGCGAGCTCGACTACCTTGGTGCCATCCTGTTTACCGCTGGTGCTACGTGCGTTTTCGTTGGTGTCATCTACACAACGATTGTTCCGTCATCCGACCCTAAAGTCGTAGCTCTTTTGGTGGTTGGCTTTGTTGTTGTGGGGGTGTTTGCATGCTGGGAGCGATTTGGTAAGCTCAAGCAGCCAATGTGCCCACCGGAAATCTTTGCGAAGGATAAAGGACGCGAGTTGTAAGTTTTTCCGATGGAATGACATGATGTTCAATCTAATATTACTTTTAGCACATTTCCCTTCATCGCTGGAGTCATTGTAAACATGTTCTTCTACTCTGTCAACATCGTCTATCCCACTATGATCAATGTCCTCTGGACTGACGCTACCACTCCTCTATCGACCCAACTCGAATACACCCTCCCGCAGAACCTCGGTCTCATCTTCGGGTCTATGCTTCTGTGGTTCTTCGGCATCAAGATTGGGCACTGGAAGTGGCAATTCATCATTGTATTCGGAGTTATGACACTTTTTGGATCTCTCATGGCACTCGGGAATCCTTCCAACATGCCTATGATTATGGTCTTCTGCTTCATTTGTGAGGGAGCATATGGATGGAGTCAGACGCTCAGTATAACGTGGATTCAGATGGGTGTGCCGCAGACACAGCTCGGCATATCGGGCGCGCTTGCAGGCGTGGCAAGATGGACAGGAGGCGCACTCTCGAGTTCGATTTATCTAGCTATCTTGTCGAATGTTCAGAGTGAGCAAGCACAGAGACTGGTTCCGAATGCAGTTGCGGCCGCCGGCGGATCTGAATCAACAGCAGCCGCCTTACTTGCAGCGCTACCACTTGGTGCTGAGGCCATCGCTAAAGTATCTGGGGCTACAGAAGCCATGGTCGCTGCGGCAGGCTCGGCATTTATTCAAAGCTACGTTGTTGCGCTGAGGACGGTCTGTCTGACAAGCATTGCATTCGGAGTCATCGGAACTGTCTGCTGTTGCTTTTCCAATGACATTGGAAAAAAGATGAATGATAAGATAGAGGTTTTTCTAGAAAACGACGTCCAGGCCGACAAGAACAGGTTTCACTAGGCAAGGCTAGCATACATATACCGAAGAAATCAACGTCGAATTGTAGGAAATACACAACGAAGAAGGGGGTAGGTTGCTCACTAGCACTCGTATACTTAATCAATTCGTACTTAGCCACCATGATGTCTTTAAGCCCTCTTGTGATGTCGTATAAATTCTTTGTCTGCAAGGAGATAGGGTTTTTTTTACTGTTCGAAGAAATGTGATGCTGAAATGATTGGATGAATGGAGATGAAGTCTTGTAGTGCAATTTGCCTTGCTACACGAAGTCGGTAGCACTACAATCTCTGCCACATGGCGCCGCAGACTATCATTGAGAAATAATATTTATTCATCCACTTCCTATTGAATGGTCTGAGTGAGAGCTGTGTCAAGAGACCTGATTTCTAAGGGTTACTGGGCTGTGGCCTTGTAAACCTGAATTGTAACTGAGCGGGACTGAGTGGCTCGGACGAGCTGACGTTTGGGCTCGAATCCTAGACAAAGTAAGGTCAGTTTGATGGTTTATAATTCGCTGAAATGGACCCAGCCTCTTGATTGCAACCGTGTCCTAGGCCTTCAAGTCTCGGAGTACTTGCCCTCACTGAGGTTTTTCAGACAACAGTAATTGTACCGCGCCATATATGTCACCTAAGTAGCCACAAATGACTAGAGGTACCGATTGATAAGGCAAATATTCCGAGTAGCTACAGTTCACTAGGGAACGCGGCTTCTGCCCGAATGCGGTCATAGCAAACTCATAACATGATCATAGTAAAGTATCATATTGTTAGACACTTAGTGTTTTCTTTCGCATATATAAGAGGAGGAATGAGAGGCAAACAAGAATAATGGCTGTACATGTCAAAGAAATCAACACATTAAGAATTCGTCTGGTAGCTAGTGCGGGTCGCTTACAATAGCGACACCTGGTGCCAAATTCCTTTTAATACTACTCGTGAGCGTGCTTACGCTGCCTAACTAATTTCCCTATTCACCAGATTCATGTTGCATATAGGAATACACTAAACGGAAACACTTCGTTAGAGTAAAAACCGAATCCTCGCTCGCAGTTCCGTAATTATCGTGTCGGATATATCAAAACTGAAATAGACCCTTTAGCCTGGATTGTTAACCTTGATCTATCGTGCCGTACCTGTCCTATCTACTTACGAAGTTGAGCCCAATGCTATCAGTATAACAGTTATATTATACTAATTCGGGTAGTAGAGGTCCCTTCAAAAAAGGTAGCCGCCTCGCTCGCCCAAATATACCCTAAACCAACTCTCTTGTAAGTCTCAGATACTTCTCCTAGTTTCAAGAGCAGGAGGATATAGGAGCCAAGTAAGTTCCCATCTTGGACATCGGATGATATCTTAGCGCCGTATACTGACGATATAAACTCGCCTTCCTTAGCAAACCCGGTATCCTGGTCTAAAATACCCCAGCCCGAACCATAATCATCGCTATATTCGCATCTACTATTGATAATCCGGCTCACTGCCTCACTAGGGAACGGAAAGTCCCGTGCTTGCGGTTGGCTGAGTCCATAAAGTAATTTGATTGGTGCTTCCAATATCAAGATTCCTTGCTCTTCAAGCCAAGTAATGGTCTTTATATTTTCTTCGGCTAAGGCTTTCGCTCCAATAAATAACACATCCGATGTCAAGGACCAAGTTCTGGTATCGTAGCGAATTGGTCCATCATAATGCGCCCATGACCATGAGGGAGCCCGAGTTTCAACAGGACACCGTAAACTTGCAGATGACGCATTGTACCAAAGGAGCCCTTGGTGTATGCCGCGTGCCCATATACCAGCGAGATACATACCTCCTTGAAGACGAGGCTTCATGATTCTAGCTATGCCCGATATTGCGGGTAGTTTGTCCGTAGGAAAGGTAAGCTCGCAAGTGGAGTACTTCTCTACAATGGCATACCAGTCCTTCATGCATATATTTGGGGAGGTGATTCTCGGTATGCCACTTCCCTGAAGGGTGTGCGCGAGGGTATCCCAGTCATCCGATAAACATCCTACTTCACCCTTTACTCCGTTATGGTCTTCCCAGTAAAACTGGGCTTCTGCACAATGCAAAATCTTGTAAGAGCAAAACCGCTCTTGCAAGACCCACCCCCGTCGACTTAGAAAGCTTTGGTTCACCTGGAATTGAAAGTTTCCGGGCAGGCACACGAAAGAATGGTGATTCGTGCCATTCTGGACATCGGGTAGTCGGATAGTCTGCGGTGGCCGTAGAGATCTTGTGAGGAATCCGTCACGGTCGCTGTTTGCACAGTGAGCTGAGATAGTACAGGCAGAGTGAGCATAGAGTTTCCCCATATCCTGAGATTCCTTTGACCAGTCGCCCGCGTCATCTTGTATGATGCAGAGAGCGTCAATCCATAAGTAGCGGACGTTCCATAGGCGCGTGATAATGACAGCATCCTGAAAAGTCGCAGGAAGTTCCTCAAATCGGATAAGAGCCTCTCGAGATCTAAGGTTCGCACTTGTTGTGCGGAATATCTCGTCAACTTGGGGCCAGCGATGGCTTAAGGCGATATATGTGCCCGACGTCCCATTCTTTGTAGTATCAAGAAGCCTTAAAGACCTATTAATACTCCCCTTATATTCACCAACATCGAGTACTCGTCTTGGAAAGTAGGCACTTGAGGAGGATCTGGGAGAATTGTTCGAGGATGGCCGTGCATATTCCCTAAACCAGCTTTTAATGAGAGAGAACTTCTCCTCTGCTGTAGGATGTTTGTAGCACGGGAAGGGCCATATATCGTCGGGTGTCTCTGTCCGAAAGATTAATATGAAGGCTAAAGCACACGTTGGCCACCACATACCAGGCCAGCAGAACCACATGAGCCTCGCTCTAAATTTGGAGCTCTCATCTGCCATAGATCCTTCAAAGTTAATGTATCTCACATATCCATCCTTATGGCCATTGGGAGAGTGGGTGATGACTTTATTCCAAAATGGCGAGCTTTGGATAAGTTCTGATGAAACGAACATTGTTAGAGATTTTGACGATTTCCCTCCGTTACCGTCTTGAGACCGCCTCAGCTGTTCTAATAAAAGGCTACACATTGCGCAAGATTTTGGCTGTGGTTTGTGACGACGGCCATGTAATAATGCGAGCATGTTTTCGAGTGTTTCTTCCTCACCATCTTTGATCCAAGTGCGCCAACCAGCTCCGAGTAGAAATCTTTGTAGGTATTTGCAATGGGTGCACATTTCGCTGAGTTTCATTTTGAAGAGTCTTCTTAAGCATCGGCTACGCAGACTGTGATCGTAGTTCGCATGTATTTCTGGCTCTCATAATATTCGTTGGAAAGCGGAAGACTGGACCCAATAGATAACCTAGCAAAGAAATTGTGAGAGACAGGTAAAAGGCACATCTATAGGGACCGGGTCGTTACCTATACCGGAACAAATGATGAAGAGGTCAGTTAAATAACCACGACCGGCGGTGATGAAGTCGCTGATTGAGACCGAATGAGATGTCGTTGAGATGTATGCTGCGATGGCACCAGTGTGTAGCAAAAGCAATGGGTGGAGAAGGCTGTTAGGCATCAGTTGAGGTTCGGAGGCTGTGGCTGTGCTTGTGCGTCAGATTGGGTAGCCACGCGATGCAGCTCTTGCAGGTCTTTGATGGGTCAGGCTGACACTAATACTTTCACCTTCGGCTGAAGGTACATTAGTGTGTTGAACAACCTAGCGCTAAAATACAGGAGTTATTGGTAGTGACATGAAATTGAAAAGCTGGAGGTGCAGGCTTGAGTTTGACGCTGACCAGCGTGCACAATTTAGTATTTCTGTTGAAAGCCCAAGATCATATTGATAAGGCTGTTTCAATAGGGAAATAATTCTAGCTGTAGAAATCAGTCCTGTAACTTGGATATTTTCATTCGCATACGAGCGTAAAGTAGTGATTATGAGAGAGCAGAGCCAAATAAAGCATAGCTCATGAGATCGCCACTTGATGAAGCCACAAGTACCACCCTTGCTTGGCGCTTAGATTAGTTTGGTAAGGCGGCTACCAAGAGTGGCGCAGGAAAAATCTTGCGGCGGGCGGGGGAGGGAAGCCAGTTTTGCAAGCAGCTGTAGATACGCTGGAGACACTAACTCAATAGCCTCATAAAATTAGCTCTCGAATTACTTGCCCACGAATATTACTATTGTATTACATAACTGTCTACTCAGGAACTTTATTTATACAGGATGTCTAAGATTAACTATGGTTGGAAGCTGAACCGGCATTTGATGGCGTTAATAAAATAATTGACAGTATTACTAACACTGCGGCAATTTTTGTTGCAGACTCATATACTAAAAGAGAAAAAGTGATAGTGTATTATTACAACCTTCACAGCTTTATGTCTGTGCGAGTGTGCAAGTTAAGATATTAAAATTATAAGAGTGTCTCTCGCTACATTGTGTGTCTCGCCACGTAGTAAGTGACGTTAGTGGTTTAGTACTCCTCTTAGAACTATGTATCGAATGGGGCAAGTTATTAGAACGGCAGATAATTCTTATCTACTTCTTTCCTCTCTTCCTTCCTCCATCATATTCTACGAATGCAACCTTGTACGACCTCCCTGTCCACCAATCAGGTTGATACAGCACATGAATCTGTGTTCACTAAAGTGTGCCCCCCATGGCAGCAGAGCAATCGAGGTAGAATTCCGACTTAGAATAGTAGAATGGCTGAATTCCCTTGGAGACTTCCCACAACTCCAGATCTTTTTTCGTTCGGGGAAGGCGCAGCTTAGCTCCTGCAATCTCACACCAAGCCGGCAGCCAACACATGAATTCCCAGTCGATCAGCCAAAAATCGTAATCTTCGATTGGAGTTGATGGATCCGACGACGGAGGAGGTGTAAGCATCATGTTGTTTTCTATCAGATCCATGTGCGAGAGTTTAGGTACCGAACTCTCCGCCGAGCCATCACGAAACTTGTCGTTAAAATTAGCTGCATGGCTGCTGGAATATCCCCTTTCCACTCCAGCTTTCTCATAGCCTTAATCTCAAAGGCCTTGTACATCTGATCGAGAAAGGCTTCGTAAGTGTCGAAAGGACCTGGAAAATTTCGTCTTCGGTCCATGATAAAACCAAGCAAAGGTCGATATCCCTGGTAGTTTACGCTGCCGTAGTAGCTCGGATTTGGCGGTGGGATGGAGCGGAGCAATCGTAGTTGCTCAGCGAGTTTTCCAAGAATCTTTACCTGGGCGGATTCTTCGAGGCCATTCCATAAGTCTTCATGAATAGTAATGCCGTCAATAAAGTCCATGACTAAATAGTAATATATGGGTAGCTCCGAGCGCTTTAATTTGTCTTTCCATGCCCAAGAACGACCCACAGGATCTGCTCCCTGATGAGCGAACACTGCATATACTTTGGGCAACCTAGGTTTCTGATCTTGCGCATGGAGAAACAAGAGATTCTCGGCTTCCTATAAGTTATTGGTCAATGATAATTCTCTCTTAGGGCTGAAAGGTACTTTACCTGTAGTACTGATTTGAGATGGGAAACTTTAACGGCGTATACTTCATTAACACGAAAAACGCCTACCTTGTCGTAGAGAACACGCCGTATTTCTTCACGGCTCCGTGCGTTTTCAATATCCTCAGGGGTGGGTATTGGAGGAAGGGAGGGATCAGGCGCATAATACGGTAAGGATAGTTTGGTCCATTTCTCCGGTGGCCCTAGATCTAAGTAATCGGCCTCTTTTTCTAGGGCTTTGATCTCGTTGGGGTCCTCTGTGCCGAAATGCTTCAGTACGATAGCTGATCTATCTAGCATTTTGGATAAGGAATGCCATGGATAGCGGAAAGTAAGAGAAAGTGTAGCTGAGCTATAAAAACGGTCTTCAACTCCGTATATGGACGGTACTAAGTCTCCAGATCGGCAAGATAACTGAGTCTTTAGTCCAATTTGTTAAGTTGGTGAACATCATTCTCTACCTAGGGAGGATACCGCTTGTATAGATGGGATTACAGAGAACCTATCCATCTCTGTATATGGACAATGTTAAACCTTTGGGTAGGCAAGGTGCTGCATCAAGAGGGCTGTGGAACCTAGCTAGCACCCTGCTGATAAGGTGGGTGGGGGGCAAATTCTTTGAGATTCAAGCCACAGACTGACTACTGGTGTCTCATTGTATCTTAGGAATGCATGAGGCCCATTAGTGCGATAGTATTCTTTCTTCTCTAAATGTTCTAGATGCAGACTAGACACGCTAGAGGGTGTATTTTGCAATAGTAAGCCTCCATGCTAGTAGATTAAGGTGCGCTTTGTTAAAACCACGCTTGCCGCCGTAGTTTCGCTGTCAAAGGGTTAAGTTTGCGCTGGAAAATGAGTTAGCTGAACTTGAAGGGCACTCAATTGCTTGTGCGGGCCACCATCTGAAATTGTAGGATCGAGCCAAAGAGAAAGATGATGACATGAAAATATATCAAATTGTAAACTTCGAGGGGGGTCACGGGCAGAACATAGCTAAATCGCGTGTCTTCCATTCTACAGCCTATGCATCATTGCGCACTACGCAAACAACCTCAATCTCGTACACCAAATCTTTATGAGCCAACGCCTGCACCCCCAACCGAGTGCTAGGCGGTTTCAGGCCACCCATCCATGCCGCGTATCTCCGTGGCCCCTCCAAATCCTGGCCCTCTCCATCTCTCAGCAGATTCACCACATACTGCCTAACCTGGACGATGTCCTCTTTCTTGGCGCCAGCTGCGGCGAGACATTTGTCGACGTTGGCAAAAGCAAGGTCGCATTGTTCACCTAGTGTGGAGGGTATTGTATTTGTTGCCGAGTCGTGGCCTACTTGGCCGGCGATGGAGATCAATTTGCTGGTGGGCGAGATGGGGATGCTGGAGATGTGGGAGTAGGTTGGGGCGAAGGTGTTATGCCCTGGTGGGTTGAAAGTCTCGTTCTTATTGGTGGCTGACATGGCTGACGGGAGAATCTATTTTATTCTGAATTTAGTGTGGTGCATTCGGAAATTGCCTGGAGAATGTGAGCTGCTTATATGTGATAAAGCTTTGAGTCACGGATGTTGCTAGGATACTCGGATACCCCTCACTGGCTGCGCGCTCTCTGCGCCAAGCTTACTAACTGGCACTCGTCGACACCAATCTATGCTCAATCCAGTTGGCTCCCGGAGCCTTACTGTGCGTAAGATCCTCTAGAATAAGATCCTGACGTCGTCGGCTGTACCTTCTAATTTGGAGCGATATACATATGATTCTGACCACATTCCTTAACAAATAGAAATGATTTCATGATACTGGATGTATTCTCGAGATCAAAGTGATTCCATATCTAGACTGAATTGATCATAGCTTCGTCACTTCATCTTGGAAGGACTAATATCAAGTTGAAGGTAGTGCCTCTGGTCACACTTCATCTCAGAATTGAAGTAGTGCTTTTAGACCTCGCAAGCTGCTCGAAGTATTTCATACCATCTCCTCTTCCTCTCGCAGCTTTTCACCCGCCCATGGCCTATTTACGAGCTTCTCTTCCCGTAGGGTTCGAACGGGAAGATTGCTGCGATGCCCGCCATTGCGACATACAACGCAGCACATATCCAAATAGGCACTGCCGTAGACGTCTAAACGCGCATTAGAACTGTAATGGCTGGCAATACAAAGGACGCAAATCAAGATACATATTGGATAGGATAAGGGGGGAACAACTCACATCTGATTCTGTTGCAATCACAGCACTCAATATACCCATGACACGATTTCCGCTGACAGCCAGACCATTACCTGTGCCACGGTGCGCGCTGGGGAGCACTTCTGGAGTATACGCATACAACGTGCCGTAGTAAATATTCAGGCAGAAATTGACAACGCACGTGAACGCGACGTTTTGCGTCTCCGTACGGACCTAGGTAATTCAGGTCAGCATGACTTTTCCTCGCCCCACCAACATTTTTGAGGGTGCAATCGAGACTGGAGAGGGAATCACACCTGCGTGTACGCGAAGAAGAAAACGCACGAAACCAATGCTCCTATGACCATCGTGTACTTGCGTCCCAGCCACTTCAGCTGACACATCCATCCGGCCAGGACCGGCCCCCAGATGCCGCTGAAGTTTGCGAGCGTATAGTTTCTCCAGGTAACATATGCCGAGGTTTGACCAAAGGATGCCCCGCGGCTGGCAAGGTACGTTGGTAGAAAGACGTTGAAGAGCGGGTACGCGAGGCCGATGAGCACCCAGGAAAGCCAGATGAGACATGTCGATGTGCCAATGCGGCGCGTGGCAAAGAGGCCTTTGAGATGGATTGATATTTCAGCAAAACTCCATTTCGATTTGGATGAGTGTGCAGTCTCGATGGTGCCGCATGCTTGCATTTGCTCTAGCGTCAGGCTGCAGGGCCTGCCATACTTGGTTGCGATGGCCTGAAGTGTCTCCACGCACTCGGCGTCTTTTCCTTCTCCGATGAGAAACTTGGGCGTTTCTTTGAGCCGGATAATGGTGATGCGTAAGATGCTCATGATGAAAACGAGAGCACCAGAGGCAAACCAGACGTATCGCCAGCCTTTGTTGTTGTCGTACGTACAAGGCGCTGCATCTGGAACGATTGACGGGTCTGAGCAGGAATAGTTGGGGATGAAAGCCCAAGCGAAGAATCCCGCAACCAATTGACCGACACCTGTTCCACTCGTCAGTACATGTGCACATCTCTCTCTCTATATACAATCACATTGTACACCGGCCGGCAGAGCACCCGTAATAGAGAATTAAACTTTACCCCACCAAGCTGCCATCAACGTCAACAGCCATTGCTTCTGACTCGGTAAATACTCCAAGAAGACAGCCGTATCCAGCACCAAATTGCCCCCTCCCCCAAACGCACTCAGCGCCACGAACAGCCCCAACACGGTCCAATTCGGACTACTCCCCGCCACAATAGCGAAGATAGAACAGATCATCAAGCTGACGTTGAATGCGAATTTCCGCCCAATGATGTCTGCGGTGCAACCCCAGAAAAGGGCACCCGTCAGCATGCCCACGTACGCTGCAATCGTCAATCCGTTCTTGTATCCTGGGTGGAATTCCAGTGCGGCTTGCCCGGCAATGATGGATTGGATGAGGAGGATGAGCGAGTCGACCGCGTAGCCGAAGCCGTTTAGGATGAAGAGCTTCCATTGGTATGTTGTGAAGCCGATTTCGTCAATTGCATTGTTGACAAGGTGCATTTTGGCGTTGAGCACGGGATCGGTGTGCTCGAGCTGGAGGACATCTCCCTTGCTGATCGAAATGCTGTCTCTTTCGGTTGCTCGCTCAGCATCTTGCTCCTGCGCGACGTCGAGCTTCTTGTCTTGATCAGAGGCCATTATTGTTGGTGTGCACAGTACATTCGTCTGAGATTTAACTGAAGGTCGAGGCGTTCAAGCAAATGGTGTCCCTTGGTATGACGTCGCACAAGATTCTGTTCCAAGCTCCTCAATTCTAGGCGTAAGCCTCTCCCAACGTCGAGGATTGCCGTGGTCGAGTCAGTTTATAAGCGTCACTTAAGAGTGGTCCTTCTGGCATTTTTAAGCTGAGGATCTACGTCCTAGATAAAGGTTCCGATGTTTGGACGTTAACACCATACCAGCCATGGATAAAGCCCACGTGGGCCATATGCTATTCGTCCAAAGCCCGGACAAGCCCTGCATCGCGATTTATTGTAACCCCAGGACCCACACAGTGCATATGCAAGTGTTTCGGCCAACAACAAGAGCTGAGGCGCATGGGCGGCGATGGCTTTAAGCGCACTCACCTGCCTAAAGTAATCTTAGCTTGATCCCTCTAGTGACTGGATGATGATCGACACGCTCGGCAGCCTGTTCCGTGAGATGGAAGAAAACTCGTTGCGAATTCACCTAGCACGGTAACCCTTAAAGTCAACTAAGCTACTAGATATCTCTCGACACGTCTTATCCGAACGAAGAACTGCCTACAAAGCCACAATCCTCATGTCACATAACGCCATGTCTCATAAGGGGGAGACGTCAAAGCCTGGACACCAAAAGCACGACTGAAAATGTACACAAATGTCTCCTAAACGACACAGTGCCCAAGTCAAAGGGCCGTCGCTGATATCCTGTAACACAAACCTGGGAATATGGGTATTGCCCAACTCCTCGAGCCCAAACTCCTCTTAAAAAAATTAAGGGAAAAACGTTACCCTCATGCTGAGACGCTTAAATCAATTCTAGTGTTCCGGAATGTCATTGCTGGGAAGGGGTGTGCGCGGTCGGTGTGTTCTCCTCCGTGCTCGCGATAGCACTCTCATTGGCGTCCACATTACCCACCGTCACAGGTGTCGGTGCTATTCTCCTTTTCTTGGGCTCTCTGCCTTCTTCTGCCTCTGGTACGGCTTGCAAATCCCGCTTCTTGGTACCAGGAGCCCCGTCTTCGCGTTCGGATTCGCTTTCTCTTCGCACGCTCCCAGTGATACCAGGGATACCGCTAACAGAACTACTTGCACTGTGCGTCCCATGACCTTGGGCTGGGGTAAGTGGTGGTGTCCACATAGGGACGGCGCCTACCGGTCCTGAGTTGGCCGCTGCTATGCCTGGCACCGATGACATGGATGGTGTTGGCGCATTCATAACGCTTGAATCACCGGCGCCGGGGGCAAATGATGAGGCAGTAGCAATGCTTGAAACGGAATTGCTTCTTGTCGGACTGCCAGGCCTAGCTGGAATGAAAGAGCTGGGTGATGCTGGGAATCCTGTAGGAGGCGCCTTTGATGGTGCTGTAGCGGTGACCGATGCCGGCATACTTGATGTCGTCGGTGTCGGCGTCGGCGTAGAATGATTAGATGATTGCGAGGCGGTAGTGTTGATTGAGGGCGTGTGGTGGTGGCGGGAATGTCCAGGGTGGGATCCGGTATACTTCTCCCCCAGCTCACCCGACGCAAAAGTCAGAGATGAACAGAATCCATCCGACGAAGTCATGAGTAAGGTCGATCCATCGTTAGACCTGGGAATTGATTAATTTAGAACATGCTGAGATCGTTGGATCAACTTACCATGTGAGGTCAGTAAAGGTGGCAAAGTGCAAATTGCTCACGATACACAGTGGCTTTTGTTGTTGCGTGTCATAAATGTGAACTGCGTCCTGGGTCGCTACTGCATACACCATGCGATATGGCAGATTGAAAGCGGAAATAGGCCCGGGCGGTGGGTTGCCTGACGGGGCATCGCTCTCAACTGGTTTTGGGGACGCAGATGTCAGACTCGGCGATGGTGAGGGAGCACTGGTAAGCGGCGGTGGCTCCATGGAAGCATGTGAGGTAGGAGCCTTGGATGGCAGAGCAGGTTCTGGAAGTGCGGGAATCTCATCTTCCGCTGATGAAGTGTCAATCGTAATTTGTTTGGTTGGCTGGGTAGATTGGCGAAGGGTGTAATACACCGGAGAGCATCGAACAGCGACAGATGGCTTCTTGTGACCAGGGAGATACGCAACCGGAGGCTTGTTCAGGCCTGCGCGGGTGTAGATATAGACGGTGTTGGTTATGTCTTCGGTTGGCTTGACCGCGTCGCCTTTGGAAGGATGTAGCGTTTTGTACTGGCCAGCAGGAGTGAACAACAGGCTTCCATCTGGCGCGAAAGAGAGGCGTCTGAAGAATGAGGTCAAAGTCTCGTTGGCGTAGATTGGAGCATTCCTCGCGCCAAGCGTTCCGATACTGCCCATGCTGCCAATGCTTGGAGAGTTTGGCATGACTGCAGGAAGAGGCAGGGATGGTGCGGGCGAGGCAGAACGACGCATTGAGGGCGACGAGCCAAACGAAGAGCGCCGGCTGTGTGATGTGGGAGGCGGATTCATTGGAAGAGCGAGTGATTGAGGCGTTCCTGGGGCTGAGGGTACTGGAGAGCCCGCCAGCGCTGAGTCGAGTGCAACAAAGGACGCCCGGCCTCCAAAGTCAGGCGGGGCTGGACTATTGGAAGATATTCTTCTCGCGGGCAGATCCATCTTGGTGACTTTGCTGTGCTGAGTCAAGGAGAATTGGCCGTCTTTCGTCTTCAGCGTGTATATGTGCACGGATCGATCGGAAGATTGGGTCGCAACAAATTCATTCAGCGGGTCCCATGCCACGCCTTGCACGTAGTGGTTGTGCTCAGCGATCTGGCGGACGCATGTCCCTGATACTTGTTAGAAGGGATTTTCTGGTATTTGCATCAGGCAAATTAAGCGTACCTGTCTGAGCGTTGTATATGCGGGCAATGTTGTCCATGCTGCCTGTGATGAAGAAAACACCGTCAGGAGACCAGGCGAGATCATAGATCTCAGAGCCCATGGATCTGCACATGTGCTTGACTCGCCATGTCTCCTTGTCTTCGAGGCCATCGTCGCCGAAGGTCGAGCTGTGCGTCTGGTTTTCTGCGGGGACCCAGAGGAGGATGTTGCCGTCGTCGCCGGCTGAGGCCAGCGTCTCGCCTGGATTCGGTCAGGAAGCATTCAATGGGGGCCAATATGAGCACACGTACCTCGCGGACACCAGCGGACCACATTCACAGCCTGGCTGTGCTTGACGAGGGTCGACAGATAGGTGACTTTGCGCTCCTCGCCGTTGGCTTCGACCTTCCAGAGCTGCGCGCGTCAGCACAGCCCAAAACCAGCGAGAGTCGAATTTGACTTACCCTCACATTATTGTCGCCGCCTGCCGTTGCCAATCGCCCCTTGCCGTGGGGCTCAAAGTGCGCCGAGTAGATGGGAGCGTTTTCGTTGTGCCAGGACACTAGGAGCGGAGCTGCCTTCATGGTGGGCAAGCACAGCGTCCGCTCGCCAGCCTTGGTACGATGCCGTCGACAGGCCTTGTTTGAGGAAGGGAGGAGAGGGAGAGAGTTGAAAGACTGGGCGCTGCTCGGATTTTGATCGCTGCTTGGGAACTGTCGAGCTCTGAGGGGTGCGATGTGAGCTGGTTGGTGGTGCGGTGCAGCTCGCAGCTCATGGAGCGGAGGGGGAGATCACAAATGGCGGAACCAGGAAGCTGCGCCTTTTCACGGGAAACACCCAACCACCAGCTTTGGGACAAGAGTGCAGGACGCAGGCACAAGAGGAGCAGGAGGGCGTCTGCGGGACAATTGGAGCGAGATAGGGCGTTTGGGGTGGTTGGACTGGCCGTCTGCTGCTCTAGGCGGGCCGCACACGAGCCCGTCGCGTCGATGCACCGCGCTAGCCCGATCAGGACTGTTAATTGAACCGTTTCACCGCGACGCCCGCCGTGCGCGCCTGGGCAGCCCTGCGCCTGGCCTCGTCAAGCTGCTCTACATCCTCGTCGAGCTGCTGTCAGCTTCGATCCGCCGTTCACGGCATGCGCACTTGGTTTCGACGGCGCGACGGGGTGGTGTGCCGCTGGAGCTCAAAGAGAAAGCAACCAACGCCTCAGCCCGGCTGTCCCGCGTACGAACACGGCCACCCACCAGCGAGCAGCCGGAGATGCAGGCCGTGAACTATTCGCATCCCCAGCATCGAGCGCATTCACACATAGCCGCCCGGCAGTCCTGTCTTGGACGCTCCATCCAAGCTGCAGTGGAGCCCTGCACGGCTGCACGCTCGAGCACAATCACCATGGCAAACATGTCGCCGTCCACCTCCAACGCTTTCCTGCGAGTGGGGCAGACAACGGCCTCGTCCTATTCTCGCAGCGCTTCAGGCATGCAGAAATACCATTCTCGGCCTCCAAGGCTACGTTTCACAGGCATCTCTAACAGGTTGAAACGCGTCCACGCCGGTGGTGGTGTCGGAAGCCAGACCTGCCATCGCCTGCCGGCCCAGAATATAGCTGTACCGTCTCACGTACACGCCGGTTCCAATCACAAAACTTTCCGCATGCCCGTAGCTACCGTCAGCATGCTGCATCTCCCTTGCAGCCTCCTCATCTCGGAATATAGACGCAGCATCCATCCCACCACCTAGTGCTCAGGCCAGCGAGCCTGTACCGGTCTACACCCTGCCTGGGTTTTGAAACATTGACCCGTCGGGAACCGTCCCGTCCATCGGCCACGGCATTCATCTCACTTGATCCCAACCGCCTTTAGAAACTCGTCCTTTCTCTTCTTGCCGTGATCCCCCGCTTCTACAGCCTTGACCACCTCTGCCATTGTCTCAACCTCTCGTATCCCCTTGCCGTGCGTAAACTCCCACAGCTCCTCGCCCTCATACCGCACCTGAAACGCTTGCCAATTCTCCGCCTTGAGCGTATTGACATGATCTTCTACTGCAGAAGTGGGTCCGGAGAAGACCATGACTCCTGGGTAGCCAGGCTTGGTAATGCCGGAGAGCAATGCCGGAGAGAGAGCGAGCTTGCGCTTGGAGAGAGCGAGAAGGTGGTGTAGCCATATGATGACTGCTTTATTGGCCTTGCCAGCGGCGGACCCTGTCGTGGAAGATGTCATGTTGACGTCCGTGCAGGACTCGTTGGTACTACCCATCTCAATTGTTTGCTGGAAGGCTGCAATCATGGCGTCTAGAGCCTCTTCGCCATCCGCAAGATGCAGAGCTGTGATGGCCGCCTTGGTCTGATCTCTCACATCATTCTTCGCTGCATCTCGTGCTGATATCACATCCGGCATTCCTGCATCCGGGTAGTTTTCCGGCAGTCGCAGCTGTAGTAGCGCAGACTGCTCTGAGAATTTGACGTCTCGGCTTTTGGCGTCGTAGTCGATTTGGCCAGGGTACATGGCCTCAAGCAGCTCTAACTCGAGCGCGAGACGGTCCCCGCCAGCTGCAGACATTTCTCAAATCTGTTCTCGGCCGCCGTGGCGTATGGCATAATACATCCCAAATAGCTGCGACGATTGTGGAATGAGTATTGAAGGCTCAGACGCTTCCGGGCCGATACATTTGGCCGTAGTCGAAAGGGCTTGGCGGCGATCCTCTGCGGGTGAGATGTACGTAACGTATAACTCGAGATAGTCATCGCACGCTCTTTGTCACCGCTCTCTGAGAAGCCATAAGGACCTGTCGTTGCCTCTTCGATCCCAGCCCCCATCCACTTACTCGGTGCCATCCCTGGATGAGGTTGAAATGCCCAGGTATCCAACTCGCGCTAGCGCAATCCGCTTGATTAGTAGCAAAACGGCACAACCTCTGCAATGAACTAAATTTATTTGATTTGTACAGGGCGGGCTGTCTCGTTGAAGGAGAGAACTCATCTACCTAATGAGTGAAGATCGAGCTGTCAACTTCTCACCGCGGCTACTCGACGCCTGCGTCAACAGATGGTGAGGGTAGTGCGTTCGACGGACGCACAAAACGCCTCCCTATATTCGTGGCCTTCCTGGATCTTCACAGCGTCTGTCTTGATCTCAAATCCATGTCCAATACCGAAGCAGCCAACTCGCCGATAGTATATCTGAGTCTTGTAAGAATCATCTTCCACAAGTATTAAACCTCTAATAGACTGCGAGTACCACTTCGTGTAGGGCTTGCCGGCGGCATCGAAAAAATCCCAACTTGCATAGTCGTGCAAGCCAATCATGAGCCAAAGCACCGAGCCTGAACATCCATCGAGGGTACAGTCCAAGAACAGAAGACCCTGGAAAGGTCGCGGGCTAGACCCCTGCCCAAGGAAAGCGTGGACAAAGCCAGCGTCATCTACATTAAAGCTAATCGGGTACAATTTGGCGTGTATACTCAATAGTCCTCGCTTCACAGCTCCGAATGGAGATGAGGGTGATTCCAACGCGACATCGCAACTAATTATAGTGTACTGCAGATCTTCAAAGCGGGAAAGTTCGAACTGAACACGACCATCAATCGCGAACCACGACCAAGAAGGATTCCGAAGTATATCAACACCAGAAACTTGGTTTGGCTTAGTGCGCGAAATAGAAGAGTACCAAAAAAGAGCTGTGGAATCATGTGACCAGCATCCGGCGTAGTAAGTAGAACCCGTGAGTTCGTGATAGAATGCTGCAATGCCTGCGATGGCAATTGGCCGATCTTCCGGTAGTGTCAGCTTGCGGGTGGTATAAGTGGTGACAAGCTCTTTCCAGTCATAGTCGGTAGCTGGCTTCGGGGGATATCCGTATTTTTGCGTCAGATGAGCTTGCCTCGCTTTCGAGTGGTGAAGTTTAGGCTTGAATCGGTAGTACGTCGTCATATACTTACTATCTGAATCAGGATAATGCTGCGGCACTTGCGGTGCGGATAAACCTTCGGTGAAGTTTTCAGAGTGGCACATCCAAGTGACGTGGTTTACACCGAATTGAATGATCCGGGGAGACAGCAAGTATTCTTGGAGAACCCACGCTCGGGAATGGATGGGTTCAGGGTCGCTGCTATGGTCCGCTCGGTAAGCCCTTGGGAAAAAGTTTATTTGGCCCATTGCACCCTCTAGTGTTCGAATGGGAAGGCTGAAGCAATGTTTCCACGCTTCAGTCAAGACTCTTGGTTGCAAGAATCCATCCACAGCCGACCTAGTTCTCGCGGCTGCTATGGTTATGAATGCGTTGCCATAGATCTGCGGCATGTTTGGTATCTCTCGGGTGACATCCGTCGGGTCATCTTGCACAATGCACAAGGCATCAATCCACAAGTTCTCAATGCCCAATGACCGAGTGAACTGAATGGCATCTCTCAGAGTTTGTGGAAGCTCCTCCTCGGGTATACCGGCCGACCAAGGCTGAAGTAATTCCTTCGTCAAGACGGTAGTATTTCCTTGACCCCAGCAGTAGCTGAGAGCGGCATAGATGCCACATTCCCCATCTTGAGCCGCATGGAGCTTTACGTTGTCGGAGATGCGGAGTGTTCGCGACGGAAGCGGGACTGGCTCATAAGGTGAGCAGAAGCGGTGGTTAGGACAATTCCTGATCCACTTCAATGCAAGGCGAGTGAAATCATGCGATGCAGGGTCCCAATGCGGCCTTCTTCCATGGGTATATACTGCACTTGGATATTCTACACAACAAGTCAGATACGGTTTAAAAAAGCATAGTGCAAACTGACCCTTCCTCGCAAAAGCTGCAAACAGAATTATTTCTTCAAAGGAACCCTCGCCGACCGAACTGTTCCAAGTCTTATTGATGTGAAGACTGGCTTCCTCTATAGGAAAACCTTGCGGATTAACACTAAAGCCTGGTTCTCGTACTTGTTCGAATTGCAAGTAAGCCTCGATAAAGGTGCTGTCAGCGCGACCGTTAGTAAAATGCCTGCCGTGCACATATGCCCAACGAATCGAGCGATATACCGGGCACGTATCGAAACGCAAATTGGAGCGATCAAAACACTCGACATCAATGGGAAGCCGATGCTTATGCCATCCCGTGTTCGGTGGAACTCTCCTCAGTGACGCTGCATCGACAATAAGGCGAGCGCAGAGGTCGCATCGGTGAGGGACCGGATATCCATCCGCATCGAGCTCTGTAGGTAAGATATCATCCTTGGGTCTGTTCGTGATGCTGGCTCTCGAGCCCACTTCCCCATTGTCGTCAGGCGTAGGATCAGTCACAGCAAGCGAAGTCCGTTCCATATCATCTAGCGCATCTCGAGTGGTAAGAACTGCAAAAATCTTCTTCAGCTTGGATGAGTGAGCTCGTATTCCAGGTGACTCGAATGATCAAGTTGATTGGCTCCAGCGTATGATTCAGCCTTGCAGCTGATTCCTGTTTATTCCTCGATACAAAAATCCTAGGCAGAAATCGTATGCTGATTTCGAGCCTCTCAGACACTGCTATCAAATTAACAGTGGCAATAAATATGTTCAATGTTGGAAATAGGCTGCTGCATATATCACGATGAGGGTGTTCGTGACTAGGCTTACAGCCGGTCACCCATCAAAACCCGTAGCTTGTTACCGACTTGCTATCACTTCACGACGTTGCTGAATTGCTACATTGTTAGGGGAATCGTTTAGGAGCGTGGAATAGTACATGGATAAGCAGTAAAAGTGACTTCTAAGCAATGGAATACGGCGCGAGCTTCGATCTTGTCGAGAAGAAGTGGTGAGTGGGGGACTTTTCATCGGCCCATTGCTGACTTCGACTATATTGAGGCTATGCATATATACACTTTGGACATGCTATTCTTCATGAGGGGGTTTTGATGATGAGAGTGGAAATAGTTGGCAAGTGACTGTCTAACGGAATCGAGCTCGATAACCTTTGGGTCCCCCAATTAAGCGTCCCCCAATTAAGCATCACTAGTGCCGGAATCCTTGTCGACAACAACCGCACGACAAATTATCAGGCCAATGCCAAATACATATCCTGACTATTTTCGAACGCCGACAGCATCGAAGTACTGAATTATTATTACTGCTCTTCGCTCCTGTATTACTTTCCACCGCGTACACAATGCCACAAATGAAAATACTTCCTCCAGGCTTCTGGCAGCATCTGAATAGCTTAGCGCTTTCCGAACTGGCCTTAGACTGCGATGTTGTCTACGCTGATCGCACACTAGCAAGGAGAGCGCCTGAAGACTTCAAAACTGCTTGTGGAAAAATCCTCTTGAGAAAAACCCCCACCACTGAAGGATGGAGATTCGACGGTGTATGAGAATTGGGCAATCACTCAGTATTAGTTCCCAAAAGTGAAAACAATATCAGGTTAATTTGAGTTAACGAACGGATAGATACTTCGCCGACTCGCACGATACAAACAATCGCCTGATCCCAAAGGAGTCGCGCGAAAGAGAAAGGTATTGGAGTGGATTCACGCAGCAGAAGCCACATTCATGCTCCGCAGCCTCGCTATTACATACGCTCGCTGGAACATTCCCAAACCCGCGTCGGAAAGTGGCGTTCTCGCTGAAACAGAGAAAGGACTAGTGGTCAATGTCCAGAAAGACTTTGAATGGCTAGAGAGCGAACTATCGGACTCCACGGGCGCCTTTCTCTACGGTAATCAAATAACAGCTGCAGACGTTATGACGCAATTTTCCGTCGATTCCATCATTACGATCAACTTCGGCGCTCAAGCAAGGACGTGCCGAATATTGTAGCACGCGGCGCATAAATCGGGTCACGAAGTATAGCATAAGTTACCAAAGAAGGGCTGAAGTACATTTCAAGCAATTGTTTACTGTTGTAATCATTATCTACATAAAGGACAGAAGGCAGTAGGAGGGTTTAATTTACATGAACGTAAAGATTAATGCAGTCAAAGAGAGTGCGATATTAGAAATGACTATTCAAGCTCCTGTAACGACTGAAAAGGGAGGCGACTGCACGCAATTGATATGATAATCTACCACACCTTCGGTCCAAACGTTTGGCCTTCGGCAACAGGACTCTGGATCGCAGTGTTCTGAACGTCCATTGTCGTCGCAATGACGGTGTTACCCCTACATGGAAGTTAGCAACAATCGCAGCAAGTAAGCCAATGCATACATACCACCACTGAGGTGGATCAATCTTATTGATCGTGAAAATAAAGAAAATTGTCAACGTGCTAATCGCCAACCCTGTGTCCAACCCTACAGCAGTGAGATAGTTCAATCTCGACCACCATCTGAAATGTCTCGTGCGGATGTACTTTTGGAAGATGAAACCAACAATGCCCCAGGTCATGAAGTTTAGCGGATTCGCTGGTGGAATACCTTGACCACCACCGAAAATGAGAGGGGTCATGGCGAAGCGAAGAGGGCGAAATTTCTTGCTCGCGAAGTGCACGGCGACGGTCACGAGGACGCCAGCAGGGAAGAAAAAGAGCAGGGCGGAGTAGATCTGGCCAGGGCTGAACATGCGCTGTGGTCCTAACAAACCCCATATGATAGAGGCTGAGTAGAAGACACGGCCACCAGGGCAAGAGAAGCGTTGCTTCTGTTCGAGGTCGCAGACACCCTCAATGTTTCCAAGTGCAAAATTCAGCGTGCCTTGGTGATGCATTAGCAGACTAATAAGGGGCAACATGCTTTCCGATCGAACTCACCGATCTGTACAAAACTCGAGAGCGTTGTCGCAACCACCTGGGCAGCGAACATCGTCCGTGGTGGAATTTTCATGTAGTGACCGAACTTCAAGTCGCCGACAAAACCAAGCGCACTGCTTGCAGTAATGTAGCCATACGTCTTGAACATCATCAATGCAAGTGGCTTCCCAGGTTGCATGTATCCCATGATGAATTCCGTGATGACGTTCAACCCGATCTGGAGATTCGTGATGGATTGGATGATGCCGATGGGAAGTGACATGACCGTAGCGAAGGCGATTGAGATGAGAAATGCCCACCAGGTGAATTCTGTTGGATATGCCAAGACGGTGATAAGAGACAAAATGAACATGAGAAGAAAGAGCGCTCCATACCACCACTCGGGAACTTCCTTGTACTTGCTCATCAGCTTCATGTGAATATCGGGCTTCTCGTTCTTCGAATTCTTGAACTGGCCAATGATAAGATGGCGATAGTTGAGGTAGGTGTAGACAACGACTGAGGCGATAGTAGCAAATGACAGACCATAGCCTAGAGCAAAGGTAGTAGACATGAAAAGAGGCGAGTACTCCTTATATGCTTGCTCGTCAAGCGTCAATAAAGGAGTGGTCACTCGACTGGTGTTGTAGGTTAAGCCCGTGTTGTCGTATGTCGTCGAATCGCTGTAGACATGTTAATTGATTGTTTTTGACTTCACAACTGTTCACGAGACACCTACCTCATTGGCAAAAACTTGGCAAACCATGCGCCACTATAGTGTATGCCAAGTGATCCAAAGATGTAGAAGATGAAAACTCCGCTCAGGGTGTTCGCAATGGCATGCCACGGAGGAATCATGGGATTGCCAGTGAACCCAGTGATGGTTGTCCAGTCAAAGGTCAATGGGAGAAGACCCAGCCCAGATGTCCCGCCAAAGATCTGGTTCACTACTGGCTGCTGTGGAAAGATCCATGTTATGAAGACGAAGATGCTGAGAAACTGTACCGTGTTAACGATTGCGCAGCCGCAAGCAGCATAGGCCGCTTCCTTACCTGTGCAAAAAATCCTGGAATCCAGTAGTACACATACGAGGCCAAGAAGACTACACCAAACCATTTGTATTTGGACATGTTTCCTCCGAAGACAGTCGGGTCTAGATCTTCTTCCTTCTCGTGCATCGCATGCAGGAGGCTGACACTGACTAGATTGCTCGGCCAGATCATTGCGGCAGGGTATACTAAGAAACGACGCAGTATACCGGCAATGCCATATCCCACGCTCGATGTACTGATGGTAAGAAGCAGTTGAAAAGCGATACCAAAATCTTGTTTGTAGAATACCTTTTGTGCTAGGATAATGTCGGTCGCATAGGCAGTGCCGAAGGAGACGTTGGCCATAACGACGATAACGGCATGCTCCTTGACATTGAAAGGCCCCGGATTGAGATTCCATTTGACTCCAAATGTCTCGTGCTGCGTTGAAGGTATGAATCTCGCCCAAGCATTACCGAGAACGTATGCAATGAGCTGTGGCTGTATTAGCATGATACGATCACGATATGTGTTCGTGCGCGTACCTGAGCGACAATGACACCAACACCGATAACGGGATTTCTCAGCGAAAAGATTGTATTGACTGCCGCACCAAAGAAGGACAAGATGAGACCCAAAACCCAAGCTCTGATGGTGTTCGCTGGCATTTCTTCATCGTAGTTGGGGACGGCAGCGCGAACCTCCTCGTACGGTGAATTGTCCTGCTCCTCTTTCTCTGAGACGATTGGGACTGGCTTTTCAAAGATGGACTCGGCGTCCTTGCGTATAAGGGATGCTTCATCATTGTCAACGCTATGACTTGAGCTCCAGTCGTGCTCTGGGAGATTGAGATCCCAAGTGGTCAGTCGCTTCTCCAGCGCTTGCAACGGAGTGGTATCCTTCGAGAGGATGCTGGAGGACGCCGAGGCCCTCTTTCCCTTCTCGTAATCCATAACCTAACACAAAGGGGGAGACAGCGTAGGAAACCCGCCCACAACTGTCCGTATTACAATTAAAAGAATGTACTGTGCAACGAGACCGGCTCAGAGTAGGAAACAAAATGGCGAACAGAACATCACTCTTCATGAATCAAGCTTCAAGTGTATGAATAGACTGACAACATGTTCGGTATCCAGACAGCCGTGCTGGGCAGGTTCATTGGTGCTTCATCCTTATCAGTATCCTCTCAGGACGATGTACGAAGATCGCAACCTTCAAGCAGCACCCCAGACACCATCGAAGGTGAGACAGGATAGGAAAGCATGGCTGTAGATCCGAGGCTGGCCATCCGCATATCAGCGCTCTGGAATGGCTCATTCCGTTGTTGTGGCGCCCACAAACAGCGAGTGTCTGCGTTTCAGGCGTACTGGTGATGCGCCCAGTGCTTTTTGCCGGGTTAATGCCTGAAGCGTAGTGACTGCCAAAAACAGGTTGCTCATGATGGCGATATCTTGAGACAGGCTGCTGAAACCGAAAGCCGTGGATATGGAATTTGTGAGGCTGGTCTGAAGATAGAATGAACGTGGTCTAGGCCATCCAGGCGCGTCTAAGATCCGCCCTAACTAGCCGAGGGGAATTTTCACCATTGCGTGTCACGCATGTTTGTAGCTGATGTGGTTGGACCGCGCTGATTGCCTTTGGCCTCATTCGAAACCGTAGACAAATTTTCGAAATAGATGATGTGATGATGTATGTATGTTTCGCCATTGGGTTAGGCTTTCGGTTTTCGAAGGGACACGCGTGCGAGCGAAACTCTCTGTACAAGTCACACTGTCCTCACGGAATCTACCACGATGGTTATCATGCACGAACGATTCTTGCATAGTTTTAGAATACAGGGGTTTATATACTGCCCGACTCGAACATGATATCGTTGCTATGCTTAAGGTTCGATAAGCTGGAGACATGCAGGTGAAATGCAGCTCAATGTATACATAGCAGAGTGCATTACTCTGGACGTGCGCATGTGCTTTGACGATGCTTATATGTGGTAGCGATTCTAGGCAGCAGTTTAGTCAATTGATCCGCTTATTCGGAGTCGTGCAGTCGTCGTCAACAGCGTGGGGGTTGGACACAGCCGACGCTCAGGACGCATGAACGGATGTCCGGGGGCGGGGCAGACGCGTTTCATCGGCTACCTGGCGTCCGGATTCGCTTTGCAGTGAGCTTATCCATCCTCCTCGCTAGATGACACTTTGACATGATGTAAGGCTGAAAGGTCCAAGGGAAAAATATTGAGAAACTCGAAAAATGACCTAAATCGAGAAGCGGGAGAAAGGCCACGCAATCCAGTTGTTGATCTCAACATTCATCCCTCGCCTACCCTCTGTTCCCAATCATCTACCTTCTGTAGAAGCCTCTATCTTGAAGATGATCTTGAAGAGAAAGAAAGAGGGAATAAATCTTCTGTGGGGTCTTCAATATGTCTTGAGAGCTTTGACAAAACTTCGCCTTCTCGTCTTTGTGAGCATTATGATCATGTTACTCGCTGAGCTCGGCCATGGCCACTGTGAAACAACCCTGCGACACTTCGTAGAAATCTGAGCATTGGCAAAATACAGCTAAAATGTGTGGTGACTTTTAAGTGACTACTAGTAAATCAGCGCTTTTATGAACTTCATCCAATAGAAATTTGAGAAATGTCAGTTCCCTTAGGGACTGTTTAACATTCTCGACAAGCAGCTCTGTTTTTAGGACTAGACCATGAAAGCCACCTCTCGCGGTAACAAAAAAGCCGGATATAAAGCAACTGCGTCTCTACTGTTTACTATCTGGAATACCATCGACGCTGGAATTTTCTAGACATTTGAGCTTTTATAATTACAGAAAGAGGTCTAAGATGGCCTTTTTACGAAGACTAATATATCCTAACAAGGAAGCTACTCAGCCGCTTCCATGCAGACTCTCACAATATCATCTGGCGTATTTAGCATCATGATATGATCCCCGCCCTCAACAACAACCTTCCTTAATCCTTCTACCCCCTTTCCCCTTTCAATTGCCTTTTCAAAACTCTCGAATTGCGTCTCTGGTTTCAACGCTAAATCTTTACCGCCAACGACCATGGTACACCCCACCTCCTCATACGCTGCGAAAGTCAAAGGCTCCAATAATGCTTTCACACTCTGCGCTTGTACCATGTTGCCATATCGCATTCCCTCTTCCTCAGGCAACGATCCACAAAAGAAGCGATACCCTGCATCACCGGGTACTGGCTCGATCCAGGGGTTTTCCGTGGGAATAGGGACTTGATCGCCGACGAGATCTGCCATTGTCTTGCCAGTTTGTGCAAGTATGGATGCGATTAAGATGATGTGTTTGAGTTGCCCACCCTGAGTCTTACCGGCTGCTTCTCGAGCAGATGAAATGAGGGTCTTGCAAGATTCAAGGGTGACAAAGCCGCCGTACGAATTCCCGACCAAGATGAGGTCCTTGCCGGCATCGAGGAAAGTTGTCGCAATGGATCGGACGTGTGCAACGTCATCTTGGAGGCCCGGTGTAGCTTCTTTCTTCCCTACCGATGGAAGATCGATAGATTGCGCTTCATAACCGAGTGAGATAAGTTTTTCAACAACCTTGTGGTAGTAGTAGCCAGGGCACCAGGCACCAGGAACGAAGACAAAGGCTGTTTTAGCATTAGACATTTTCCTCAAGCGACAGGTTCGTTTTGGTTATGGGTAGCAAGATAGTTTGATTTCCGTGATTCTTCAAATAGCACATTGAAAAGCTCATTTTATATAAAAATTTGTTTAAAGTACATCGGCATGCCGGCAGAAGGCACGCCGCGCTTCACCTCCGACACCGATGTCTTCCGACTTAGCGTCTGTGCCTAGAGAATATACCCAAGACCAACGATGAGCAATTGATATCTCCCGCATTTGAGACTACACCTATTAGAGAAATCTTTACGTGAAAGCCAATGGTGAGCTACGCTTTATCGGCAAGCAACTAACCCGAGTAGACGTTGCTGATTACCTCGGAATCACATTACGGAAATAGCCTGTCAGCTAGCGATTACCCCTTATGTCCACATAAACTATGAAGCTTTGCCCGCTGATGTGCTGAAGAAGATCAAGAGTAGTGATTACTTGAATGAAGTACCACGATACTCTTAAATCTTGGAAGCACTCTTTACCCTATCAACACCCCACTCCTTCGTAGGCGGTGACTCTAGGAAGCTTTTCCGCCCTTCCCAACCTTTCATCCATTCCTCTAAATGAGGTCTTCCCTCCCTCCATTTGATGTCCAAATACGTCTTACTCTCCGTCATTGCTGTCGCCACGGCCACCGCAATCTCATCTGCCGATGCAGGTGTCCCTTCTTTCATCTGTACCAGGGTGCCTCCCTTAGCCGCAGCTTCAAATCTGTTCAAGCCTCTCAGAATCTTGGTCCTCTGCCCTTCGATCCACTCATCAAATTTCAGTCCGCGCTGCTCACGAATACGTAGCTCGTAGGTAATTAGTACCGCAGCGTCCATCATACCGTCGGCGCAGGCATGTAGAGTCTTCATAGCCCAGTGTCTTGTATTGTTCTTTGGTTTCACACCCACCAAGCTGCTCAAGTATTCACAGATCGTTCGAGAATCGAAAATTCCATCGGGTACATCCTCTGATACAAGACAAGGAATCTTTCCCATGGGATTGTAGACTGCCACTTCCTCATTGTTATCGCTCCAGCCATGAAATGGTATCGGACACACGACAACTTTCTGCAATGATATGTGCGAGGCCAATCCAAGTTCGAGCGCAAGTATATATACTTTACGTGTGTATGCAGATGCATGATGGTATATCAGCCGCATCTCTTTGGTGATCTTAGGCTGAGAGACAAGAGAAGTATGATTAGATGGCGCTGTTTGGGGCTCCAGCTTGTTTATACGAAAATTCCAGCGTGGAAAGTGTACATGAACATTCTTTGCGTTGCGAATAACGACTTCGGACAAGGTGAAACCAATGATGGCTCCGCTATCTTTGTGCAAGGAACCGTAATCGGAAGCGAAGACCTCAATTTGGTCCCCGGATTGCAGTTTCAGTGGATCATCTATGTTGAAGTCCGTTGGCTGAGGTTCGGAGGAAGCGTTCAGCACTCTCTTTTGCATCGCAGTTCTATCTAGGCTCGTTGGGCGTGGTGCTGAAGCCTTCTTTATTGCAATCTCGTCCACGAACCTGCGCACCCATGCGCAAGTGTTCGGGTATATTTGCTCGTTCACGTATTCCTGCGGGAGGCTACCCTTCATCCAAGGGTCTGCCATCATCCACACGAATGGCCAGACACCGTCAACATCTGCCAGAGTTGGCTTCTCTGTGCCTAGGATCCATCGTCTTCCATCTCTCAAGAAAGTGTTTTCCAGCATATCCAGAGCTTGTCGAAGGTGCTGTAATCCGTCTGGACGGTTTGATTCCATGCCTTTTGCTGTCATTCGCCGCCCTGTAAGCTTTTCTCTATCATCTAGGAAGACGTCATCTTGTAGTAGACCTTCGGATGTCCAGTATGGCATCATCTTGACGGCGTTCCAGAAGATGCCTCCATCAATTGTCCAGTTCTCTAAGAGCTTACGGATGCCGGCTTCATTAGGAGTGGTCATAGCTAAATCGCTGTCTGGGTAGAGCGACTCCAAGGTTGAGATGATGAGACGGGAGTCGCAATATACATCTTTTCCAATTGCCATGAGAGGTATGCGCCGGTAATGGACGCCAATTGACGCGAGGTCTGGCCGCGGCATAACATGTGGTTGTATCTATGAATATGAGTATTACGATCGAGGCTAGATGCTTAAGACAGCTTACACATTCATCATATGGGATGCCGCGAAGCCATAGATACCACAAGACTCTGTAGGAAAATACCGAGGCAGGGTAGTGGAACAGAATTGGCTTCTCCTTGTGCGACATGTTTCGGAACAACTATGACGAAGGTTCTATGGCCTAGGAATGGATGACTGGAACTTGTTCAATACAAGATGCCAGATCGAGTCCACTACTATTTATCCCATCTTATTGTTTCTCTTGCCCCCAAACTGATCAACAGTCATTCAAGATTCGGCCGAGGCGAGTCAGATCCAATGACGTCGGTCGGATTCTTATCAACTAATCCTAATGGGCTAGAACAATGGCTTTCTTAGTACGGGTTCCAGCCCTTCCGGCCCGCGTGCCCCTCTCGGCCCCGTGTATTGAAGTTACGGGCCAGCCGTCTTGTAAGGAGCCGATCAATCGAAATCCTTGAGTTGATTCTGCGTCCACTCCCACAACCTTCCTGCCAATTCTCCATCCTCCGTATGTCCCATGATAGGAACAAGTTCTCCTACCGGCTTATAAAATTTTCCCGATATCAAGTTCCCTTTATCGGTTGTCGCAGCCCAACAGGTATTGTATGCTCCTTCATGCAATTCCAATGACTTCCTCCAAGCCAAAATACTCAACATCATACGATCCACCCAACCCAAACTTGTCAACAAGTTTGTCCACACTGTCCCAGGTTCTAACGAAGCTGTGGTAAGCCACGGATACCGTCGGGCCAGCTCGGCAGCATAGAGGACGTTTGCCAATTTGCTCTGGCCATATCTCATCCATTTTGCAGTGACTCCTAGATCATCCTGAACGGTACGAAGAGCGTCGAACGCAATGCTGCCTTTAGGCGTATGATCCGCCGCGAGTGAAGCAATCGAGATAACCCTTGCTTCGCTTGAACTTTTCGACGATTGCTCTAATAATGGCAATAGAAGTTTAATAAGTAGTGCATGGCTCAAATGATTGATGCCAAACTGGATTTCGTATCCGTCCTTCGTGAGACCTGGAGGAAGCGCCGCTACGCCTGCATTGCAGACTAGAACGTCGAGACAACTCGTTAGCGCCTTGAGGCGGTGCCCGGCTTCATGTACAGAGGTCAAGCTTGCGTGATCGCACTGAATGAAAGTGGCTTTGTCGTTCCCCACTTGGAGGATGACGTCTTTAGCGTGGTCCCCATTCCGTCCTGTGAAATAGATGTGATGTGGATGGTGTTTAGCAAGAGCAAGCACAGCCTCTCTTCCCATTCCCGATGTCCCTTAGTGCGTGAGCCTTTATATTACAAATATCCGTGGATTAGTACTTACCCCCAGTAATAAAGAAGACTTTGCCGGTGAGATCCGGGATGTGCTTTTCAGGGTCGAATTGCTGGGGGAGCACCATGGTGATGAACCAATTGCTTGCTGACACTGAATTGTGAGAACCTAGCAGATAGGATAGCTACTTAATTAGAGTGTGCGTGTCGCTCAAGTTGCGTTCAATGGTAGCAGCGCTCAAGGAAATGAGGCTTTATAGTGTGTAGGTGACGAATCTATCCAACACACCGACTAACATAATCGAGTTCACGTGATAGAATCCTTCTCCGGATGATTATTGTACCTAGTCAATTTGTAGATGCAGCTTACTCATTACAAAAACTTTCTACGGGCCAACCATGTACCTGCCTTGGAAATACGGCCGTAATCAGTTTAACATTGTATGAGTACATCGGTTGCGCCCTTAGCATTACGATAACATCGTCGATGTACTGAGTAGTCTCCTTACCTCGTGCGTCGGTATGCCGCATTCTTTTCGTACTCTTAGCGTACCAAGTTGACTGTCTGGTACGTGAAAATACTCAGCTTTGTAGACTTGCCTTGAGTCGGATTAGTAGAGTGCATTGAATCGACGCGAATCCGATGGGTTCATCATCGTGATTCGACGATCGGGCTGATTCAAGGTCGGTGTCCGACTTGATAAGGCTAGCGCATGACCATCGCGACTGTGTGCAAGGCTGCTAGCTTCTGTAAGCCAGTCTCTCGCAGGACCCCCACGATCCATACCTAGTCACTCACCACAGAGCGCAACACCCTCAGCGCAAATCGTTCATTTACTACATTTTAATCTCACGCCAGGAATGGAGTGTGGCAGTGCAGCGGAGCCCTCACACTAGCCAGAAGGGCGGAAGGGCTGAGCAAGTGTTGGCTCGCTATAAACAATTTCATACGTGCTCTTGTTCTTTAATAGCAGCTTCCCATCTCTGTTCACGTAGGCACAAATCTCTCACTACAATTAGCAGCATGAATACACCGAAAGTCTCATGGGCGGCTGTTGCTCGCACGAATATGCCAATTTCACCCTCGAGAACCGCAGCCTCCAACCAGACCCCCGCTTCTACGCTTTCAACGCCAACACCAGCGGTAGCGCCTCGCCGGCATCGAGTAGCATTCATCTCTGGTCACATTGATATAACCCCACACCAATTTTCGTCACACTACGGTGCCGCTCTCGACGCTGCAATACGCCGAGGCGATGCTTTCGTGCTGTCCAACGCTGGCGGCGCTGATACGCTTGCTCTAGCCTATCTTCGCGCCCAGAATGTTGACCCCTCCCGAGTCACCATCTACGTGCACACCCCTCGACCCGGCCGGAAGCCCAATACTACCCAAGTCCGGGTTGACAAGATGAGCTTGGGGCCAGGAGTTGAGGAGAAATACCGGGCGGAGGGTTACAACATGAAGGTCATTCAGGGGTATCACAACGAGAGAGATGCCGCCATGACTGAAGCTAGCGACTATGATATCCTCTGGGTGAGAGGGGTCGCGGAAACTGCTGCCTTATACGGCAGCAAGTACAGGCCAGGGCGGATCAGCGGCACACAGAAGAACAGAGAGCGAAGACTCCTCAAGGATAGGAGAGTAGGCAATTCAACTGTCACATGAACCTGTATAGTACGATACTTCTTACGCTTGTCTAGACCACATGGCGCGTACCTGGTGCCGTTCGATCACCTACCAGATTGGAATGGCGCCGGTGGACTTGACGATGCAGGGCCACGGCACACCAGATTACCATGTCTCTGCAATCCGGGCGCTTGCACTCCATGACAAGGCTCGCCATTTTCCACAAGGCTGAATATGCAGCGTCAGGAACAGCCCATGCCTTTGCGCATGTCTCGTGTCTCTTCCTATTTGTCTCGTCCGGACTGCATGGCCCTGCATCTGCATACATATCCGCTTATTTCCTCACAAATCTTACAAATCGTTTGGCACCTTTAGATTTCATTTTGTCTTTTCCCGCTCTACTGTCCAATCACATTTTTTGCTGGTGTCCTTCCTCATCCGTCCACCTCCTTCCGCTTATGGTTGAGTTTACTTAGACGCCCTCCGATTTCCGCGCGACCTGCTCAACCTTCACTCAACGTGTCTAATAGCTTCCATATCTTTTCTTACCCTCGGCATGTTCAGGTAAAAGAACGTGCCGCGCCCTTTATGCAGATCGAACCACATACCGATCAGGCGTTCGTACTGCCTGACAGCTTCGCGTGCATATAAGACATAGGTCATGTGCTTCTTCTTTCACCCCACGATAAGGCGGGGCTAGATGGGGTCCACTCTGCATTCTCTATGAGACCAAACTCAGGCGCATCGCGAACAGGATGCGCTACAATCTAATAACCCCGGCTCAGGTAGTATCACAAGCACCCATGGTTCCTGTAACGTGGCTTTTTTCCCTTCCCGCAGTCTTCTCCGTTACATTTTCGACCTTATCTACTCGTGGCCAGCCTTGAAGCCTGGTAACGTGTGATTATCCACGCGCGGCTGGTCTCTGTCGCGCGCAGTTTGGCAAAGCACATCGCAAATCATTACGCTTTAGCAAGAATACAGTCCAATGGGATCCAGTCACGCCGATGGCCAAGCTCAACGGCACGTACTCACCGGTATGGGTACCTCGCTACACCATAACCGTGATCCCTTGTCGCTTGCATCCACGCTGGCTGATAGAGTTTCTGACCGTCTGACCTGGCCGAGATATGCTTGAGAGACACCGGATGAGCGCACCCGTATCCGAAGGCAAGCCTGTCGTGTGAACTACTCTACATTCAGCTTTGATGAGTCGCCGAGACTCTTTGGTATATGTCCGCTACGCCGTCAATGTACCTCTATCACGCCTGAGGCTGAGCGATTATAGTTGAGTCCGGATGAGAGTGGGCGAGTGTAGCTCCTATCATCGCACTGTATACTCTATTCTATTCTGTATTCTACTGGTTCGCTTCTCAGTTTATCATTTTAACCGCGCCATTCCAGATCGATCCATCTACTCAAACTTCGCCAGTCGGTCGGCTATTACTCTATTTGGCACTGCCGGCCCCTGCTCGAAAACGCAGATCAGTGTTCACGCTATAGCAGCCACACGACGTCCAGTCAGGCACACACCGGGGCCACCGACGACGAAGTGCTGCCGCGCAAGCTGCAAGGCGCTATCAAATCCCCGTCGTCGAGTCGTGCGAGAATATCACGATGCAAAGGAGATGCACCCTCTACGCTGCATTCTCGGCACTTGCAGACTATCCCTATCTCTTTTGGGGCAAAGCGTGATAGAGAGGGATGCTATTCATCAAGTGAATAGGTCAACCGGACCGGGTCATTTCAGACCGCGTTGCCGGGTTAGGCCTGGCTGGCGACTATTCAAAAGCCATGACAGGATACATGCTATGCTTTAGGCGCCACGTCTCCGGCCGAGTAACCCACCCGCACCTTTCTTCTTCTTACCGTTGCTTCCTGTGCATGTCCCATTTCCAGTCGAGTGGTTGCATTTCACTCGATTGTTGCATTCTGCACTACGCCCAGCGCCTTTCACTGTTCCCCAGGCCTCGTAGCTCCTTCTGACTTAGGCCGAAGGTAGCATTTCCCTTGACCTCTCCCCGGCCAGGCGCTGTATAAGTAGGTCACTTATCTCCCGTCATTATATCCTTAGATTGGGCATCCAGATCGTACACCCCTCCACACTGCAACCAAGGTTCACGACAACATGCGGCTTTCAACACTTGCAGCTCTTCTTCCAGTTACCTGGCTCGCAAATGCAGCTGTCCTTCCCAATCCAGTCCACGATGTAGTCGAGCGGGCCGCTAGCGGATATAAGAATGTGGCGTATTTTGTCAACTGGGTATGCTCCCACGTATTCCTCGACCCTCAGTGTTCCTCGATGCTAAGACGCCGCAGGCCATCTACGCACGCCAATTCACCCCTCAGAATCTGCCGGCTTCGCAGTTGACACATGTGCTCTATGCTTTTGCCAATGTGCGACCAGAGACTGGCGAGGTCTACCTCTCAGACACGTGGTCTGATACCGACCAGCATTATCCAACCGACTCGTGGAACGACGTTGGAACTAACGTCTACGGTTGTGTCAAGCAGCTCTTTCTACTGAAGAAAGCGAATCGCAAGCTCAAGGTGTTGCTTTCGATTGGCGGATGGACCTACTCAACCAACTTCCCTCAAGCCGCTAGCACAGCTGCGAACCGACAAAAGTTTGCAAGCAGCGCAGTGGAACTCCTGAAGAACCTGGGATTCGATGGTAAGCTTAGCCGCACTTAAACTGTACTTAGAGAACAATCTGACCGAAGTGGAGGACTTGACATCGATTGGGAATATCCTGCAGGTATGTCACATGACTTTTGCTCACACGAGCATCATTAACACCTGCCTAGATGATACTCAGGCCAATAACATGGTGTCTCTGCTAGCTGAACTTCGAAGCGTAAGCTATCTTTCTCCGTAATTAATAGAGTTGACCTGACACTGGGTAGCAACTTGATGCTTACTCTGCCACATACGCCAATGGCCAGCACCTCCTGTTGACCGTTGCCTCCCCAGCAGGTATGCAGAATCGCGGAATAAATTTCTTCTTACAGTGGTTGACGTGATATAGGCCCGACGAATTATCAGAAGCTTAAGCTCGCTGCCATGGACAAGTACCTTGATTTCTGGAATCTTATGTAAGTTGATCTAGTACGCCACGTTAACTGGACAGGCTTTTTCTAACATTGATTCAGGGCTTATGACTACTCGGGATCATGGGATACTGTGTCAGGATTCTTGGCCAACTGGTCCCCCTCAACCAGCAACCCCAGCAGCACACCCTTCAATACTAAGCAAGCCATTGACTACTACACCGCAAATGGAGTAGCTGCTTCGAAGATTATCCTTGGAATGCCTCTATATGGCCGCTCTTTTGCTAACACTGACGGAATTGGCAAGCCGTTCTCCGGTCAGGGCCAAGGCACCTGGGAAGCAGGTGTATACGACTACAAAGCACTGCCGCAATCGGGTGCTCAAGTCTTCACCGATAACAATGTTGTAGGCAGCTACAGCTATGACTCTTCACAAAAGCTCCTAATTTCCTACGATACTCCGGACATCATTGCAAAGAAGACTGCCCTAATCAAGTCTACGGGGCTCGGTGGGGGTATGTGGTGGGAGAGCAGCAGCGATAAGACTGGATCTGATAGCTTGATTACAACGGTGAGTTCTGTTCCTTGTGCATTTTCTTGATCAAAGACTGACTGGTTATCCAGTACGTTAACAACGTTGGCGGCGTGGGTGTACTGGACCAAAGCTCGAATGTACTAAGCTATCCTGTGTCTAAGTACGACAACCTTAAGGCCGGCTTTCCGAATAACTAGTCTGCCGCGGACCGAAGTTGCTGCATTGCCCCCTCTGCCTCTCAATCCGAGTATGGCTATGCTCCGATAGTCCTATTTCACTTCATATGCATACTTGTCACGAACCATTTTCTAGGACGCTCGCTAGGTGCCGAGCATCGATTTCATGATATGGGTACTTTCGCTCCTCTTCTTGTATCTGCATTCGTTCGACATGTTCACTTTTTCTCTCTCATCAGGGTGTCATTAGAGGCGTATAAAGGGGCATATCCTTAGATACATAGGGAAATTGAGAGCATGGTTCTTCTACTGAATCCTCTTCCTATCACAGCATTTCGAAAATGCAAATTGTAACCAACTTGAGATCATGTGAAGCTTCTGACTCATACACATTACGTGCTCGCGAACACTGTTTGACTCTCGTTTACCTGTTTCTCGTTGCCTAAAAAGCGTCCCTGACTCATTGAAAACTTCAATCACATGTTTAACTACCTATTACGGCGTATATCATCCTGCAATTTTCCAGTATCTCGTGACTCTTCTCGACTGATCTTGGAATGCACATATTACTATGACCGACACGCTTCATGGTGAAGGGGTTTTTTCATAGAGGATGATCAGCGGGTGGGATTAATCATGAGGCTCAAGATAAGATGAGCTCCCTGCTCTGCAAGCAATAGTATACAGGAGTCGCTATTATCGTTGCTTAGCCGCATGATTTTCGGTTGGAAGCGCACATTTGGCTCCTCGGTAGGGCATCCACCGGGATAGTATGCCTTTTAGGCGCGAGCAGTTTCTACACAACCGCCACCGCGGCTGAAACACGCAATCGGAGAATTGAACCCAGTTTGCGAAGTAATGCCTGCAATAATGCCCTATGAGTATAATATCAGTCCAGTCACTTGCTAAGTATGCATCGTATTCGCACGCATATTAGCTGCTGTGTCAAAGAATCTCGATGCAACGAACTTGACACAACGATGGCTCATGGACGGCAAATGCCAAAACCGATCAGCACTTGATCGAGATTGTGAATGTGCATCATTTTGATTTTTAAGTACCTGCAACTATATAATTGTTTCTCGATGCCCCGTGCTTCCGTTACTCTATGCATATCGGTTAGCCCACCTCTTTCCATATCCTCTCTTCTTGAACTTGCTAAGCTTGACCACGAAGGCACCCCTGTCGATCGTATTGACAACCACGAATCCACTTCCGAAACTGAAGTGACTCCAAGTACCAAAGTCCCACAGTGCCTCACCGCCTCCCTCCAGGGCGTCATCGCCTGGGTAGACATCGAAATAGGCAATCTCCTCCACGCCACCGCCCGTCGGGTCCTCGGGCACGCTGGAGACGTCGAGAATACGAAGTCCGGCTTGGTAGTTCGACTGATATGCGAGGCCGTGGTGCACAAACTGGTTGTGGTCGACGCTGCGAGTAGTCGATTTATAATAGCCAGTGTTCACGGGCTTTTCTAGGTTGGTGATATCGAAGATGTAAGTTACTGGGAAACCATCGATAGCGGGTGAGTTGGGGTCCGTCCGGTTGATGTTGATTTCTCCCTCATCGAGTTCGTCATCCAAAAGAAGGTGAGTTTGCCAGTTCGGGTCGATGACCCAACCTTGATGGGTATAGGAGGCACCGACGTATGGCGTGCGCGAGATGACCGAGGCCGCTTGCGGTCCCTTTTTGTTCGTCACATCGTAGATTGTGAGTGTATCCTCATTGTAGCCGTAGCAGATATCGCGACCATAGTATTTCTTGTGAGGTCCGCGGTAGACGATGCATTGTGCATCATGAACATAGCCGTCTTGTGGTGCACAGCCGGGTGTAGTGGGCTTTGCAGGATTCGACATATCAATGAAGATGAGTCCAGATGCGCATGCGTCCTCACGGGGCCTCGCGCCGACGGCAACAGCGTAGCCCTTTTCTTCATTGACCACAACATTGTGTGATTTACCAATCGGAAGACCTAAAAGATCAGTTTCGTTGTCTTAAATCATTATCACTATGACTCACCCGTGAATAGACCTGTGAGGTCTTTCTGCGTGTCAAAGACCTTTGGCTTCTTCGGGTCAACCTTGAGAAGCTTCTTAAGGTCGAAAATTTGCACATAATGGCCTTCGCCCTCGCTCCCCACGATCAGGTAGTCCTTCAGAACCTTGATTTCTCTCCAGATAACAGGGTCTGCCTGTGCGGGTAGACGGCCTAGATAGACCAATTTCCCCTTGCTCGTGACTTCTGCGAAGGCAGCGCCATCTGTTTGGCCGATTGCAACGAATTCACGGCCACGGTACGTCCAGCCCCAAGAGCCGGATCCCTCACCGCCGTTGCTGCCGAGCTCTGTATGAGTCTTGAAGTCGTACATGTCGATGTTCTTGCAGCGGTAGGTCTGATCCGGGTCGCCTTTCACGGCTTCGGCTTTGCCATTAGTGCACTTAATGACGTCCCCTTTGCGCTTCTTGTCGAATCCGTTCCACTTCTTGTTGTCGTAGTGACCGGCGGCTTTATGATGCTTCCAGGCAGACTAGTACTATTAATACTAATGCCGAATTTCGGGAGAAAATAGAGACGACTCACTTCCTTCGCAGCCATCATCTGCGCCATGACCTCCCCAGACTCATACTGCTGCTTCGAGAACATGGCACCGGAAGCCAGCGGCAGCAGAGCCGCTGCAACAGTAATGAACTTCATTTCTACTTTTTTGAACAACGGAAAGCTTTCAGAGCCCGAGCTACGCTATCAATTCAATGCGCGCGCCAGCACCGCTCTTATACTTTCTCCATTCTCGTGATCATCGTGGCAATGCAGATGCCGTGCTCTTTGGCGGGCTTGTCGCGATATCGAAAAACCTATGATACCTTCCTATCGCAGGTAGTACAGCATCCGAATATTCGTATTTAGGGCTCGAAGGAATGTCTATAAGGAGTCTCGGCGGTCTTGGAGAAATCTTGGTGGTCAGAAACCTGCAATGTTCATTTGTCTTGGTCATCCTTGGCGCTGTCGAGGAACCAGAGAATATGCAGTGCAATATAACCTTCCCCAGACTGCTGAGCACGTGAGATGACTGCTATACGAAGATCTAGCTGTGTGTCAAAAGTGTAAAGTCAGGCACATGTTGATGATGGATGAACATCAAACGAGGGTTCAAGCGAGAGAATGTTAACTTTTGAAGATAGAATCGACCGCCCTCTTTGCTGATTTACTTGGCCATCCTATCGTTCTTGGTCCTGCTGAGAATGATCGGTGATAGACGGGGCATCGCCGGAAGTGGAAGGAGCCAAGACCGTCGGCAAGGTGTTGACTCTTCGAGCCCATCCGCGGACCCGGCTTTCGTAATCAGCCCGGCGGGGTAGGCGGAATACTTATCGCATCGCGATGTTTCCAATGCTCGCTCTATATAACTGATTTTGTCAGAGTACGCGGTGCCACATTGACTGATTGAGGCGGTCTTCAGCTTCATCGAATACTTCCGCATGGATCCGTGTGTGAAGTACAATTGGCAACTCAGGACGAAATGAGTTTACCGTCAATTAAGTCTACAATAGAGAGAGTCTCTAGGGTTAACAAAAATGCTACACAATTCATGCAATGAATTCTAGCTTTGCTTTGGATGTTATACATTTGCTATGTTGTATTATGAATGAGAGAATTCATGTTTTGATCCACTACTTACTAATCTAGGTTAGTACAATTTGCGCCATTCTTAGAGTACTGTTCCTTGGTCTGCCGATTGACCTGGCGATCGAAACACCATATGCTGTAAGAGAGCTTACCCTTGTCGTCTGTGTGAACTCAGGAAATTCACTTCAATCTTGTCATGACGTGATCCGCCGAAGGTATTCAATGGCTAACATATTGATTAGATACTTGACAAATTTCGGAGCTTTTCACTCGAGCTAGAGTACTCCGACTTTCAATTCCTCCGAACCTCTCCGAATCACATCATATATCAGCGAAAGCCTCTGGAATCTTTCATCAAATCGTTAATCCGAGCTCACGCATTGTTAACAATTCCGCTCGACTTATATCCGTACGATCTATCGTCACAATAATTGCGACGCCTAAGCCAGTATAACAAGGTCCATCTTGTCCTACTCCATCGATTATCTTGTATAGTACATCCATCCCCATACACAGAATTATGGCATCCTCAATGACAGCTCAAAGAGTAGAGTTGCTATCAGATATTGAAAAGAACAAGCCCGTATATATCGCCCTACTTCAAGATTTAATCCGTGCAGCTTCTCCCAATCCACCAGGCGACACAACGAAGGCTGCTGAAGTCATCAAGAACTATCTTCGAAAACATGATCTTCAACACAAGATTATCGCACCTTTGCCTCATGCACCGAATGTTGTTGCCGATTTCAAAGGTGGCAGAGGTGTCGGAGACCGAGTCATTTTGAACGGCCACATTGATACGTATCCGGTTGAGAGGCCTGATGAGTGGAAACATGGCCCGTATTCCGGTTACAATGATGGCGTTTCGATTCACGGTCGAGGTGGAGTTGATATGAAGGCTGGCATTGTCGCCTCCCTCATCGCCTTCACATTGCTTAGCGCAAGAGCACAATACCTTAATGGGAGCGTGGGTCTAGTCGCAGCATCAGACGAGGAGACCGGAGGCAAATGGGGCACAAGATATCTCCTTGAGCAGTGTGGCCACCCTTCAGCATGGATCGGCGACTGTGTACTTAATGGCGAGCCTGGGGGATTGCAATCGATTCGCTTCGGTGAGAAAGGAACTCTGCGTCTGACATTTACGATTAGATGTCAAGGCGCGAACGGTGCATACACTTTCTTTACCCGCGGTGCCAACATAATTGCAGCCGAAGTTATCACCAAGCTTCTCGAGATAGAGACAATCGAACCTGATCTCCCGGGGGAACTACGTAAACTATTGGACTCGGACCGCGTTCGCAAAGTGGCAAATGAAATTATGGGCGATGGAGCGGCCGATGTGATACTCAAGCCTAGTGTCAACATAGGAACTATGCATGGAGGTGTAAAAGTCAACACAATTCCAGAACAATGTGTTTTCGAAGCGGATATACGCCTACCCATTGGCCTCGAGTCCAAGGTTATTCTCGAACGCATTGACCAATTAATTGATGGATTCCCAGAAGTTTCCTACAGTATTCAGGACGCTGCTAGTAATCCTGCAAATTACTGCCCTGCGGACCATCCATTTGCTACGAAGATTAAGGAAGTTTCCAAAGAATTGACCGGCCTAGAGCCTACCATGCTAACTGGTCTTGGTGGCACGGATTGCAAATTCTATCGGTACCATGGTATTCCGACGTACACATATGGTCTATCACCTAAGGGCATGGGTGGCAGTGAGGAAGCGGTTTGCATCGAGGAGTTCATTACTCTTGTAAAGACACATACACTAGCTGTATGGGACTATCTAACTTCACCAGAGTGAATTGATCAGTAATCAACATGACTGTTTGTTGCACGCTTATAGGGGTGCTTAGTGCCGAAAGTAGACATTCATATTAATGTGCGGTTTCACATCCAATGTCCCCTTTCAGAAGTGGTAGAGGATTATGCAGGTCGGTATGACTGATTTTAGGCCTTGTGCCCGGCGAGTGACTCATCTCATTAAGATTAGCGGTGGCAACTTCGGAAAGTGACGCTAGTAAGTGTATACTGAGCGAAAATAAGCCAATAGATCGTCGGCATACCAAAATAATATAGGGCGGAATTGCAGATTCCTCGTTACATCATGTCTTAGGCAACCACTCAGGAGCAATATAAAATGTTGCTTTGGCCCGGAATTTCGATCCAAGTTCCTACATCCCAACTTCAATTATCGATTAGCTGCCCACTTCATCCTTGTTCCCCATCGACATCCGGCTTACATAACATTACCGCCTTATCATGAGAACCCCCTTGAATCGCCCTAGACATTCGATATGCGGATGCTATTTCATCAATCCAGGAGATACGACGCGCACGTATTTACCGCAAGTGGAGCTTGATGCTCGTACTACAATTCTGTCAACAGCGTCTAGGACAATCCTCAATCAGGTGTTTGTGAACACAGATAAAGATAAGACGTTGCAGGAAATTAGGTGAATAGTCCGAGCTCATCTGTTGATTCCTAGCCAATTTGCATCATTCCTTCTGGATTAGCCGCAGCGATTCCTGATTTTCAATTTTTTGGAAATAGAAGAGAGCTAACGTGAATGGTCAGGTATGCGTTCCCATTATTTGACGGAGTATGTGTAGTAGATTTCATCTGCCAGGTTGGTGAGCGCACTATCTATGGTCTAGTGAAAGAGAAAGGTGAAGCCAGAAAGACATACGAGGAGGCAAAAGATCGAGGCGAGAACGCGGCATTGTTAGAACAGCTTCCTGACGTAGCCGATGTCTTCACTACAGCTGTCAGCAATGTTCCCCCAAACTCGATTGTTAAGGTCACCATCACTTATGTCCAAGAGCTCAAACACGACGCCGAGGTGGACGGAGTGCGATTGACAGTTCCTACCTCTGTTTCTCCCCGCTACGGAACGTATCCTTTGCAGCTGACGGACCGCTCGGCAATCCAATCCGATGGGTTGACTATTACTGTCGATATCCGCTCAAGCGATAATGCCCCAATCAAAAAAGTGATTTCACCTACACACCCAATTGAAGTGCGGCTCGGATCTCTCTCCACAAGCTCTGAGAATGAAAACCCCTCCTTGTCTAAAGCTTCCGCCACGCTTTCTCTGGGCACGGCCGAGCTCGAGAAGGACTTCGTCCTCCAATTCGCGGCCAAGGATATCGGCATCCCTCAAGCCATTCTAGAAACCCACCCTACGCTACCTAAGCAGCGAGCTTTAATGACCACCCTTGTACCGAAGTTTAATCTGAAGTCTCAAAAGCCCGAAATTATCTTCATTGTCGATCGATCAGGCAGCATGAGTGGCAATATCTCCACGGTCATTTCCGCACTCAAGGTCTTCCTCAAATCCGTTCCTATCGGCTGCTTGTTCAACATATGTTCATTCGGAAGCGATTACGAATTTCTTTGGGATCAAAGCCAGCTATACGAAGAATATACGCTTTCAGCGGCAATGCGGTAGGTTATTGTCCACTATTTATCAATAAAATTACTCACGAAGGTTTGCGCAGATACATCAACAACTTCGGTGCCGACTTCGGCGGCACAGAGACCATGAAGGCTATAAAAGCTTGCTTCGAAAAGCGCAACAAACAGATGCAGACCGAGCTCATGCTACTCACTGATGGCGACATCTGGTCTCAGCAGAGTTTGTTTGATTACATATTTGACGAGACCAAGAGCGGTCATGTTCGCGTTTTCCCCATTGGCATTGGTGGGCGCGTTTCAAGTTCTTTGATCGAAGGAGTTGCTCGCGCTGGTCGAGGCTTCGCCCAGATGGTCGCAAACAACGAGAAGCTCGACGGCAAGGTTGTGCGCATGGTATGTACCTTGCTAGATCTGATAGTCGTTAATGTGGGCGCATGTTGACTTTTCGTCTAGCTCAAAGGAGCTCTCACTCCTCACATCAAGAACTACCGTCTGGAGGTCAAGTACGAAGATGACACAGTTGATAGTGTTACTGATAGTCTTCAACTTCGACTGTCCCTCGGAGACGCCGATGTTGAAAACCAAGTGGTACCCGTGCCATCGAAGGAAACGCCAATCTTGCTCTATGACCCGGATTCAAAAGAAGTGCACCCGAAAGCAGATGAGCAGAAGGACATCTTCGCAGACTTGCCAAGTCTTGAGCGGCCGACATTACTACAAGCTCCACACGACATACCAGCTTTATTCCCATTTAATCGCACTTGCGTATATCTGCTCATGGGACCTCGAGCCTCCGATTTGAAACCGAAGACTGTGATCCTCAAAGGAGACTCTCCACAAGGCCCACTGGAACTCGAGATCCCAGTCGAGATCCAAGAAGAGCCTGATGAAATGATCCATCAGCTCGCTGCACGTAAAGCTATCCAAGAGCTTGAGGAGAGCCGTGGCTGGATAACGACTGCCACAAACGATGCGGGCGATTTAATCAAGAACAGTTTCCCTACGCAATTTGGGTTACTACAGAGACGCGAAGCAGTACGACTCGGTGTTGAATTTCAAGTCGGCGGAAAGTATTGCTCCTTCGTTGCTGTCGAAGCCAATGAAGCTGAGATCGTTGCGAAACGTAAAGCAGTCCTCGAAGCATCGATCAATAGGACAGTGGACCAGGATGAGGAATGGGAAGTACTTGAGAGAGATATTGACACAACAGGAGCTATAGGTACGTCGACTCCGCTCAAATCTATGAACATTGTAGAATCCCGCGGACATCGGAACGAACAACCCACTGTGCTATGTTGCATGGTTCCCTCAAAGCGTGCAAGGAAGAAGAAAGCCAAGGCTAACGGGCAACGATCCCGAGTAGGTGCGTCTCCCCATAGAAACCGGACAAATCTACCCCCCCGCAAGACCACTGGAGGTAAAGCACCACGGAAGCAGCTCGCGAGCAAAGCTGCTCGCAAGTCTGCGCCCTCAACCCAGCCAGTAAAGAAACCACCACGGAAGAGGAAGAGAGCTGATCCTTGGACTCCGAAAAGAAAGAAGTCGAGCAAAAGCACTGACAAGACTTCAGTGGATACTACTGAGATATCAGAGGAGCCAAACGTTGACATGGGTTTTAGTCTCTTCGATGACGACATGAAAGAAAGTTGGAAAGGGAAGATGAAGAAAAATAGGACTGAAGCAGGGACCCTACTTGAACATCTGATTATTCGCCAAACTTTTGAAGGCTCATGGGTTCGAATCGGTGACATTATCTGCGGCGAGATGAGCATCGAGCTTGGGGATGCCAAAGAAGCTGTTCAAGCAATCATTTCTTCGACAAGTGATTCAGCGAAAGCTGAGAAGGTAATGAGTACTGTGATTGTTATCGCGTTCTTAGAGAAGAACTTAGCTGTGGAGGAGGATACATGGGAGTTGATTGTGGTCAAAGCTCGTGCTTGGCTAGAGGAAGCGGTCACAGCAGATACACTGGTAAAGGCATGGAAGGTTGCGGGAGTCTTAGTAAGTGGGAACACGTGGGAACATCAATCCGATCTATAATATACATTCGCTCTTTATTTAGAAGGGCAACGATATCTTTGCGCAGAGGCATATCGTTCACAATATATCTACTTAGCAACTGACTTTTCCATTGTATCTCCTTAGGCACTGAATGTCGGTTCGGAGACTATAAGTCCTGTTTCAAACTTCGGCCCCTCAGATAAGTTTTGCTCCACAGCGTCTAGTGTGTACTCCGGCGAATGAAACAGGGCTTGTACTCCAAGCAACATTTCTTGCCAACATATCCTACACTGCCTCGGATGTTTTTCAGGGGAATTGAATCTGATTGGTCAATTGGTTTGTTGTTCTTATTGAAGTGAGGTACGAAACATTCTGAAACGCTCCACCTACCGCCACCCGAGGCTCTTCCAACCCAGCCCTATGACCTAGAGATCTCCTATTAATCTATACGGATCTTCGACTAAACTCTAATTGGGTTCAACGATAATTTTACCTCAGGCCAGAATCGGGCTTTAGGGGCGGGTGGGGATCATACTAGGCATCCATCGAGAAGATTGTGGGGTGAGCCCTAGTCACACAGCATAAACAACGTGGTACATAATCCTATTTCCTTGATGGTTGTTTCAAACGCCGTAGTGGCGCGCTCATCTGAGAAATCGACCTCTTCCGAGGCTCGTCGAAGCATGCCTTGTCTGTTGGTGCTTATAAGAGGGCACTCCACATAGCATCAGCTGGCATGGGCATCGCTTCGTCCACCTTACACTCGTTCTATTGTACTTAGCTGTGCCACTCCTTGTGCTGAGCACTCACAATCTTTTCTTGAACCCTCCCCGTGTCTAGAGTTTCGCCAATTCTTCAACCAAGATGAGACTTTGCATCACCTCTGTTGCTGTCGCGCTTGCAGGCTTAAGCAATGCGCGACCGATGCCTCAATTCGATCTTGGAAGCTTCAGTCTGCCCTTTTCTCTCCCTACTGGCCTGAGCTTGCCTTCGCTTCCAACAGGAAGCTCAGCTATTCCGACTGGCGCGAGCAGCGCTCCCAACACCATCCAAGCAACGGCTACGTCGACAGCGGCAGCAGTCTCGCCAACTTCATCTGCCTCGACTGGAGGAACGATCAGCAGCGACTGCACACCGCAAAGTAGCAATGGCGGGGGTACTGAGAACGGTGTTGCGGATAAGAACTGCTGCACTGACTTGACTGTCATTTTCGCTCGTGGTACTAGCGAGACAGGCAATGTAGGAACGATAGCGGGACCGCCTATGTTCAAAAGCTTGAGAACCAAGCTTGGTAACGACAAGGTGACAATTCAGGGCGTCGATTACCCTGCCGATGCTGCCGTAAGTCTAGCGTTCGTGGGCACTTAACAATGTTAAGAAACCCAAGCGGGTGAGCAAGACTGACACGCTTTAGGGTAACGCCAATCTCGGAGCTTCAGGCGGACCAGCAATGGCCAAATCTGTCCAAGCCGCTAAATCCCAATGTCCCTCCACCAAGATCATTGTCTCCGGCTATTCCCAAGGCGCCATGGTAGTCCACAATGCCTTCAGCCAAGGAATCTCCGCATCCGATGTTGCTGGCGCTATCATGTTCGGCGATCCATTAAAGACGCAGGCAATCAGCGGTCTGTCGACAGACAAAATCAAAGAATTTTGCGCTACCGCTGACACAATATGTGGAGGTGGAGACAATCCGACTGGAAGCCATTTGAGCTATGGCAGCGTGGCTGATGAAGCAGCGGACTGGGTCATTGGAGCTGCAGGATTGGCTTGAATATGGAACAGGGGCGAGCAAGTGAAAAGTTTCATTCTCTCGCAATAGTCTTCATGCATGACGAGAGCCGATACGGAGGCTACAATCCATTAAGTTTAGATACAAAGATATAATATATATGGATATCTGATTCTAAAGACTTTGTGAATGTACTAACTATTGGAGCCTATTTGTTTCTTGAACTAGCAGAATATGGAAGCCTTGACTGGGGGGCTGAGAGGTCTGATGGTGGGTATGTTCCCTAATATGATAAATGTTACTGGGTATTGAGTATTAGAATAGACATTTCTGAAAAATTTCAATGCACCAACGGAGCACAGTTGTAAGTTGCCCGATATCCCCAACTCCGTACCGCTGTCTCTTATTCAATAAGACCTTATAGCTTTGGGAGCGATTGGAGTCTATGCTTTAGCCTCTGCTAGGAACTCTACTATGACTTGTAGCGAGGTCAACAAAAATATGTCTTTACTCGAAATTATGCTGAAACTTTTCATTCTCTTATCAGCGATTGCTCTGTAAATGTTATCTATCAATGTATTGCTTATCCTCTACTCATCGTAGCATAACTGGCGCCGAGACTGTCTGCACCCATGGGACATTCGATGGTGGGGGCCAGGCCCAGCAAAGCCCCATTATCTTCCAAAACCATTGGTATCGATATCAAACCCCACTCAATGTCAACTACACGATTAGCATATAGTATTTGCCATGTATGTAACACCTGATATGCCATGAGCTAAGATGATATGAGTGATCTTCGGCATTCACGCTTGGGACTTGATCCATTGAAGTCCAGATCCGGCAGAGAAGTGTCTACATGGTGTATTGTGGGGTAACAATCACCAAGCTAGGTGCATAATCAGCGGAAACGAGGTGCAAGACACGAGCTTAGCGTTGGCGTTAAAGAGTGCAACATCAAGACGACTAAGCTACACCTTAATGGCACCCCACTCACGATGATTTAACAGTCTCAGCACACAAACATTAGCGCAGAATATTCTTCCACTGTCTCAACAAACTGCAGAAAGGTTCACGGCTCTCATAGCGCAGGTGACAACATGATCACACGCATGCAAAATCGTAGAAAGGAGCATTGTGAAAGCATTGTGCACCAAAGTCCAACCACTTATTCAGTAATCTCACTCCTAAGAGGGGTGCATGCGAAGTTGAGGTCCCAAGCGTTTCCAGTTGCACGTTGGTAGTGCATTGATTTTGTTCGTCCTTCCAGTCCTAGAACCCGACTTTACATGTAAGACGTCTCGTTCGGCATACACGACTTCAAGCCGAGAATGGTGTACGACTCTCAACAATTGTCGGAGTTGATTCTTAAGCTATCAAAGTAGCTCCGTAACCCTTATCTATTGGTTAACATCCCCAGAGGCCTGCAAATCTCCCGCATGATTGTGCCTAGATCTAACGCCTTCTCCTTGCCACCACGCATTGTCACTACTATGACTCCATCTGTCTCATTCTAGACTGATAGTACATGTAATTGATTCTATGCGGGGCGTTCAAGCTCCGCTCACGAGGGCTTCGAAGTTGACATGAGACTTGCCGACTTCGTCTCGCACGAGTCTACTATCTTACACTGCCAATCCCCTGTCCTCACACAAGACAATTATGCTCGTTATCATTCTGAACTACTTGGTGATGATCTACATGAGTGTCTTTTCGGGTTGAGGGCATACACTGCCAAACTTACGTCCTTTGTTAATTACCGCCAGTTAGATACAGATGCGCACGCTCTGATACCGCGAAGTGAGAATTTGAGAACTCCAAATAGCTTCCACTTCTGGCGACACTCCAAACTTTGCTTCCAAGCCTTTGCTTTGTCTATATTAATGTGTTCTCGAGGCTTGCACTCGGCTTATGCCCGAGCGAAAGGGGAAACCCGATCGATGCGGTCTTACCATCGGCAGGGCAGCACCACCCACGCATGTGCTCCATCGCCCATTCTAGAGGAGTGGAAAACCCGGTTCAGCCTGGCAGTATGTCTATCGCACGCGTTCACGCCTCGTGCTTGGTGCAACGCGCCCGGGCTGCATGCGATTCCCGCGTGATGGAACGCCAGCAGGGACATCGCAACCTTCCTAATCGGGAAGGACCCATGCTTAATCTAGGGTAAATCCAGCCTTCACAAGCCAAACTCGCTTGTCTTACTAGATCCTGGTAAAGTACCTGCCTTTCCACTCTACGTTTTCCTTTGGCAGCAACTTGGAGCATGTGCTTCGCATGCGCTACACGCGTGAACGCCGGTTCGCACGAGGAAGATAGAAGAGAAGATAATTTCTAGAGCTTCCTTAAACGCTACATCTCCGAAGAAAGACATGGTCGACTTGAGATTACATTGGTCCTAGAAATCCTGGTGGACTGGGGTTTATGGTCATTTTACCTGGGCCAATGTCAGGTTGAGATCCGCATGGCTCAGTGTCGCAGAAGAGGGCGAGCGTTAAAAATTCAACCTGCTTTCTTAGGCACATAGTTGCTTTGATGTGAACCATGGGGAAGTATATTAGGTCTTGACACCTGTCGCAAAATTGATGAAGAGAAAGTGAGAGTGATCCGCCTTGAATCGCGCCATTTGTGAAGATGAAGCGTCAATATTTTTATCATGTCCTTTCTTTACTCCCTGGGCTGAGTGTAGCCGCCCCCATAGGGGACTCTGACACCACTCTCGTATGCCGCAAAGTCGACCCTGTGGATACAACAATCAATGCCGATGGATCAATCATCGACTGGATACGTCTCGAATCTCAGGTCAAAGATGGAAAAATTGCTTCCGCACCTCCTCTTCCCGTAGATGTCGCATCGGCTGGAAACCAGACCACTCTTACCCCTAATCCATTAGCAGGAGTCGAGGGCTTGCCAATAGGTCCAGAAGGCACAGTACCGGTTCTCAGAAAGACATCCACAGCACCGATTGCCAAAAGTCAGCCCGTGGATCCCGAACACATGCCTGACTTTGGGACTGAGGCTGTCGGGGACCACTGGTATGCGTCTACCGCCCAAGGCGTTGCCAACAACGGAGGTTCCGCTTCCTATTCGCTATACAAGGCATGGACGGAGTCGAATAATGACTTCTCGCTTCTACAAGCTGCTGTCATTAGATACAACGTGCCAAAGCCCGGGGACAACTCGCAGGCTGTCTCACAGACCGTCGAGGCAGGGTGGTACGTTAATCTTCCGAACGAAACTACCGAGTGGAAACTAATGTCCGTAGGATCAACTACCCAGCACAGGTTGCTGCGCCACATCTCTTCACCTACTTCACTACCGATGGCTACTCTTCCAATGCCGACAACAAAGGCGGCTGGAATCGCGATGTGAAGGGATGGGTCCAAACCGACAGCCAAATCTTCCCGGGCACTAGCTTCGCGCCCCTTTCAACTCGTGGCGGTGCGCAATACGAGATCAAAATTCAATGGCTTCTCTACCAAGGAAACTGGTGGCTCTATGTGCTTGACCGCTGGATCGGATACTACCCTGCTTCTTTGTTCGGCGCCAACACTGATGCTAGCAGATCTTTGCAGACTGCGGCGAGCCAGATCAACTACTACGGCGAGATCTATGACAGCCATCCTCAGCTTACGAAGACGGATATGGGTTCTGGGGACTGGCCTGAGTCTGGGTGGCAGGAGAGCGCTTATATTCGCAATATGGTGTATACTGATACGAGCGGAAATGATCAGACATATGACGGTAGCCGCGGGGTCATTGTCAGCGACACGAACAGATATCGATTGGTTGCATCATGGGCGAGTAACACCAATTGGGGGAGTTATATGTACCTTGGTGGACCAGGTGCGGGTGGAGCCATCGGATCTTAGAACTAGAGGAAATAGCGGACATTCGCTTCAGGGTATATTTAATTTATTGATACACTAATGAGAGATCATTTGTTCACATTTGAAATTCGGTCTACACCACATTGAGGCCGTTGGCGCTTACGCAGGTGACTGAAGCAGACTCATACAGGACACTCCTTTCCATTATACATCTTGCACTTGTCGGCTTCTTTTCTTTCCCAAACATCAGCGACTGCGCTATCGGACATCAACAAGAAGTTCGTCGTTCGCCTTGGGATGAGAGACTAGCAGGTCTAGCCGAGCGCGCGGCTCTGCCCCTCAATACGTCATAAAAGCAAGGGCAAGCTCACAACATCTCCCCACTGGAAGCCACTTGCTTAACTCAATTGCACCTACCATGAAGCTCGACCCTACAGTCGTAAAGCTGCTGGATCTCGACCCCGAGAACACTACGGTATCATCCGCTGGGGGAGGAGGATGCAGCTCTGCATCTACATCTAAGATCACATCAAAGCTCAGCGATGGAACGGAGAAGTGCTTCTTCATGAAGACAGGGAGGGGAGAGGATGCTGAAGTTATGTTTAAAGGTATGTTAAGACACGTATTTCTGTAGTTGCTAATCTGAAAACAAAAGGCGAGCATGCTTCCCTAAATGCTATCCATTCTGTTGTGCCATCGCTTTGCCCCCAATCCTTCGGACACGGCAATTTTAGTTCCCAGTCCTCGACCTACTTTCTCGTGACTGATTTCCTTACTCTTACCTCGCGATCTGCTCCGAAATCTTCCGCGCCCTCATTAGCAGCTAAGCTGGCCAAGCTGCATACGACACCTGCACCTGTACCGGATGGTTACGATAAACCCATGTTTGGATTTCCCGTCACCACTTGCTGTGGTGACACCCCGCAAGACAATAGCTTCACGTCCTCTTGGGCGGACTTCTACGCCAATAGCCGGCTGCGGTTTATTCTCAAGCAGAGCGAGAAGTCGAACGGATCAGACAAGGAATTGCACAATCTCGTCGAAACAACAGCATCAAAAGTAGTTCCGAGATTACTCGGCGATAATCATCTCAACAATGGAAAAGGTGTCACGCCTGTCGTGGTGCATGGCGATCTCTGGAGCGGAAATGCTAGTGTAGGCATCATCGGAACCAAGACGGGGGACGCCGAGGACGTAATCTATGACTCTAGCGCTTGCTATGCGCACAACGAGTTTGAGCTAGGGATTATGAAGATGTTTGGTGGATTTGGTGGTAGCTTCTTGAAGGAGTATCACCAAATTTGTCCGAAGACAGAGCCGGTGGACGAGTACGAGGATCGTGTGAAGTTATACGAGCTGTATCATCACTTGAATCACCATGCGCTATTTGGTGGTGGTTACCGATCAGGCGCAGTGAGTATCATGAAGAGTTTGATTCGAAAATATGGGGAGTAGATAATTGTGGGACTTGGGATGAGCTGGCAGGAAAAAAAAATATATATATACCCTTCAATGCCTTGAGAACACTGGACGAGCTACTACAGCGCAGACATGGTCAGAATGACCCCAAGCTCCTTGAGTCCTACGAGTCGCTATCCAGAACAGCCTAATTTCTTACGTCGGCAACTGCATCATATTAGCACATATTCGCCCAATGCAAATACCGGAGCACCTACACCCGATCTTCTTTTCATCCAAATCAAATCGACTATACCACCTCTTCAAGAAACTTGTTCCTAGCACTATCACACCATCCGGGAGGCTGTAATCATCAGCCGGCCCGATCCACAACACGCACAGGGGTTCATAACCCCTCCCAACATCCCACTCAAACGTATAGTCGAATGCATCGATTGTGAAATTCTGGCCTCCAAGGTCAAACGTCAACTCGGGGAGATAAGGCCGTCGGTCGCAGGGGATGTAATCGAACCATAGAGAAAGTTCCTTGGCGCCGATGGTCTTGGTGATGTTGCGGGCGAGGGCGGAGGGGAGAATTAGGTGGGGTTCAGATGCCAGCATTGCCGCGTACTTGGGGGTGGGAACGTGGATTGGGATAGATGTGTTGAAGGTTATGGAGTTGAGGGGGAGGTTGTAGGCGTTGCGAATGTAATCGTCAGAGTCGGGCGGTAGGAAGGACACATTGCGGAAGGGCCCAGTGTGCAGGTCCGGGTTGGTGCCGCCGAGCGTAAAGTCACCTAGGTCATGTAACGTCTGTGGAATCTTCAGTGAAAAGACGTTCTGCTTCAGTTTTTCTTCCTCCTTCAACAAAGTGAGCAAATTCGGATACTGTAGTTTCGCATGATCGCTCCCTTTGCTCCATGGAGGTGCCAAACCGAGCATGCCTTCAAAGCCATAGTCCCAGCCTCCAATAAAGCGCATGGAGCTATCCCGATACTCTTCGAAAGTTTTATTGGCTAGTTCCAGCCCTCCGATGTTCACAACGTCTCGTGAGAGATGGCCTCGATAATTCACTGCCCAGTAATCTGTGCTAGCATAGCGGCCATCCTCAGAATACGTGTCCGATCGATTAGAAAAGTACTTGGATCCACCATCGCACCTAAACCCAGAACACTCGCTAGATGGGACGAAGAATGAATTCGATTCCAGGGCGAGGGCGACATTGAAGTGTTGAGGGGGAGTCCCGATTGTGAGATTGATGGCCTGGAGGAGAGCGACATATGGAATGTTCTTTTCAAGGTCAGTCATGCAATTTTGCTAACTGTTCGAATTTTACTTGCAGAAACGGGTGCTGAGAATGTGAATGACTCTTGCGTCTCGCTGGCACCAGCTTCTAGAGGCCGCTGAACGTCACTAGACGCCGGAGCTGCAGCCCTGTAAATTGCAGAAGCAGCCCACACAAAAAATTGCAGGATCGCCATGTTTGAATCCGGCGACGAGTTATTTCGTTGATGCCTTGGATTAAGTACACTGAGAGTGTGCCTTATGTTGTTGATTAGGCAGCGATGCACAGCCCTACGGGATGAAACAAACGAATCGCCCTTCTACGCCCGCGGCTTAGACATTGGACGCCATATCGCCCGCCTAAAAAATCTTTCGACAACTCAGGGAATGCGGAGCTGTCAATGAAACGGGGCAAGCCTTAGCGACACACTCATAGGTATATGCAACAGCACATGATTTAGGTCAATGCGATCCTACACAACGACTTAACAATGCTTTTTCGCCTACGTGACTGTGAGGATCTCTACGTTTGTAAATCAAGTCATACTGGTTGTTGTCATTCTATGCAATTAGCAGACGTCCTCCACCTCGATATCCTCTCCACTACGCGGGCCGAGATCAGAGCGGAGCGTCCGATTAAATAGTTCCTTCAGCATCTCAAAGCAGATGCCTGCGAGTGCAGGATCATATCTTCCCTTGCTCAATTCGTCCCGAATGAAAGCATCTGCGTGAACCCATCAGCATCCATATCTCTAGAATACTAACAAGCCCCTTGAGAAGGACATCTGAAGGGACTTACGTTGGGCCCATGCTGGCTCATAGAAGCTGAAAGCCACACCCGCCTCATGTAGCGTCTTGCGAATCAAGTCCCTTCCCGCAGGCGGCACGTGATTGTCCATCTTGCCAAAGATCATGACGAGCTCGCCCTTGATATCTTTGGCTCGCGCGAGACTGTCGTCATTCTTGCCAGCACCGAGGGTTTTTGAGTGAATGTCGGTCGCAAAGTAACATATGGCAGAGGATACACGAGGGTCAAGTGCGCAGCGATAGGCAAGATGGCCACCGAGGCACATACCTGTCGCTCCTATCTTTCCGGTGCATGTGGGCAATGAAAGGAGGGTGTCGACACTGAGTGTAGCGTCCTCATCATATGCCTCTACCTTCTTGGTGATCTTCCATTCGTTGCCTTTGTCGGTTCCAGGGCCATCGTAAGCCAGGGCCTCAGGACCAGTGAATTCGTGATACGAAGAGGGAGCGGCGACAATGTAGCCTTGGGAAGCGATTTGACGAGCAAAGCGAGAGACGGGGCCAGTGACTTTTACAGAGTGTCAGATAGGTGTTCATGACATAAAGAACGCTATTCATGAACTGAAATTGTCGGGCTTAGACCTGTCACAATTAAATACCTACCTTGATAAATCTCACTAAACACCACCACGCCCGGGAACTTCGCCTTTGGATAATTCGCAATCGTCGGGTGAAAGAGGAAAATTCCTGTCCTCTACATCAGTCCATTGCACCCCCAGAGAATCACATTTCAAGAGGTCAATTACTCATGTCACCGCCCGCCTTGGTCGGCACATCTTTGTACGACTCCTGAATCAGCATGATGGGTATGTGGCGTTCCAAGATGTGAGAGGATGCAATCCCGGAATTGGGGCTCGGAACAGAAAGGGTGCGGGGGCGGAGGTGGAGTGTTTTGGGCCGTGTGCTCCGTAGGCGCTGCGAGTCGTACGGAGCAGGCCGTCGGCTAAAGTTTCCCGTCTTGCGAGGTATATACATGGAGCTGCAATCATACAGCGTGAGCTCTACGATTATGCTACATCTATTATAGCATATCGTAGTACTGTTGGCCCTCTGAGGTATGTTATAGATTTTAAATTACGCTTTGTTGTGCCTATATCGTACGTTTGCGTTGTACAACCCATGTCTCTCACCAACAAGCTCATTACTGTAACCGGCGCCGCCTCAGGCATTGGCCTCTCGACTGCACGTCTTCTTGCTCGACGGGGTGCCGTCCTCTCATTAGCCGACTACAACAAGACTAAGCTGTCACAAGCACATGAAGAGCTAGCCTCGATTGCCTCAAGTCCCAAAAACATCTTGTCCAGGCATCTTGACATCCGCAGCACTTCATCGGTGAGTGATATATAAATCGTAAAGCTAGAGCCCATGCTCTGGTCGGGAGAATATGTGGAGTACTTGCGATTTTTTGTTTTCCTACTACACTCCCCTCCATACATGCTCCCAGATCATATACTAACTGCACCAGGTAAACGACTGGATCTCAACTACCCGCACCCACTTCAACCGCCCAATCGATGGCTGCGCAAACATAGCCGGCTTCCATCCCCTCTGGGCTCCCAAGCCCATCCAAGAAATCACCGACCAAGAATTCGAAGAAACAATCCAAATAAACACTCTGGGCCTCTTCAAATGTCTCCGTGCACAGCTCGCACCAGACACACTCTCTTCCCCCTCTAGCATAGTAATTGTCGGCTCTGTCAGCGGCCTCGTGGGCTTTGCGGGGGATTCTGCATATGTCGCGTCCAAGCATGCTGCTCATGGGATTACGAAATCGGTAGCGAAAGAAGCGGGGAAGAGGGGGGTAAGGGTGAATGCAGTGGCGCCGGGGCAGACTAATACGCCTATGGTGCAAGCAATGGCCGCTGATAAAGGAGTTTTGCCTACGCCGCCCGTGCCTTTGGAGAGGGAAGGACAGCCCGAGGAGATTGCAGAGGCCATTGCCTGGTTGCTTGGCGAGGAAAGCAGTTATGTGACGGGATCGATTTACCGTGTAGATGGTGGGATGCTAGATTATTAGGTGTAGAGTCGTATTCAGTTTGGTCCGTAACATTGCACGTTGCATGAAATAAAGATGAAAGGTTCACCATCATTATTCTCTCTGGACTAAGTGTCCCCTACTGAAGGACTATACTTCCCTTCCCGATGCTCCTTCATGCCCACCTCCTGATCCGATGCCATGCAATGCGTGCGACCAATCATGACCCGTTGGAAAAAGCAGGCCGTAATGCGCTCGCTATGCTGCTAGCAAATGCCCAATGAACTTTTGTGTCGCACCTATTCCCTCTCCGACGCTGTACCTTAAACCTTCAGTATGGCTTGTACATACTGCTAGATTCTTCAAGCCTCAATGCGCTGGTAGAACAAGATGTATGCCACCTTGTTGTCTCGCACGTTTTCCTTTGGCAATGGCGTCCTCTTGCCAGCCGAATTCGGCGTTGCCGTGCCGTTGACAACACCACTCCACTTCTTCTCTTTTTGCTTCTCCGAACCATTGACTTGGCTCCATCCTCCCTTGTCTGATCCTTGTCCTTCACCGTCGAAGCCAGCCTGCTCGAAGAAATTCTTGCTTCTGCCTGCATCTTCCTTGTGCTGCTCGAGTGCGGCAGCCAGCACCTTGGGATCCTCTTCGGCACCACCCTCGGCTACGTCGTCGGCGCGAATACGACGAATCACGGTGTCATCCAAACGAATCCATTCCCGACCCTCTTGTCGGCGAAGATCAACCGTATAGTGACCGCCGCTAGCATTCTTGCCGTGATGATACACAACGGCAGTTAGTCGGTAGCGTGGAAGAGCACCACGAACGTTTAGGGATGTTCGCTTATGCGGTGGAAACACCTCCTTAGGGATTTCCAGCTCCAGAGGGTACCCCACCTTCTTCCAGATCTTCTGAGGGCCGCTTGCGTCGTAGTGGAAGCGCTTCAGGTGGAGAATCAAGATGGGTGGAAGCGTTTCGATGAACATCTGTTTGGTTGAGGCGCGCCCACCGCGAGTAGCATGATCCAGAGTTTCCAGATGGGTGAGACCCTTGAGAGCGTCGGCAATATTCTCGACATGAGGTGATCCAATATCGAGTTGCAAAGGTTGATATGGCTCTAGGGTCACAGATGGCTTCTCTCCAGGCTTGCGATACTCAGAACGGATCTTACCACCAAAGATCTTCGTCACAGGGCTCTCATGTTCGATGGCGCCAGACGATTGTGTGACGGAGGCCTTCTGCTTCGGGCCAACCTCCAACCATCCGCCTTCCACTGAACCGGAGCGCTCGCTCTTCGGAGATGTTACAGTATCTGCAGTGCTCCCCGACCGAGTGTTCTTGATGACGTTGGCACACTCATCATGCAGGCCCGCGAGCAAGAAGCCTAGAAATTCTTCGGCGTCTTCTTGCTGGCCACGCTTCATGTTGTCGAAGCGAGGCAGACGCTTGATGACGTCGTAGACGTATTCTGGAGTTAGTGGATCGCCATACTGCTCCAGCTCGTTGTCCTTCAAACGAAGGCGCAGCTTCTCGGCAGAAACCGCAGAATCAATTACTTTGAAATCTCGCATAAACATAATCCTGCCAACGTTTAGCGGAGTTCCACGATACACAAGCTAAGACTGGGACTTACATGGCGTCTACAAGAGGAGTGTCAGTCTTGAAGCTATGCACGGCGCGCTTCGCGACCTGATCAAGAAAGTCATAGAATGGAACACAGAATAGAAGGACCTGAAGAATCTGTACGCAGGTTAGACTGGTCAACGAAGCATATGGAGGTAACAAGTACTCACAGAATTCATATAACACAAATTGCCCGTGTTTACAAGACCGCGGGGCTCAAGAAAAGCAAGTTTTTTATCAGCCTCCACAGAGAATGAGGCAAGTACATCGCCAAGGGAGTTGCTCTTAGGCGCCGTCGAACCGTTAGCTGAAGCGACGCCGTTGGGTACTACAGGAGCCTGCATGGGAGCAGGGGCAGCCTTTGACCGCAGAAGCTCTGCCCACGATTTGGGTGGAACCGCCTTGGCCGGAGGAGACGCTTTCGGGGTGTCGTCAGCGCCGCCACTTGCCTCCGGAGAAGGAGCAGGGGCGTCTCCAACATTCTTGGTATCTTCCTTGTCGGCTCCTACTGATTTGACGGATTTTTGTGTGGTAGATGCCGCGCTCGCAGCCTTTGCAGGCTTGATAGGGATAAGGGGAACAACAGGCTTGGTCTGATTACGAGTATGAGAGGGAGCTGTGCCAGAGGGCCGGGCGGCTGAAGCAGGCATAGCTGATGACGGAGTGGTGGGGTGGGTTGAGTCGGCCTCAGATGGCGGCTGCGATGTCGACGGCGTCTCTACCTCGGCTTCAGAGACAGCAGCAATGGTGGAGGCTTGAGACTCAAACGGTTCCTCCATCAATGCCTGTTCTGTCTCGGCCGGTATCTCTTCTTGGTTGACCTCGCCCTCCTCCAGGGCCTGCTCGCGTGACGGCAAAGCAAGGCCTTCCTCCTCCGCCGGTACCGGAGCTCTTCGCCGTCGCTTCTTTTGCGAAGCTCGCGCGGGGAAATCTTCATCAGGGACCGAAAGCCAGGGGAGCGGCGGGTAGAACGGCTGCATGTTACCCGGCTGGGGCGGTGGAGGGCCCGTAGCCACTGATGATATAGAGGGTGTGGTGGGTGGAGGAGTCGAGGTGGTCATGTCCGTCGGCGGCGTCGGCGAGGAAACATGAGTTTGTGAATGTACGGAAGGCGTAGACGGCGCAGGCTGTGGTGTTCGCTGGGGAGTGGGTAGGCGGGGAGCAGGCGGCGTGCGCGAGTGCACAATGGGCGGCGTGTGGCCCAGCGAGCGGTTCACAGGCGCCATGGGCGCCATGTGCGGGTGTGAGGAAACCACAACGGGCGATTGGTGCGGCTGGAAGGGACGCGGGGGCATCGCATACTGGTGCTGAGGATGCTGGTAAGGATTGTACCATTGCTGCATCTGCGGTGGGTAGGGTGATGCGTGCGGAGGGCCATAGTGCTGCTGGTGGTGATAGGGAGCGTAGGGATTGACGGGCGAGGGGGCCTGGTGCGCATAGCTGTAGTACTGATGGTCACCCTGACGCCTTCCGGGATGGAGAGGCACAGCAGGTGGTATATGGGGACCTGGCATCATGGACTGCAGGCGGCGATGTTGCCTTCACCGTCGGGCGCCGGCCAGAGACCAAGCAGCCAACGAGTGAGGCAACGGCGGAGGAGACAGAAAGCGCGAGCAGGCGCTATAGAGACGTCCGCGCGGTTCCTGGACGTCGAATGCGATGGGGCGGCTGTGTGGGCGCGGCGCAAGAGCTGATGAAGTCAGGCTCAAGAATTATTGCTGGGGTCCGAGGTGTCGCGTAGGCTGAGAGGCGGCCGCAGACTGAGGGCGCGGGCTCATGGTCTCAGCACGACATGGCGAGCAGCTAGGACTGCCCGTGCCGAGAGCTAGGAGAATGAAGGGGGACAAGGAGGAGACGGAGGGAGAAGGAGTTGGTCCTGGTGAAGGGGCTGCTTGTCTGGGGCGATGGAAGGCGTTCGAATGAATGCCCAGGCAAGCGGCTCTCTAAGCTTTGCGGTCCGTGCGGCGATTTGTCGGCCCTGCGCGCTGCAGCTTGGACGATGCCGGCAGCGCGAGCGGAAGAGAGGAGAGGGAGCAATTGGAGAACACTGACGTGTGCCGCCGGGGGGTAAAAGAAGCTTGTCCGTGGCTGCGGAGACGCAAGCAATTCGTCGCTGAGTCTGAGTGCGGCCGGAAGCAAAACGAGACACCTGCCCGGTCCGCACATCACGTGACGCCTCTTAACCCCGTCATCCCCAGACCCGCCACTGCTGTGACTCCTCCCCAAGTCCATCCCGTCTGGGGGACCCCAACGCCGCCAGCAACCACTCAATTCGCTCGCCAGCCCCTTCACCCTCCTTTCTGATTCCATTCCTGCCGCCCCTATCCTCACCTCCACAGCACTCTCCTGCCGGCCTCGTAGCGTCTTTGTGGCCGACTCCGTCATCGTCCATCCAGAGAGTCCGCGCTGGCGGAGCCGCCATGTCGTCCAACCAGTCCGCCATTGCGACCTCGAACAAAGCTTCCGCCGCCTCCAGCCCGCTCTCCCCCGCCCAGGCACAGCCAGCTTCTGTCGCGACTGGTGATAGCTACGGACAGCAGCGGCGAGGTGGGGGCAGCAGCTTCGGAGCGGGGACGTCGAGCCGCTCCTCGCCCACGCCACGCAACAACCAGCAGGCCCGCAAGCAGCACAAGACCGCGAAGCGCTTCCGACAGGCTGATGAGGATGCCATCGCCCATTCTGTGAGTGTGCTCGCGCCTCGGGCAGTTTGCATGGGTACTCATAGCTCCTAGCTCACCATGCGTCCCTTCAACAGTCGGAAGGGCCAGACCTCCATCACCCATCTCATGAACTTTAGCCTCCCTCCGCGTCCGCAGAACAACAACCATCACTCGCACGGCCACGGCAGGCACTTCCGGCGGAACCCAACCTGGGGACTGGGTTCAGGCTATCACGCCACTGACAAGGCGCGGTATGCCCATTCCCCCACACCTCTACGAACACAGGGCTGACCCCCGCAGATATGTCCACGCCAACTATCGCTTCATCGTAGACCCACGCCCCGAGTATCGCGCCCAGAGCGTCGACGCTGATATCCATCTGGACTGGAACAATGTCCTACAGATACTGGCGTCTTCGCAGTCGCAGGACGCGTCTTGCCCAATCTGTCTAGGGACTCCGGTAGCCCCGAGAATGGCAAAGTGCGGCCATATATTCTGCCTTCCCTGCCTCTTACGCTACATGCACTCGGAAGGCGACGACAAGAAGCTCCCAGAGAAGAAGGCACGATCGAAACAGTGCCCGCTCTGCTGGGACACCATCTACGCTTCGGAGACGCGTCCGGTGCGTTGGTATGTCGGGCAGGAGGGTGAACCTCCGCGGGAGGGCGGCGACGTCGTTCTCCGTTTAGTCCTGAGGCCGGCTGGAAGTACGCTGGCCATGCCGCGCGATGGTGCCGACGCGCTCGGCAAAGATGAAGACATTCCGTGGCACCATGCCGCTGAAGTCATGGATTATGCCCGCGTGATGCGAGGCGGAGAAGATTACATGTCGGACCAATACGACGCCGAAGTCCGCCAACTAGAGCAGCAAGAAAAGGAAGATGAACTCATGTTTGGAGAGGATAACGTGGAGTGGGTGCGCAAGGCCGTTCGTGCCATCCACGAAGCAAAGGAAAAGATCAAGGGCATTGGCAATCCGCCTGAGATTCCTTTGAAGCCCACCGAGAAGAAAACGCCCATTATTTTTCACGAGACCGACGACCATACTCCAGAGCAGTACCGCATACAAAACGCAGTCAAATCAGGCCAATCGTTGCCCTTGCAGCCGGAGACCTCTTTGCCAGACTCGAATTCTACACACGTCTCCATTGAGGGAGACGAATCAAACGCTACGTCTCGAAAATTATCCGTCTCATCGCACACGTCGAGATCTAGTCACGGCATTGGAGCCACCTTGGCCGAGATCCGCAATCGACAACACCATGATCACAGTCACACGCCCTCCGAATACTACTTCTATCAGGCACTTCTACATTATTATCTCTCCCCGTTGGATATTCGCATTCTCAAAGCCGCATTTGGGAATTTCTCATCGTTCCCATCCACTATTCTACCCCGTGTTGAGCGCGTCTCCACCGGCCATGTTGTTGATGACGACCTACGAAAGCGTACCAAGTATCTTGCCCATTTACCTTATGGGTGCGAAGTTAGTTTTCTTGAGTGTGACTGGACAGATACAGTCGCACCAGAAGTATTAGAGCGCTTCAAGCCTGAAATCGAAAAGCGGAGGAAGAGGAATCTGGACAAGGAGACGAGGGAAGAGAAGGCTCGCCTGAGAGCAGAGAAGGAAGAGTACGCGCAATTCACATCGGCGAGGAGGAAGCGCCCGAGCATTTCCGAGAAGTTTTCGGCAGACGACTTTCAGCCCCTAGCACCAGACAGCGTACCGGACGACCCTTCAGCTCCGATAGATGTTAGCACGTCTACATCACCACCCTGGCCGGCAAGAAAAGGCCAAGGCTTCGCTTCCCTGGCCTCACCATCAACCAGCCCTTCGACATCTCGTACAGTCTGGGGCACCACTGTTGTCGCACCTTCGTCTCCCTTGATTGCACCGCAAGAGAATGACATGCGTGACGACGGCTGGCTTCAAGGATGGGAGAAGGATTTGTTGCAAGAAGAAGACTTGATAGCACATGCGCAAGCCATGTCATTAGAAGGGGAAACGCCGAAGAAGCCAGCTGGTGGCAAGAAGAAGAAAGCTAAGAAGATAACGTTGATGAGCACGAATGTCAGAAGAGGAGCATGATGAGAAAGTCTGTTCTTCTGCATGGGCATTTTGGCATTGTGGCATTTGGATCTTACATATATTGTTCAAATATCAACACATTACAGTCTTGAGCCTGTTACCTATCCTTCGACATCTATATTTGTGTATCAGTCTTCACACCAACCCATTCACATCATCCTTCTCAATAGCGCCTACCCACCGCGATTCACCCACACTTGTCTTCCACCGCTTCTCTATCCCCGCCGTTGTATTCGATGTACCATTTCCAAAGCCCACATACTCACTCAAACTAGGTGGCAAATCCTCGACCTTCGTCCCCCAAGTACTCTCATTCTTCCCTAGCGTGAGCACCAACTCCTTTCCCTCGGTGAAGAAGCTATGATCAATCCAGTTCTTGGTATACGGCTCCCCGTCCAGTGTAGCGGATTGGATGAATACAGCAGCATAGCTGGGATCAAAGTTTACATTACGGATAGTAGCCGTCTTACCTGTGAGCGGCGACTTTACGGATACGGATTCGAAGAATGGGGGTGTGATTAGGTAGACGTTCTGGCCCGGGTTAGGGAAGAGACCCATCCTATTTCACGTGTTAGCAAGACGTAGCATTACGCTAGGCGGAGAGAAGGGGAGGGCTTACATGGACATAGCGACGAAAGAGCCCATTGCGCCTGAGTCGTCATTTCCAGGGAGACCGGCGTGCGTTGGGCTGAAGAAGCGGGGAATGTAGAAGTGTACGCGTTGAGCACTAAGGGCCGGACGCCCGGCGTAATGATACTGAAAGACAGTCAAGAAGGCCGGCTGTGTGTTCAGTCAGCATCAACTTGGAAATAACAGGGTAGAGAGGAAGGGGGAGGGACCGTACCTCGTTACCAATATAAGTAATGTTCTGGTCGTGAAGATAATTCAACCTCTTCACGAACTGGTCTGGGCCGCCGTAGAGACTGATCAGAGCAGCCTGGTCACCCGGGACATAGAAGCCGTACTCCCACAGACTACTTTCGAAAGTCTCCTGGCCAGTGTTCTGCAGCGAACAGACACGGCTGCTGTCGGGGTCGATTGTGCTGCACCACAGCGGATCCTGATTGTGCCACGTGCCATTCAGATACCTCCCCTGGAAGAAGCCCGTAAATCCCGTGTCCTGCCCATTGAACAGTGCACTCTTCTGATCCTTCTTGTACAGATTCTTCCAATTGCTGCTCCGTCCCTTGTACTTTTCCGCATCTGCGTCTTCGCCAAGGCCATTGGCCATTTGCATGATGACAAAGTCGTTGTAGGCGTACTCGAGCGAGCGCGACACGCTGCGCGTCATCGTCCCGAAGCCTTTGTAGTCAAAGTCCTGCGTGGGTATGTACCCGAGCGATTTCCACGAGTCGAGGCCGCCGCGGCCTTCGTTGGACCAGCTATACGGCTCTACCTCTGCGTCTTTAACGACTGCTTCGTAGCCCTTTTGCCAGTCGATGCCCTCCTTTAAGCCTTTGATGTACGCATCCGCAAGCACAACGTCGGCATTTGATCCGCCCTGCGTGAACCCCTTGCAAAGGCTCATTCTGCAATCGGGAAGCCACCCCTCGTGCTCGTACGTATCGATCAACGACCGAATCATCTGCTGCAGGCTGGCTGGATCGAGGATCGTGAGGAAGGGAAGTTGGCTGCGGAAACTGTCCCAGAGACAGTAGAAGGAATCAAAGTACGGCTCCGACGATTCCCAGAGCGGATTCTCGCCCGTGTAGTTCTGCGGGTTTACCATTGTCCGGTAGATGCCCGAGAAGAAGTTGGTGACGAGGGACGAGTTGACGCCCGTGGTTGAGACGCTGATTGGGGACAGCTTGTCTCGCCATGCCGACTCGGCAGCCGTATGTGTAGCGTCAAAGTCGAAAGATGGGATTTCGCGCTCAGCGCTAGCACAGGCTTGATCGCTCGAGATCAAGCTCACTGCTATGCGAGCGAGGACGCCATCTGCAGGGTTGCTCTTGAAGCGGATGAAGCCTCCGCCAGGAAGCGGATAGTTGTTGATGGACCGTGTGAGCTTGAGATCGTGCACATCTGCGCTTGCCCGCGAATTGACAAAGATGCCATTGTCGCGGATGTCCCCGCCTTTGAAGTCGGCGCAGAAATATCCCACCCAGTTTCCCGAGCCGAAACTTGGCAGGAATCGTGCATTCCCCGTCATGCGGCCTGTGTCCGGGTCGATTAAGATGGAAGCATTGTCCTGGCGTGAGTCGCTCAAGTCTGTGAGATCAAGCAGGAGTAGAGGGCTGGTGCCGTTGCCACCAGAGGGCAGTTTGAATCGGAAGAGAGAGGTGTGGTGTGCGGTAGTCATTTCCGCTTGGACGCCGCTGGCCAGTGTAATGCCGAAGTAGCCTGGAGTTGCTTTGACAGAGTCGGCATTGTAGTTTACTTTGCGAGTTTTTTTGGGGTAGATGCAGTTGTTCAAATCATCACCGGGGCATGCGGCGTAGGGGAAGAAGGCAAAGTTTCCGAGGGACGGACTGCCACCTGCTCACTCTCAGCATGCCATCCAACCTGTGAATTTACAGAGCATAAGTCGCACCTGTTCCGCTGTCATGCATGGTGCTGAAGCCGGTAACTTTTCCATTCTCAGTTGTGAATCCTCCTTGGTTACTCCCAGAGTCTACATCGGCGACCGCCTTCGCCATACCATACGGGATTGTCGCGCCAGGGAACACATTGCCTACAAAGTTAGCGCCAGCACTGCTACCCGACAGAAGAGCTCCGCACCTCCGTTCGCGCTGCCAATTAGCTGATCAACATATTTCAGATTATCAGTAGTGTTCTGGGCAAAAGCAGAATCAAAGAGTGACAAGAAGGCGAAGAAAAGAGGCTTGCGAGCAACCATTTTGAAAGCAAAGGAGCGAACGAAGTGCTGCTCAAAACCCCCAATGGCGGGGCAAAAAGCCGTTATTTAAATTCTAGGCCTATATGCAGGTACACAAGAGATGACATATTCCCCACTATGACCATGGGGAAGGTGGGAAATGTACAGGGCGGCCCGTGCCAAATGGTAGATTTTGAAAGGACCAGGTTGGAGTCGGGGATAATCTGATCCAATCAAGGTTAATTGTAAGGAGACGGGTCCGGCATCTTGTCGGTTACCTTCCTACCAGGGCGCGACAATCTACGCGTACCCGTGCTATCGAGGGCGGCCTGGTGATTTACGCTGCATGTCTCTCCTGCAGAAGTAGTCCGAGGGGAATCTCAATTTCCAGCGCTGTGCAATCTGCAGAAGCAGCTCAGGTTGCACCGAACATGTGCAGTACGCGCGTGGCGCTTTTGCTTGGGACCTCGGCTCTGTCCATGCCGTTTTTTTGAGTCAGATTAAAGTGGTTTTCGATCACGAGTGTCGCTCAATGGGCAAGATGGTGTTGAGTGAGGGGTCGAGGCAAGCTTTGTGGATGGTTGATCGAGGCGTGCCCCAGGCGCGGGGGAGGCCTGTGCGCCGATTCAGGGGCGCCTCACCCCAAATAGGAAAGTACCTATGCGGGTTGGAGACCCAGTATCAACGGTCATCTCTGCTGTGCACACAGGCGACCGCATGAACGTCGACGACACCGCAGCGGCCACTCATGCAAGGATACGTCTCGAGCAGGTATCTTATCCGACGTCCAATGCTCCCCTTGCATCCCCAGCGCTTCAAGCCGCTGCCGCTAGCTGAGCGGAATCCGTCATGAATGTAGCACTGTCATCTACGGGCGCCAAAGCGCCTGTCGTGGTAGCACTAGGCATGAGGATTGCGTTTTGATCCAACGCAGGATGTTCAAGACCTGCCAGATGCATCCACGGCTCGAGACCTTCTGCCCAAACGCGGAGCGCTTCGTCGATATCCAAGTACGAGTATTGAAGATCGTAGAACTGAACCGGCAGGGATGACATGGTTGTCGGAAGCTTGTGGTCTGCTGTGGCAGTGCGTATCACCTTCTCCAAGCGGCGTGCATAAGACCAGCGCAGACCGCAAGTCTTGAGGCTGTAGACGAGAAGGTCGAGGTTGCGAGGGATTTCTACGTTCAGCAATTTTGCATGGACTCCAAGTACGTTAGCGGCGATGATTCATTGCTTATTGCTCCTTGCTTACCGAGGAAGAACCTTGCCGCTACAAAGATGCAGGAGATGATGAGTGGGCTGATGTTTTCAAGATTAATATCTTGCATAGCTCGAAGTACGTTTGTGATGCTATCGCATGCATCTAAGCATCGTTGGATGGCATGATACCACGGGCCTTGAGCTTCCTCTAATCCCGATGGCGGTAATGCCAGCCTCTGGTATAGGGATATCGTTGCTCTATGATAATGTAAGCAAAATCATAGCATCCAAGAGACGTAGACTTACAGGTCCAGGGCGCAATGGATAAGGACGATGTTAGGATCGTACATTCCACCACTTTCCGTGTTCATTCGTACCTGCACATCGGCGAACTTGGATCGCCAGGCTATTAGCATATCGTCTACGGCTCTACATTCGTTCTGCCACCGAACGCGTGCGGTGGCAGACTGCGTATCGAATGACTGCTGCAGGAAGCGATGAACATGGTAAAGCTCGTTCGTCACTAGTATCACGTATAGAGAATAGGCCGATGACATCTCGAAGTCGCCAAACGACCAAGCGCTTATCAGCGATTCCGGGAAGGCCCAGACTGTGTCACTGCATGGGAGTAGTCCGGTCGCTTCTGGCTTCGAAATATTCAAGTTCCAGGCGGCACCGATGGTGGATGAACCATCCAAAACTAGACTCACAAAGTCAGAATTTGACTTTAGGAGAAGGGGGTCAACTGACCTTCGGTCATCCAGTATGCTCGGATTCTCTCTTCCCTGTTTACTAGCGAATTGGGCAGGGGCAGCATGCGTGGCGGGATAGTGGAGACTTGATTGAAATTATCGCAGTGGTTTGACACTAAGTCTCTCAGCCCAAGCTGGGTCCCCATTCTACACGAATCATCAGCACACCGCCGCATAGTGGCTGTTGGCCAGGGGCCATTCGCCGAATCGGTTACGCACCTTTTCGCTAGCGCTATCAGGTTCCAGAACTCGCTCAGCCGTCCTGCTCCATAGTCTCGGATGGTCAAGATCAAGACGGCTTGTAGTGATTGGAGGGACAGCTGGCTAATTGCCTCCATGACTACTTTGCTTCGGAGATCCTCAGAAAGCGCGTGTCGCTGATCATTCGTCAATGAGTCGGAATGGTAGGAGTGAGGAATAGTAACAGCTGCTATGGCCCTGAAAACAATGTAGTGGACGGTGCTAGCAAGAATGGGCGAAGTCTGTAGCACTTCCACGAGTGAGGGTCGATGGAGGATTGGGAACCAAGGATGGTACTTCTCTAGACAAGCTTTCTGTCAGTATACTCTCAAGCGCATCGGGCGGCTACACTGACCGAACCAAGCTGCACAAAGTTCGTCAAGGATGGTTACAGATAGCGGGTCGAAATCAGCTAAGGGGGAGCATCTCGCGCTCCGGGGGCTGATGTGCGCGATGCTAGCTGGTGCATCACGGGTTGACTGGCCCGATGAGCTTGATGTCGCCACACTGTTTATGTCTAATGTAGGTGCTTGAACTGCTCGACTCGTTAATGCAGCTACGTCGGAAGGATTGTAAGAACGTACCAGGTCGGTCAGCCTTCAGTTGCTGCACCTCTTTCTCGAGCTTCGCTGGGACTGGGGTCAGCAGGAACCATCATACATCGGATGGAGTACCGACCTAGCCTCTCCTCGAGCTCTGAAACGTAGCCTGCTCTCAATCCAGGCTTATTCTTGACGGCGACTGCACGAACATATCAGCCACGTGACCTTGATTATGACGTAGTTCGGAGCCGTACTGTATTGGCAATCAACACCACCCCTAGTACAACTGTCGCATTTGGGCAACTTCCGATTACACCGGATCTTTCGTTGTCGGCACAAGATACATCTGGTCGGTTAGCCGACAGTCGTTCCATGTTGTCCGGATACTCACACAGTCTTGCTTAGCCGGCGGCCTTCCGCTGGACTCTCCATGTGAGCTGTGTCTTCCATCAGAGCGTCGCGAACATGGCCCGAGGCTTTTCAAATTCTAGTTTCAGACCTCCCGATCCAATGCTGATGCAAATCAATCGAGGAACACAGATCGCGGTCGGACATGGGCCGGTGCCAGGGCGGGCGCTGCGCTTTATTACCTGCAGACGCCCTCGGAGCCTCGTTAGCTCGAGCCGGGAAGCAAAACCCTTGCCGCGTGTGCTTTTTGATGAAAGTCATGTGGTGAATCCGGGTTTAGCATGATCATCCTTGAACATGTGGGATTGTAGTGGAGGCCCCGCTCGCGCCATGTCCTGCCGGCGTCGGTCCGACTCGCCCCATACCCCATTCCCCAACATTCTAACCACTCGCTCTTCTCCGGTCCCAGCGCAAACGTCTTAGTGACTTACAAGCGTTATTTCCGGCTTCATAACGTCCGACTTTTGAATCCTCGCCTGACTCAGCTCTGTTTTCTTGGGGCCCCAGCACTACCCCATCTCCACTTTTTCCTCCCCAGAAACAGCATGGCGGGTTAAACCCATCCCCCAGAGCCAGCTAGCTGGCGCTTGGAGCCTATTGCCATGCATTTTCCTGGAGTATGCTTTCCGAACTCGCTTGTGCCTTGGCTGAAGCCCTCGGAGGACGGGCCATGGCGCCCAAGAAGCATATATAATCATGAGAGCTCCGCCGAATCCAACGGGCCATCTCGACCTTACCGATATCAGCTCCTTGAACCAGACTCTCGTACAATTGTAGACATGGCATGGGGAAACCTTGAAGGCTATGGGCTCGAAGTCGCCCTAACTGCAGCAAACTCTGCTGGCCAGGTGAGCATCACCGTCCTCTGAACTGCTTAGCGACGCTCACTGACTCCTGTTGTAGGCGTGGTATGGTTACGATCAGGTATAATACATCATTGGAATGCAGAAACCAAGAAGCCTAACACAGACAACCAGGGTATTATCAGTGGAATCTTAATCAGCACTACATTCATCGATTCTTTCCCCCAAACTAAAGATTCGGATATCCAAGGTATCACAGCAAGTTGCTTTTCGCTTGGAAATCTGGTGGGATGTTTGCTTGCTGCTCTCTTTGGAGACCGCTTGGGCCGGAAGAACACGCTTCGCTGCGGAGCCGTAATCAGTGCCGTCGGTGCTATTCTACAGTTCGCCTCTGTCAACTTTGGGATGCTTATTTTGGGTCGTGTCATTAATGGCTTTGGAAACGGTACGGAACGTCAAGATGTCATGTCGTTTGGCATTTGCTCACTGTCACAGGAATCGTCTCTAGTACCGTTGGTGTTTACCAGGCCGAGTCCGTACGCGGCGAGAGGCGAGGAAAACTTTCCGTCATTGTTGTCCTACACAATGTTATCTTTTACATGATCGGTTCATGGCTCACGCTGGGCACTTCATTTGCCAACAGCAGCCTGCAATGGCGACTTCCCCTTGCGCTTCAGGTAATGCCACCTAATGCGGGAGGCGTGCAAATGCTGACGAATAAAATAGCTTGTTCCTTGTGCTGCCATGGTTTTCTTCCTACAGCTGGTCCCTGAAAGCCCGAGATGGCTCCTAATGCACGACCGATTGGAAGAAGGACACGAAGCTCTTCGTCGATATCTCGGAAAGGGACTTAGTCTTGATGATGAGGTCGTTATGAAGGAGCTAATGTCTATTCGAGGAGCCATCGAAATCGAACGACAGTCTAAGATCTCCTTCAAGGAGGTCCTTCTTCGACGAGACAGGTCTGCTCATCTTCGACGTTTGCTACTTGGCTGCGGTACGCAATTCATGCAACAATTCGGTGGTATCAATGCTTTGAATTATTACGTATGATATTACCCCAGCTCAATCTATCACGGCTTTTCTAACTTGTATGGCAGTTCCCTACTATTCTTGAACAGAGCCTGGGCATGTCCAATTTCATGTCTCGAGTCCTCACTGGCTGCAATGCTACCTCTTATGCTATCTCATCCGCTCTAGCCTTCTGGATGATTGAACGTATCGGCCGTCGTTCTCTTATGATGGGCGGAGCTGCTCTTCAATTTATCGCATATGTCTTCGTCGCTATCGCTGTCGCACTTCTACACAAAGCCGAGCAGCAATGGGGAGCTGTTGCAATCACCTTTCTATTTTTCTACTACGCCGCATTCGGCTGCACCTGGGGAATGGTGCCCTGGGTGTATCAGGCTGAGGTCAATTCTCTTGCTATGCGAACACGCGGTGCAGCTGCGGCTACCGCGACCAACTGGCTTTTTGGATTTGTGTGCACCCAATTCACACCAACGGGCATCAAGAACATCGGCTACCGTTTCTACATCAGTGAGTATCTATAACAGATTGGCCGGACTACAGACTAACTTTAACCAGTCTTCGCCTGCTTCAACTTGATTTTTATCTTCGTGGTTTACTTCCTCTATCCGGAGACTGCGCAGCGTACGCTCGAAGATCTCAACGCATATTTCGATGCAGATTCTTGCCGCACTTGGTACATTCCAATTGGCGACAAGGTTGCCAAGCAGAGCACTCGCCCCCTTGAGGCTATTGAGGCTGAGGAAGCTCGCATTGCTTCTACTGCTGCTGGGAAGACTATCGATGTGGGCAAGGATGATACAGCGCATGTTGAACAGATTAATGTGTAAGAACATTGGGTCAGACGTGAAAAACGCCACTTTTTTTCGGCGTTTCTCATCACGAACACCCACGATAAATTCCCGTGCAAGGGGCATACAGTGTAAAAGCATATGCTCTTGGAACCGGATGCCCTATATGTATATCTAGTCAATTCTATTTCTTGCATATCCTATACGAAGTGCTCAGAATTTGGTAAAGTGGAGTAAATTTCTAACCCTATTTCGATCGGTCTATGTAGTATGTTGCGCATCCCTTGAAGTCATCTGCAACTGCAACCATTGGTATTTTTTCGTATATTTTCGGGGTGCAGGATGACAAGTGTGGCCTCCGAGCCAATATCGTCGAGACTTAGGATCGGTGTTTACTCCGAGGGAGGTCGGCCGAAGGTGGAAACTTTGCCGAGCTCCGACATGAACGGCAACATCCCCAGCTTCCTGCTCAAGACCCCGCGCGCAAAGTCGCCACGGGGTTTGGCGTATCAAATTTCCAATTTCATGTGAACACCTTCGCGTAGGTGGATAAGCTCAACCGATCAACATGGCCCCGCGTCGCTTTGGCGTCTCCGACTACGTGTCGCAACCATCCAAACCAATCGGGCCATGTCTCCCCGAGCACGTTGTACTCTCAACCACTCAATTGCCATCGTCGTGGGCTTTAGTGGAGAGCTGGACAATAGAGAAGCTGTCCGCATGATTGGCATTCAGGTATCCACAGTGGATAGCTCAGTACTCGCTGGGCCGAGTACCGCGCTGGAGGTGGGTATATAGGGACATCTGCACCCTGACTTCCATCTCATCGCCCTTCTTTGACAATATCCATTTCTTTCTCAACACTTTTACTGTGGCAATCAAATCAAGCTAAGATGCTCGCCCATCCTCACGACGTCACACTCCCCACCTTCTCCAAACATGAAGTGAAAGTTTCAGTCACGGAGAAGCAGGAACCCCGCGCTATCGCTCAGACTTGGCTTGACAAGTTCTCCTCGATACTGTCAAGTGGTGATGCATCTCGAATTTCGAGCATTATTCACGCCGACAGCTGGTGGCGCGACTTCCTTACACTGACATGGGACTACCGGACCATCCGGGGAGCGCCCAAGATCACCGAGTTCCTTTCTAAGAACATCGGCGCTCAGCTATCCAACCTCAAGCTACAGGAAGATGGCAAAGCATTTGCGCCGAGCTTTCAGACGCCGCTTGAAGGCCTGGAGTGGGTGGAATCGATGTTTCACTACGAGACAAAGGTGGGACGCGGAAAGGGATTCTTGAGGCTTGCACAGGGCGATGATGGCGCCTGGAAAGCCCATTTCATCAGCACTAGCTTGCAGGAGTTGAAGGGCCATGAGGAGATTGCTGGCCGCACTAGACCGCATGGAGGGAAGAACTCGCTTGAGGGAGGTATCATCAAGGGGAATTGGCAAGAGAGAAGGGAGAGGCAAAAGGAGTTCTTAGATGAGGAGCCCGATGTTTTCATTGTTGGCGCCGGTAAGTTATAACCTATCTTCTACTCATAATCAAGATAAATTGCTAACAAAAACCAGGCCAGTCGGGTCTCAACATGGCTGCCCGCCTGCAATCGATGAACATGTCTGCGCTCATTGTAGACAAGAACGAACGCATCGGCGACAACTGGCGCCACCGCTACCGAACACTCGTCACCCATGACCCTGTTCAGTACACACACATGGCTTTCATGCCCTTCCCATCCAACTGGCCGCTCTTCACACCTAAGGACAAGCTTGGTGACTGGTTTGAGGCTTACGCTTCTCTTATGGAGCTGAACGTTTGGATGTCGACCACACTATCGAGCGCCAAGTACTCTGACGCCGATAAGAAGTGGACCATTGTCGTGAAGCGAGGCGATGGAACCGAGAGAACCGTACATCCCAAGCACGTGATCTTCTGCACCGGCCATGCCGGCGAGCCTAAAATCCCGACATTCCCCGGCCAGGATAAATTTAAGGGCACCGTGTACCATGGGTCCCAGCACAAGGATGCATCGACTTACCAGGGTGACCTGAAAGGCAAGAAGGTCCTTGTCGTCGGCACTGGTAATTCCGGCCACGATATTGCGCAGAACTACTACGAAGCTGGTGCCGGACCGGTGACCATGCTACAGCGTCGTGGAACATATGTCATTCAGGCAGACAAGGGTCTGTTCATGCTGCACGAAGGACTCTACGATGACGATAGCCCGCCGCTCGAAGATGCAGACGTGTACGGTCAATCGCTTCCCATCCCTGTCCAGTTCGCCCTCAATGTCGGTGGCACGCAAAAGATTGCAGAGCGCGAGAAGGAGAACCTCGAGGGTCTTCGTAAAGCTGGCTTCAAGGTCGACTTCGGTCATGATGGCTCGGGTATCTACCGCAAGTATATCACTCGTGGTGGGGGCTACTACATCGATGTCGGCGGCTCACAACTCATCATCGACGGCAAGATCAAGGTCGAGCAGTCGCCTGATGGTATCAAATGCTTCGAGGAGGACGGCATCGTGCTTGCTGATGGACGCAAGTTGACGGCCGACATCGTTGTCCTTGCTACGGGCTTTGACAACATGAAGACTAGCGTAGAGAAGGCTCTTGGTCCTGAAGAGGCAAGCCGCTGCAAGGATGTCTGGGATCTGGACGATGAAGGTGAGGTTAACGCTATGTGGAGGCCAAGTGGACACCCCGCCTTGTGGTTCTTCGGTGGCAGTCTTGCTCTTGCAAGAATTTACTCAAGATTCTTGGCTCTCCAAATCAAGGCTAAGGAGCTCGGGTTGAACAACTTGTAGGCTTGTTCGTTCCATAGAAAGCATTGGGGAACCATAGGAAGGTAGTGCATATAAGTAGGCGTTGGGAATCGTCATAGACCTATTCACACGTAGCATATAAGATTGTGGGCTCGACTATTAAAACCTTCACAATAATCTCACTTTTTGTGTTTCCTCTAAATTTTCTTAATAGGAAAGTTGACTAGGTGCTGAGGCTCTGCGGCGCCTCAGCAGATCTTGTAATACATCCATGTCAGAGTCGGAGCATCTAGTAACTTGCACCGCACTAAGACGGCGTTGCGAACCGATCCGCTACCGCCTTCACCTGAGCTCACGCTCAGATGAAACATTCGTCACTTCAATCCCGGTCCTTGGCCCTCACTACTCAAGTGAAGTGAGTGAATGTATAATCACGTGCATTAGGCGCTAGTTTTTGCGATTAACAGCGTACGCTAATGAATTGTGTAGCTAGAACTGCCAAATCCGACCGCATTTTTCTCTCTCGGGCCGTATATGTTCCTTTGACAAGGTTGTTGACAAACAATTGACCGCCCGACTACGACCTCTCTTTCACCCGTGCGCGCTACGCGCAGGCTACGCACCCGCAAATTTAAGCCAAAGCTCGTGAGTTCTCCCCTGCATGCCTCACCCGCACTATTCGGAGACAGAGCCAACCAACCAACTACCATGGCGCCAATTACCCGCCTCAGGACTGACCCAAATCGCCGTGTTGACTACGCTGCCTCTAAGACTAGTTCAGCACGGCACGACACCCCCAAAAATCCCGTCCTGATTTCTAGTTCACCTAATGGATCAGATGGGCGATCATCGCGAGTATCCTTCAACAAACTACATGGCACCCGCGATGGCCGTATCAAGAGGCGGACTCCATTTAAGTCGAAGCGGCTACGCCAGGAACGGAAGGAATGCTTCATATGCGCGGAGACAAAGCCGAGAAGGAAGAATTTCAAGACACTCGAAGGCATCAAAGCCTGTACTCACTTCCAGGATATGTGTGTCGCATGTGCGGACAAAATGATCAAGACGCAGGTGGCAGAGAACCGACTGAGCGAAGCAGTTTTGGCTTGCCCTATGCCGCAGTGCAAACTTGTGCTAGACTATGATGCCGTCAAACATATGGTGACCAAGGGCGTATTTGAATTGTAAGTTGAAACTCTGTTGAGAATCTTTATCGCTGCGTACACTAACGAAGACTTAGCTGGGATCGAGCGCTTGCCGACCACCACATACGCTCTAGTGAGCTCTTTGTTGCCTGCCTGAACGTCGATTGCGGTCTTTACTTCTCTGTAGATGACTGTAGACGCAAGGGCAAATTGAGTCACAAAGTTGAATGCCCTTATTGCTCGACTCCAATCTGTCTGACTTGCGACCGCCCTTGGCATACTAAGAGCTGCAACAATCACCTCGCGGAGATGAAGAAGTCACAAGCGGAGATCGAGGCAATGGGAGCGAAGCCATGCCCGAACTGTGGAGTGAATATTCAGAAAATCTCAGGTTGTGATCACATGCGCTGTAAGAGAATCTCCGCATAGTTTTATGTGTCATGGATACTAATGGAATATATGCAGGCTTTCACTGCGGCCATAACTTCTGCTTCCAATGCTTTGTAGCCTACTCACCCGGTATGGAGCATGAGCCCGGCTGCCCTGACCGTGTTGAAAACATCGCTCGAGACCCCGGTAACTGGGTGCTTGATGGTGCTTTCAATGTCCATGGCCCAGGTCAAGCCGGCACCGCGCGTCTAGACCCCGCCAATGTGCGCCGTCACCTTGAACATTTATTTGGCAACTTTGCAAGGCTCAATCGGGGAAACAATAGGGCAGGAAATGCCAATGCCAATGCAAATCGGAATGACAATGCGAATGAGAACGCCAACTAAGTTGCTTTCTTAATGGTGGACCAAAGCATTGACTGAAAGAGCGGGATGTGCTTGCTTTCCAGTAAGGGTACCTCATTTACGAAAATGGCGAATGTGCTACTCACAATCGAATTCACTAAGTGGAGGATGCAATCGTACTCGGCTCACAATTCTGAGATCTGTGTATTGATAGTGGTTCTCCTTTCCTGGCTCATGGTATCTTAATGGTGGGAGAGACCTTCTACTTCTCATACAATCGGCTTAGGCACTACATATGATGGGGCCCAGCACCGAAGTTTAATAAGACCCGAGTGTATTTGCTTTGGCGTGTTTCAAGAAAAATACATTAAATGCAAACAGACACTGTGTGCGAACAATGTGGAGTAAGTGTTCATGAATCTCAGAATCGATGTGATCCGTGCATTCATTCTCCATCGGTTCCCCCTACATAGCTCGAGCTTGTTCATGCACAATGCTGGTCGACGATTGGGTATTTTAGATCCACTTCATAATGGACCTTAATTCTCTTCTATTGAACATACAAGTGAAATCATACGAACGCGAGAGCCTCACTAGATTGATTCACACGAGCAGCTGAGGTTACCTAAAATTTGGAGTTCGATCGACACAATAACACAAGAAGTGAGGCAATACAGTTAGCTTTCTAGCAACAACAAATTCGTCCGCAATGTCGATCAATACAGATAATTCGCCCGATCAGGCCGAGGGCGATTTCGGATCGCAGGCACAAGAGTATACTAGCAATAGAAAGACGGCTAGTGTACCATTAGATATCGCTTCAATGCCTGGAAAAGAAAGTTCATGGTCAATAGATGATCATGGACACGTTATCATACCAACTCCAATTTCCGTCTTCCCCAAACCACTTGCTCTTGCCTATCGAAATCTCTATAATCACTGGAAGGACTACAGGTTCAGGACTGTTTCTCGTAATACGGTATATTGTCCAAAGGTGCTTGTTGCTAGCCGTTTGGTTGTCTCCCTTCTTGAAAACTACTTTCCTGCCCCAGGATATAGGTTTTCACCGTTACACAATCATCCTTATAACCTTGTTGCTAATACGCCGGAGCTCGGCACACAACCCTTCGTCGTGCTGAGGGACGACGAGCCAGTAGGTGCGATGGCCGAGGGCGAAGCAACGGCAAAAAGCGATAGCCGTGCCGAGATTCACCTCATCTTCATTGCCATGAACCATCCCGATTTCATTCGGTTGCCCGGTCGTACCCAGCCCTCTAGGGTCGCGATCTCGCCTGAGTGTCTTCAATCCGACGGCACGTTGAACTTTGCCGAAATGACGACCTCACGTTGCACTGTCATCATATTGACAGAGACAGGGGCTCCGTCAAAGCCTTCATTTGAGTTTTACAGTTTCAATGCGAGTCGTGATCCATCTGGACTGATCCCATGGTTTGGCAAGCTTCACAAGGAACCCACTGCCGACAGCCATGATACCAACATCGTCTCCCTCGCCATGGATAACGTAGATATAGTCGACAAGATGTTCAAAGCGATCGTTCGTTCATCATCTGACAATCATCTGGTGACTTCATTTCAGGCCGCAGATGCAAACTCCCAAGTCTAAATGCAAAATTCTAAAGTAAAAGCTTTCCATTCGGCCCTGGCGCTTACGGATTGACGCAACGCAACTGACATCGAGGGGAAAGGACCATCGCTCAAGGCTGTCTGAGTGACCCTCAATTCGTGGAGGTGTTAGGACATCATGGGTTCCATCCGCAGACCAGTGATTCACACCATCCTTGCTGTAAGCGATTGGGTGAATGACAGGAGCTGGCAAATTATTCTCAAGTCTGTGACACGATTGACAAGACCTGTGAGGAGTCGAAATAAGGAGAGTTATGTATTTAGACATCCATGTTCTTTCCTGGCTTTAAGACGATTAAGTAAATGCGGGCCTTTAGTTATCCCTTCGTAAGATATAAAAATGTTTAATGTCCGTCCCTGGGTCGCGAGATCAACGTAGGGGCTTATTTCTGGTAGGCAATATATAAACTTCTCATCAGCTGAGCTGAACAACCAATGCACTCATACACTCAATATCCACCTCGTCACGTGCTCGCTTAGTTTCAGCTATTCAAAAACGTTATCCCAGGTTTTAGCCAATCAAAAGTGTATGGCGCACTGTAAAACAAGCTTGCAACGCTTGGATCAGGCTGTCCCACAGCCTTATGGCGTCAAGTAAGCTTCGGTCTCTCTCGACCCGAGCAGCACTGTCTGATTCTTTCGAAGAGACATGGCCCTGAGAACTATGTTTCCCAAATATTTGAAAACGTGGTTTAAGAAAGTACAGATCCGGAGAGGTGAGCGGCAGGAGTCAACAACATCCCAAATGATGGAGACAGCCCCAGTTGCATCTCATAAACCTTCGACAACCAAGCCTGAAAGCTCTCAAGCCGTTCACCTACCACTGCGTCCCGCGATCGACACTTCAAGTTCCAGCGCAGGCATTGCGTCCTCAAAGGAATCTAGCAGAGTGACTGAGTCTCCGCTTCCTGGATCCGAAAAGGCTGAGTCAGATTGTATGGAATGGGAGAACCAGCACTTGTACCAGCCACTTGACGCATCTCGACAAGAAATTCGCATTCTGCTTTTATCAGCAATCGAGCTATCTGATAATCTACTCAGATGTCATTTGTCGACAGCCAGTCTAGAGGACCGCCCACCCTACATGGCCCTATCCTACACATGGGGAGATCCGAATGATGCAGTCGCAATAATATGCGACGGTCATATAGTTCGCATCACGAGGTCTCTGGGACTTGCTCTGCTCCATATTCGAGATACCTTTCTAGAAGCAGATAACCATCTAGATTGCATACCAATCTGGGCTGACGGAATATGTATCAATCAAGAAGATCTCACCGAGAGATCCCAACAAGTGCAAATCATGGATCTCATCTACCTTCATTCCTATCGCACAATTCTCTGGCTTGGCCCAGAGTATGAGGACAGCAGCTTCGCTTTGGAGACAACTGAAAAATTAGCGTCTGATGCTATAGATCCTTCTGAGCCGACAACGTGGTCGCAAATCCCAGAGGTTTTCGAGTTTCGATTTTGGGACGCATTAGACGCTCTATTTTGTCGAGCATATTGGTCCCGCGTGTGGACTCTTCAAGAAGTCGCATTATCTTATGACGTTCTGATCCTCTGTGGGACCAAGTATATTCCATGGGATACCTTGGTAACTGCTGTGGACTTCTGTTCTACTATTGAATGGAGGGAGCTCTGGAACATCTTTCCGCCGAAGGTCATTCGAGCAATTCAAAACAACCACTATGTTAATTTGGATAGCTTCAAGCGTTTGAGGCAAAATTCGAATCCTTTTCATGGGAAAGAGGAGACATTACCTCTTTTGGTTGCTATGATTGTATCCTTGCATAAGAAATGCTCCAATCCGCGGGACAAGCTGTATGGCATCCTTGGCGTGTGCGATGACGATTATAAGCCAGTTCCAGATTATACGAAACCCGTATGCGACATATACACCGACATTATCTCCAGAAAACTACGCCATGGACATAATGTTCCGTGTCTTTTACTAGCTGGAACAGGCATTTTCAGACGTGAAGATCTTACTTGCAAATTGCCATCATGGGTCTGCGATTGGAATGCTTGGGCCAATGCTGGCCCTGGAGTACCCTACCAACCTGCCTTTTTTGTGCAAAGGCTGTGCTACAATGCCGCAGGCGACAGTCAGTCAACAATTAGTACAATCCCAGGTCGTGGAATCCTTCGGACAAAGGCAATATATCTCGACCAAATAACTCACGTAGACGAGATTGAGAATTGGTCCATATCTTTCTGGAACAGATTCCCTCCATATTCCGAGACTCAGACGAAATATCCTACGGGCATTCCCCAGTTACAGGCCGTCTTTCGCACGTTGCTTGCGGACAATGATAGAGGACCCATGAAGAGGCTTGGGGAAGAACCAGAGGTGCTTGCGAAGCTTATTGGAGGTTTCTTTTTCCATTTAGCTACAATTAAAGCAGGCTTTGAGCGCATTAGAGTAAGTGAGCTTAGCGCGCTCACAGCTTTTGCGTCTTGGTTGAACGACCCCGCAATGCCCCAGGATGAGGTTCTGAAACTTGTAGAACGATCATTTCTCGGAGAGAATCTACAACACCTGGCAGATGAAATACAACATATCCGGGAGAATCCTCGAAAGGGTCCCTGTCAGGCGCTTTACGATAATCGTGTCGGCTTTAATACGCAACGTACTCAAATTTTCGAAACTAAAAGCGGATACATGGGTTTAGGCCCTAAATTCGCCCAGGTGGGAGATAACATCTACGTGCTACCTGGTATTCAAGTTCCATTTGTGATTCGTCAGCACGACCACTATTGCGAGCTAGTTGGTGCTTGCTTTGTTCTTGGGTTCATGGATGGAGAAGCCATGGAGCTCCTTAGAGCTGGCAAGACGACATTACAGGATATCAATATTCAGTAGATGCTTTACCTAACTGAGTCTCTGAACTCGATCACCCCGCCATCCAATTGCGAACCTTTTCATTGACGATGCTGCTGCTTGAGTATTTTAATACCGATGTACCAATCAGGATAGGCGGCAGGTGGGTCCGGAAAAGTCTTTGACGGGGAACTTCGAGATAACTTCAGTGGTAACAGAATTCTTGGCACAGGGAATGACAGACGCCGGTAGCGATTGAGGAGAAGTAGCAAGATTAGAAGCCTTTACGAGAATAGGCCCCTGAATTGCAGGATATGATGGCTGCCTGGTTTGCGCACGTAAGCACCGAGTCGATCCCAGCCCAATATGGGGGTTACAGGCCAACAAGAGCTGTAAAACCGGACAGCTAAGCCACGACAACAGCCAGCTTCATAATGTTCTTTACAAGCTAAACAGAGGGCTTAGATACGCAAATCTTAGCTGAATGCTATTTCCTAAAAGTTGATTTAGAATTATATGGTTTTCCTATAAGGCAAACAGGTGCAGGCTACTCTTCGAGAGCTGAGCCTTAGAAGCAGATACCGAGTGGTACAAGATACCGTTTTGGCCCCCGAAATCTACAAGATACATATAATAGAGGCGTCTCCTCCAATTTTCGAGGCAGGTCACAACTTCTAGTAATCAGCTATGGCCGATTCACGTGCTCAAGTTCCTTCAACGACAAGCCGCGTCTCGACGGTCTTGTCCCTCTTTCTGCGCCCTAGCATCTGCCTACTGATCGACTTTATAGCCGGCTTCACTCTTTTAGGACTTCACATATCTGGCTGGAAGAGCTCGCAAGGTTTTGCCAGTTTTGTCGACACGTCCCGGGCTTCTGTTGTGCAGACGGTTGTTCAGATTCTATCGACTCTCCTTGGTTTGCTCCAATATTCAGTCCTGTGTAAGCTCCTCAATAAACAATTTTGAGTACGCGCCTGATTTTGATAAGGCTTGATGGTTCAGTCATCGTTCCGCACATATATTTCCTCCAAGATGGTGTCGCTACATTCCTTCCAATTTATCAACGCTGCTACCACACCGCGAATAAGTCTCACCCAGCCATGGGTTGTCTCAGCAACGACAATACTGGTCGTAATTGCCTCGCTCCTTCCAGGAGCCGCCTGGTCCGGTGCACTTACGCCGATAGTGACGGAGAGGGTATTCAATACAAGTGTTTCCATTCCGTCATTTGTGACCGATAATTCCTCAACACGGTGGATCGGCGACTTATCAACATCATCTATGGGTTCTGGAGAATACGGGCAGTGGATAACAGACAAAGGATTGTTCTCCTTTGACCCTAGTTCCTTGAGAGGCACGATCCTGCAGGCTGCCAGCGATGCATCAGCATCGAAGTCTACAAACGCTACGCATCCAAAGCTGGACAAGAGCGGATTTGCTTACTTGGGTCGAAGCTACGGAATGGGTTCCGCAGCCGGTCTTTCTCTACCGAACGCAACCAATGCTTATGTACAATGGCTTTCCTACAATGAACCTGGCTTTTATTCCAATGTATCCTGCTGGCACAATGAGACTTCCGCATTTAGGCTCGATAACGTTGCCAGTTTCAAAATGACCAATCGTACCATACATTTGTTTAACACGACTGGATTCCAAGGAGATGGCACCCCCATTGAGGAAACAGCTCTTGTTGGTCGCAAGACTCAAGACATGTTCGCGTGGACATTGACGAACCCGAGGAATAGTCCAACACTCAGCATCATTATGTCCATCGCAACTTACCCAAATGATGAGGATTCGTGGGGCTTCAATAAATTTGATAAAACATTCTGCCACATCGACTTCGTCCCGAAATCATTCCATGTTAAGGTCAACAACACAGACAGGACCATCCTAGCCACGCCAAGAGAGGACACGGTATGGCCGTCATATTCCAAGGATGTGCTTAACCAGATCCAGTGGTGGATCGGATCATTCTCCAATACCCAAGGCATGTTCGCCGGCTCGATCTTAGGCAGGAACTTACGCTTGAACGTCAACCAATTGATGAACTCGACGGCGGCACCAGACAGCGGGACTTTCTATGAAGGCATCGGCGATTTTATCGCCTCGTGCATTGACGACGTCCACGTCGCCTTGCTCTCTGTCAGACTAGAGGGCGGCGCGGTTGATGCTACCGCTCCTGTGGAAGCTACTGTTGCGGTGCCTGCTGCAATCATAGGAGACCGGCGGTACATTATCGTCGTCCTGGTACTCAACTTCGTGATTCTAGTCATCTATGTTGCTGAAGCGATCAGAATGCACGGCTGGCGGGATATGTCGAATCTAGACATCATGGACCTGAGCAGTGTTATCCTCGGTGCGCTCAAAGGGGGGATGACTATCAAGAGTGAGGCCGTTGGCGCGTTTGAGGGAGACCTGAAGGTCCGTTTAAGTGATCTGGCAAGCGAATCTCCGCGCATTGTGCCAGTAAATGCCAGGGAGTCTAGTAAACAACATACTTCGCCTACACGTAGCCCTCAGCTGCACTATCATCTTGTTTCATCATAAAAGCTAGTTTATTTACGATCGAATACATGAGTAAAGATAACTATTCCATACTTTCTTTTCGCTTTAACATCATGGTACACATTAGTATTGAACGCAATTTTGCACTAGCTGCACGCTAAACATAGCAACGCCTAAACATCTACCAGTCCTTCTTGCCTGAAAAAAGTGTGTTCGCATCGTTGCCTTTGCGCCTAATTCGCAAGAAGATTTCTCTTACAGCATGATACGCTTTCCTCCTTACGCCTAGTATAATGGTTATAGTAACTGAAGGCAATTAAATAATGAAGTAAGCGCTAGATTGTGGCTGATCTAATTCTGCGCACAGCAAGCCCTTCAGTCTTATGACCCAGTTTTGACCAATCAAACCGCCTACGGAAACCCCCGCCTTAATCGATGAGCTCCTAGACGACAACGCAAATGACGGAGAGACCGTTAGGCAACAGTGGTGTAACGCAATGCCCGAGAAGAGCTGAACTAGACACATGACCAGAGACTTCCAGCCAGTCAATCTGAGGTAGCTAAGTATAATGTTAGCTTTGATTCAGTGCGGTTAAATACAAAGACATGCGACTACGCTACTGCACGCCAAGATAAGTAGCATATCTTGCCACGTTGGGAGCGTTTCAACAACGTGCGTCTCTCGACGTAGGGACAGACGTTAAGCAGCTTTATGCTTGAATAATTGACCCCTCCCATGATGGACTGTAGCTTCAATGCTTAATTCCCTCATACCAACTGTCCTATCTACGTTAACCATGTCTTCCGAACCAGCATGCATCGAAGAGCTTAAAGCGAGCGCATCACGCGATGAAGTTGATCTCTCAGTGCTGCCATTCCTAGAAGACGCATTGACTGACATTACCAACCTTTCGACTAGTCGGATTGCTTCCTCCGAAATGCCTTCCTTCGAGAATGCCACCAGGATTGACACCCACACGCACCCTGTCCCGACCTGGTTCCGTACGCTCCAACCTCTTGCTGCAGGTCGCCAAACACCCACTTGGGACCCTCTCTCCCATCTGTCATTTATGTCCGAACATTCCATCTCACACTCCATCCTTTGCATATCGACTCCACAAGCCAATGCCTTCCCCGACAACAAGGCTAAGACGGTAGCGCTAGCAAGGCTATTGAACACTTTCTCCGCAGAACTTGTTCGAGTATATCCGGACCGATTTAGCTGGCTAGCTGTGACGCCTCTTCCATATGTTGAAGAAAGCATTATAGAGATTCGACATGCCATGGAAGAGTTGCATGCCGCAGGCGTAGGAGTTTTGACGAATCATGAAGGGCTATATCCGGGGCATGAAACTTTCGATCGATTTTGGAGTCATATGCAGGAAAGAGCAGAAAGGCATAATGGCAAGGAAATCATCTTCATCCATCCTACCGATCCCGTCATAAGGTTAGAAGATGGACGGGTCGTCGCCTCGAAGCCTTGTAAGTTGTGTAGAGCCATCATAAGAGATAAGGACTAGGCTGACATAAAAGCAGCGCCACTCCGATCTGGCTTGGGCGAATTCTACTTCGAGACTGCAAGGGCAATATCCAGCATCACGGCTAGCCGCACCATTGTTAAATTTCCCAATCTACACTGGCGTATATCGCATGGTGCAGGCGCCTTTCCCGACATCTCCGACCGATTTCTCCTCGGTTTTCCTGATCTTGCCGAGGAAGCTCGCAAGATTTACGCTTCACGATTCTGGTATGACAGTGCAGGACCTGTGTATCCAAAACAGATCAAAGGACTTCTCGCACACGACATTCCTTTGTCACAGATGGTGTTTGGGACGGTCAGTCTCTTTCATATCATAATACATAATATATTCCTTGTACAACTACAGTGTTTGGTAACTTTATACTGACATTTCATAGGATTATCCGTACGGAATCGGATTCTGGGACGTAAATGCGAACATTGACGGACTCGCTGATGCTGATTTCCTCTCGCCTGATCAGAAGGAGGACGTGTTTCATGGCAATGCGAAAGGATTGTGGACAGGAATAGTCCAACGGGATTGATCACCAGGAGGTCGATGGCAGCCAGTCGCTAAAAATCTCCGATCTTACAAAGGCCTCTAAGTCCTAGGGATTAGTAGGGAATACTTGGAGCTATCTTTACGCATTGTGCGGCAGCTTCCCTGTGTGCTCTAGTGCATAGCTCATAGTGGCATGAAAGAACACTTAGTAAGACATTGAAGTTTCGCTCCGAATCAATTGAGTGATGACGCGGAGAGGCGCATTTTATCCACTAAACCGCCGAAGCCCCGTTGAGTGACCTTGCGCCCCGCCAACTCATTAGCATATTCGACTTTTTGCTTTAAAGTCCAGTCGTATTCGTGACATGAGAGCCCGTACAGCATGCCAGCTATGAAAGTGTCTCCAGCCCCAATGGTATCAATCACATTGCCGATAGCTTGAGGCCAAGCAGGTACCTCAACATATTCTACTTGGCCACTTAGCATCTTCCTAATGGCTCCAACCCCTCTTGCACCCCAAGTGCAAAAAAGCAGAGCGCTTTGGGCCATGTCAGCTGGCTGTATTGGTGAAGTTTCCACTCGCATAAGAGTACCTACTCTGGTTTAGTGGACGCTAATTGGGCGCGTAAAAAGGTCTCAGGGCTTTCAAAATTATTCGTCTAGAACTCGATTAGTATTGCCAAGTTGGTGAATGATAGCAACATTGCATCTTCTCGTTACAGAAGGCTACTCTCCTCCCTCCTAAAGTCAAAAGCACGCACCTCGGCCCATAGCTTCGAATAGAACACAGCATCCGCGTGGCGAGCAACGAGAGTCATGTATTCACGTTCTGGTTTCTCGAGCTCAACACTAATCTTGAATCCTTGATGTGATTCTGTCAATCGTAGAAAGTCGACAGAGCCTTGGGTAACATTCGGTATTCGTCCTTCGAAGTGATACCAGCCTTGTCGGGCATCTTCAGTCTGGGTGAGCTGGAATGCTCTTTCCTCAAATTCTTGGAGCGTCATTTCCGGTAGTGCATTGTGACTGATGATCGTACGACTGTTGTTTTGTGTGTTCTGGAGAATGTAACTCGCCGCGGCTTCGGAGTATTCCTGGCGGAATACGCCTCGTACATACGTTAGGAGAAGTACACAATTACGATAGTGTTCTGACTTTTACGTACAGGTGGTGTCCAGCTTCACGTTACTGAGGGACTTTTGGATGAATTTGACAGCGTCAGACTGGACACTAGGAAGCACGGCAAGAAGATGAATCTGGAAGCTGCTGGACATCGCTTCAGGATTTGCTGGGTTCGACCCATTACTGCTGGAGAACAGAAGCTGTGACAGGACCTCAAGCGTATTGGCGCAATTCCCCCCGCGACGGCGCGTATGACCTGTCGCGCGGAGTTTGTGATCTTCAATAGGATATATCGGTACTCTATAAATAAGCACTAGTGAAGCAACCATGCGTTCAGTAAACTCACTCTAAAATTGTGTCAATGTAGACAGCGCCTACACAGATGATATGCTTCACCATGTCGAGGCACTATGATTTCTATACGTTATCCGTCAGATTTGTGTCGACAGGCCCGTCCGCTTGCGGGGTAGCGTTTGCCGGTTATCGATAAGTAGATGGCGCTCTCACGCGGTCACGTGAGATCACTGCAGGAAATTTCATTAATTGGTAAGGTCTCATCACCTAATTCCCAAAAGAAGTAAAGTTCCCGGGCAGATTCCTTCGTCGACTACATTGCTTTCCTTTTACGATATGATCTGTTGCTTGAACCGTGGGCCGAATCAGCAAAGTGCTCGTCTTGTCCGTGCACCTCTCCAAGACTTGATCAGATAATAGATCGGACACTGGAAGGGTTCTTTTCTTTAGTCATCTCCTCATCGGGGTAGGACGAGCTTACCCAAGGTTCGGACATACGCTTCGGGGTTTAGCATCAAGCTGCGCCGATGGGTTGAGTGCAGCACATTTTTGGTCATGACTAAGGCCGTCTTTCACGTTCATCTTGGCCAATACATATCCTCCACAACGCAAACCCCGATTCCTGTGATTGTATTCTATATGTTATCTATCATGCTGAAATTTCAATTTATTGAAAGAACGTGGGTAATCTTTGATCCTTCATAACCTGTAACTCATAAGTGTTGTAGGCAAGCCTAGCTAAGACTGAGGTTTTCAGGTAGGAGGGCACCAATCAATCTCTTGAGCTGTTTGTCATGTTGTGCAGCGCCAAAGATTGGCACTTATCAACCTGGCGCACGTTAACTGACGTGAATTCTAAGGTAGGGTCGCAAAACTGCCCTCGAGTAACCCGTCGGTACTTGTCCGGCCCGTCGGACTTACGGGAAACAATGCACTCCGACTCAACTAAGCCTCGACTATGACTTCAAAGAGAGAAGCAGTTTCTTCCTTTTGCCAATACTGTCGAATCCATGGTTTGGGGGCGGTATTGATTACTGGGCTTCGGACTTAAGAAGTTCATGTCAAATCTTCAAAGAGGAGTATAAGTACACCGGACGTCCCACCACTGTTACGCACATTCTGTAGCAATACAACAAGCTTCGATTCTCATTCTTTCACATTTCTAGGTCTTCTTGGAGGAATACACAATGCAATTTCCATTCCATGCACTCATCGGCCTCGCCGCTAATATTCCCATCACGCCCCCTACCGCTACATTATCATTTAGTCCGGTTGTTCTGACTGTCCCGGATCGGCCTGTCCCAGATTTGCAGCTACGCATTTCTGCACCTGCGACGGGACGCAACCTCCCCATCGTCCTTCTTTCACATGGGTTGGGCAACAGCAACTGGCTTTCTTCACTTGAAGGGGATGCGCCGCTGTATGATTTTCTTGGAGGACATGGCTTTGTCGTAATTCAACCTACACATCTTGACTCTAAATTTCTGAATCTGACCAACTTTCCACCCGGCGACGAGTTTCACTGGACATGGCGTACTAAGGATATGGTTCACATTCTTAACAATCTTGAAGCTATTGAGCGCGCAGTCCCTTACGTCAAAGGACGACTTGACAAGGATAGGGTAGCAATTGTCGGACACTCCTTTGGCGGTTGGACGGCAAGCATGCTCTTAGGTGCAACGAACACGGACCCAAACAGCGGCAAGAAAACTACCGCCTTGGAAAAGCGAATCAAAGCAGGCGTGGTCCTCTCTGGTCCCGGGAATGGCGGATCAGATATGTCTGAGGCCGGTAAACTGCTCGTCCCTTCTTACGGCCCAGACTTCAGCAACATGAGCATGCCCGCACTGATAGTGTACGGTGACGAAGATATCAGTCCCGAGGAAACCGTACGTGGGGCCGATTGGCATGCGGATCCATATAAGCTTTCGCCGGGGCCAAAATCTCTATTCACCGTGAAGGGTGGGAAGCATTCGCTTGGTGGTGTGAGCGGGTGGGATGGGAAAGAAGCACAAGATGAGAGCCCGCAACGGCTGATAGCAGTGCAAAGGATTATGTGGGCGTATCTAAGGAGTGTTCTCTGCGACGACCTTGTAGCCTGGGAGAAAGCTAAAAAGGCATTGAGCGGACTTGAACAGATCGGAACAATTGAAAGCAAAAAGTGACTGGTTGTGCTTATAGTGTCACGTAGATAAATCTCAGAAGCCTCAATGCTAATATTATGTATCTATTCAATATACGCATTATAGTCTCAACGAGCGCCTTCGGAATGATCAGCTAGTGATGGAGGTAACCAACTAAACCAGTGGTACATTAAGCAGGCAATCTATAGATTCTCTTACGCTCAAAAGGTCCTTTCCTTGCCTAGCTATACAGATACTCTTGCCCTTCCCCATTGATCCTTTCACAGACCTCAACTTCCTCGTACGCTCATAGTGTACACGATAAAACTCTCATAGAGCGACTAAGAAGATTGAAGAAGCCTTGAAGTACAACCTGGTCGGATATCCTCGAATATGGCAAGGAGCTCTCTCCATATCTGTTTCTGTGTGCTTTGACCCTCCGCACTAGTCATCCATGGCGCTATCCAATACCTGAAAAATTCTCATTAGTATGGCCCCAAGATTGCTTTGTTGAACCGGCTATCACACTTACTCCTTGATCTTGCAGCCTGACAGGTGCTTTCCGTGAGTTTCCTCATCCGTAAATAGAGCATGCAGTACGGTGCGGCTACCCTCCTCAGACGTTCGCGCCCACATTGTACGAATGATACCAAAGGTCGCCCGAGTGAGGGTTGATGCGTCTCGAGCGAGACCGCTTTGACATATACCGGGCGCCACCATGTTGATGGTCACTCCTGTCTTCTTTTCCGGGCATGCAGCGGCGAATTCACGTACCGCGTACATTTCAACAAGTTTGGTCAGGGAGTACCTATAATTAGACATTAATTAGGCATCAAAATTGCGCTAATTTAACAAAGCGAAAACTCACCTCTGAGCCATGTCCTGCTTCTTTGGATTGTTCAGGCCGTCAAAGATATTCACTTTACCCCCCTTAGCAAGATCCTTTTCGGCATTGAATCCCAACGCGCTGGTGAGAAACACTATGCGCGGCTTGATACCGAACTTCTGAGCGCTCTCGACCAACTTTGGCATCATCAAAATTCCGAGTAATATCGTACTTATGACATTAACAGTCATACTTGTTTCCGTGCCCTCGGCAACTGTCCATTTGTCTAACAGTATACCTGCATTCTCAATCAATGCATCAATCCTGTCAATTTCGGCCGAAGCCTTATCCGCGAACTCTTTGACTGATGCGTATGAGGCGAGATCAAGTTTCCACACCTCTGCTACGCCAGTTCGACCGGTTGTGCGCTCGATATCGGCTTTGGCTTTCTCTCCGGCAGCGAGATTTCGGACAGTGAGGATGACGCGGGCAGCAGAACATCGAACTAGATGCCTAGCTGTTTCCAAGCCTAAACCGCTGTTGGCGCCTGTGACTATGTAGGTCTTTCCCGAGCAAGCTCCGGGATCGATGACTACAGGTAATTTCGTGTACTGCTCAGCGATGATTTTGGGAAGAGACATTGCGCGATCCGTTCAGAAGGTTGAGTACCAGGCGTCTAAATGGATTAGTCTGCTCGATGTCAGAGCAATGGACGACCTTGGATGGGTAGAACGAGGAGCACAAGACGGGGTGGTATCGATGTCAGAAGAGGCGGGCTGATGGTCGTTCTTAAGAAGGCCCCAGACAACGGACATAAGCTTACAAGGACAAATGACGGAAATGACGAGATCTGATACTATCGTGGGCATCTCTTACTTGAGTCCACTTTTGCAATGGGTTCTCCTATAGATAGTTAGACGCGGACGCTGATTGGCCAATGGGAAGATCGACCAATCAGATATTGACGCCCTCTTTCGGAATAGCGTGGCTTACTCAACTTTCTCAGGCTTGAGGCGCCCTGACCCATAACATCGATCTTGCAGTCCCTTAGCCTCCCGGAATCATGAGGTAGCTTTCCCCCAGGAGGTCAGCGGGAGTCGGCTAGGGTTTCACGCACCACTTCTTGCATTCGGTAACTGTCAGTCTATTTGCCCTAGCATCCGCTTGGATTAGTCCGTCCCGGGCGTCGAAACTTTGTCTCGCCGCTATAGCATCACATCCATCTAGGAAAGCTGTTGCCACGATAAGCAGAGCTAAAACAAAATGAGAAGGGCTCGGAAGACTTATGTTTTGTGAGTATGTCGCTACAGTTCATCACCGAAACGGCCACAGGTCCTAAAGAGCGACGACTCATCCGATCTCATGTAATGAAAGGAAAGAATGCTGGAAGACCACGCCCACCTAAGAGGAAATTGTGCCATCCAGCTTCTATCAAGCGAGAGTATGCACGTTCTAATCCCATGGGACCGAAATTCTCTAAAGCCTTACCCATGGCGTTAGACTGCAACCGTACCCTACATTTAAAACGGTTACTCTGGAACGACTTGACTTTGGCCTCATTCCCGTATTTGCTCAATTCTGAATTTAGAACCTTTCTTCATCAGTGTATGCACGCCGTAATCTCTTTCGTTCAGCGGAAGATCTTTGTTGATGATCCCCATAGGGCTATTTATTACGGCCAAAGCTCTGTATCCGCCCGAATTTTGTTCCCCGCTTGATCTTAAGAATTACGTGTGGTTTCGATACACCTTCGAGGATAAAGCATGTCAGTAATACTTTTCCATAGGACGGTCCTTTACTAACTTACCAAGTCTTCCACGTGATCCTGGCAATATCAGCGTCTTTCTCCGATGATTTTGGAGGCAAAGTAAAGGTTTTCCCAGAAGCTTTGAGTCATGTCTCTAAGGCGTACCAATTAATCAATCAGAGACTTTCGGGACCAGACGCGATCTCAGACTTGGCTATAGCTATTGTTACAGTTCTTGCCATCTACCAAAATATTCATCATCAGCATGAGAGTGGCTTGGTTCATTTCGATGGACTCCTCAGGATGATTCGACTACGTGGCGGAATAGCGAAGCTGATGAAAGAGAATCGCTCATTAGCGCAGAAACCCTGGAGGTATGCACTCCGAGTCTTATGCATGCACGTATCTGACAGACTTCAGATTGGACATTGAGTTTGCGATACAGAGTGGCTCTGCGACCCATTTTCGTGTTAATGAGGTGATTGACGGTACATGTGTCATTCCATTAAAAAGTCGACAGCCATTAGATACGATACAGAGGACACCTGAGCGATATCGCAATATCAGCCCGGTCATTGTCAGTCTCCTGCTAAGTGTTGCCAACTTCACCGATTTCCTCAATGCGACAAACGAAGGAGCTAAGCTGGATCCGCTGGATTACTCAGAATCTGTATTCTTCCTCCTTCATCGTTTGCTGCAATTTGCACCTCTTGGAGATCCATGCCCGCCAAACTTGCTTGACAACCTAGTACATTTGACGCTCACCTCCATTATGATAAGCCTGATGCCGGAGTATGGTCACAATCAGGCGAAATACGACCTGTTATCCTATCGACTAAGGCTTGCTCTCCAAAACTTTGCATCCACGGATGGTCCGGATCACGAGATCCTGTTGTGGGCACTATTTGTAGGCGCAGTCTCGGTGTTGGATAGCATCGATGATGAATGGCTGCTTCCGTTGGTAGCAAACACATGTACATACCTAGATTTAAGATGTTGGTCGGATGTTCGCAAGACGCTCTGCGGATTCTCATGGATTGGTACTCTACAAGACAAGCTGGGGAAGGTCTTCTGGAGTAGGTTGGAGGGCAAGGGTAAATTGAGCGACAGGCCGCTTCAACAGAATTCTGGCGCTCTCGAGACAAGTACAACTACAGCTTAACGAGGCCCATTTTCGGGGATTTACAGTATGAGCATCTGGAATAGTTTTTATTCAGGCCTTGTCCAAAATACCCGTCGCAGTGAGCGGTAAAGCAAACACGATGGGTGAGTGGTGTTGTTCCAAGCCGCGACAAGGCGTCCCGCAACATTTCGTGGCAATGATGTCACGCTTGGCTGCGGCAGATCCAACTAGGCTGCCACATGACCCCTCATAAACCCCCTCTACGCCCTCTGCTGCCTGTCATTCTACCACACGACCGCTCTCCCTTGCTTTGAATATTTCTCAAAACCGCAACCATGTTCCAATTCGCTCTCGCTGCTCTCCTCCAGCTCTCGCTGGCCTTGTCCGTCGAGGCTGCGCCTATTACGACCCAGTCAGCTAGTTGGCAGGGTCCTACCGGAGGCGGCATTATCGGTTTCATTGTCCTGGTTCTTGATATCATTGCATGGGGTAGGTTGATGCCCTGCATAATGCTCCTCCGAATGAAAACGCTAACCTCTTGCTCACAGTCGAGATCATCCAATCGAACCGCCCACCCGTGAACAAGGTCATCTGGTGTCTCGTCGTATTCATCTTCCCAATCGTCGGCATGATCATCTACTATCTCTTCTCGAACCGCGCACAGCACAATTCGGGTGGATATGAGGCCATTCCCTCGTAGTCGCCTACTCTCGATTGCCCGCCGCGGACCACTACATCGGAGAATGGCAAAGGCCCCTGGGCTCGGAAGCTAGGGACATTCTTATCGGTGGTAATGACTTAATTGCCGTCCATAATTCAATCGAGCGGGATGAAGTTTATCCATCATGACGATTTTACGAACTGGCTGCTCAACCCTTTTGAGGCGCTGTGATGGGGTGCACTTAGCGCCAGTATCCTAGCAAACATGTCTATGCAAAGTTTCAATGATTATACTCGTGTCCTTTTTTGACTCTCAATTGTCTATATAAATTCTTCGTATTCGTATCTATGCGTCTCCAGCCGCAGCTCAACGGCGACACCGCGTTCGACTCGAAGCGTTGAACGGTCAGGTAGCAGCTCGGAGTAATCATCGGGCTGTAGCTTGACCGGAAACCATGTCTGTTAAGCTTCCACCGTACAAGCCGAGAAAGCTTCTGCTATGCCCAAGCTTCTCATTACTTGCTTGCATGCAGCGATCATCACCAAAACTAGGACTATTTTAGTCTACAGTCACCGGTATCTGCAATGTTGACCAATCATATAATGTGTCTGGTGCTAAGATAGTTCAGCTCGCCTGCCATGCACCTTTTGGTCCACCAGTGAACGCCCCCGCTGCAGTCCAAAGGAGATACGATATTTAAGATTGCATGGTTCTGTCACAACCTCGGCCCCCATTGTTGTGCTCCTGCGCAAGCACCAATGACATAAGGATCCTCGCCAGGGGACGGTGGATCACCTAGCCAGGACAGTGCCTAGACGATTCGCCTCGCGCCTCGCTTTCCCGTCCAGGCCTGAAATTGGTGCTCAGCTCATCATCCTACACGATGCCTGCTCGTAAATGCCAGCGCATGGGGTTTAGAGTTACCACGATGGCGTCACTAAGCAAACACCTGCGGACATCAGGCTTGATGGTTCGTTGAAACAAGGATGGTTTCGCGTGCTCAGCCCAAGCTTGGCCTCCGCCAACCGCATTGGCCCTGTGACTCCGCGCAGTATATGAAGAGGACACACCCACCGCTAGGGCTGGTCGACAAGCAACACCAAGCTCAACCGGTTAACTCTTTGCACTCTTCGCGCTCTCAAGCGAACGACGCGCTGCTCCAGAAGTTTGAGGACGATCCAATTGGCAAACGATCGAAATCTTGACACCACACAAGAAGCAAGACACCACATAACACAATGCCCGCCCTCGTTCAACCCGATATCCTCAAGCGCGCGCTCAGCGACCCAAAGTAAGTCTCGCTCCAGCCCACGTCTGTAAAACTCCAAGTGCTGACCACATATAGCGCCGCCGCCGCCGAGCTTGTTTACCTCGTCGCTCGCAAGAGCAAGAAGACTAAGGGCAAGAGCAAGATCAAGGGAGGAGCCATCGCCGGTATCATCATTGCTATCATCGTCATCATTATCATTGCCGCCATTATCTTCTTGCTTTACAAGAGGAAGCAGAAGAAGAGGCTTCAGAGCGGCCACTAAGTCTTCATGACATCACGAGGCGAGCGATGGCCGGTTTCAATGCAGTGAAAGCTTGAAACACGTAACAGGGGATGGGCGGAAAGAGTGCGATACCCAGGTCTTTGACGAGAGCATCCAGGCAACTGCATGGAGTCTCTGCCTTAATGAATCCATCTAAAATTCAAGTTTCCTGCTATTCATGATGTGATTGGCCAGTTCCTATAACAGTGTAACCGAAAGCAGTGTATGAGAAACGCACTCATTTAACGGAACGTCATCTTCTAGGTAGCGAATGCGACTCACAAACTTGAATGTTTGTTGTGACAGCTCACGAATTGATGGAGAAGCGGAGCGTTGTGTTCAGTCTTGTAAAGCACAGCCACTTCCTTTGAGAGGTTGATAGGATTAGCAGGAGTTGGAGTATGTACGTGCGCATGACTTCAATCGTCGAAAACGACCGCAATACGATGACGCTTGTTCGAAGGCCTCCCAGTGCTTACCGTGTCCGTACACTTTTGCACTTTCCCGGCTCATAATCGCGAGATCTCACCGCTACCCCATCTGCCACCTTGTATGCCGACATTGCTGGGCAATATCGGTCACCGGTTACTTAGATAGCACCTCCATTTTTGCACATGAGACTACGCGTGATGACAAGCGAAGAGCACCTGTGAAACGCTCAAAATGGATGCGTATTCCTGAGCATGGCAATCGACTATCCCCGTGAAACGCCATAGCGAAAGCTCGGAGCACTTCCATGAGCCCCCAAAATATCTAATTGTAAACATTGTTCCTGGGTCTGTAAGCGCAGCATTGTCGTATTCTAGCAAAAGAGTGCGAGTTTAGCGTGATAAGTAGTCAAGACGACCTTAACCGAAATGCCCATTTACTCAATGCAGCTACACCGTCTTCTAGCCCCAACCCTGTGCTTCAAACGTAAACCAATCTTCAAGCATGCATGAACAGCTACATATAATCCATAACATAAGAGAGAAGTGTTTAGAGATGCTCATTGTCCGCTCTTATCTTGTCATGTCGGCGACTTCCTTGATCGTATTTCCATGTTCAAAGGTCGCTTCTCCCAGAATATGTACGTGTCCTGCCTACCGAAATCGTACAAAGGTTCCGTAGAAGAGATATCAAATGCGTAGAGGAGATGCGCGAGGGTGAGTCGCATCTCAGCCCACGCTAATTTCTGGCCGAGACATTTATGACGGCCCTGGAGGAATGGTTCGAAGACGGTTAGCTTATCCGAGGGGAAGGCAGAGGCCGAGGTGAACCGTGCTGGAACAAATGAGTCTGGTTGCGTAAAGTTCGAAGGGGAGCGGTAGGCCGGATACTGGTTTAGGGAGACGAATGTCTGCTCATGGAATCAGCATGTGTGAGATAGGAGAGCGGCCTTGCTTACGCCGCCGGGAACCCATTGTCCACATATCATTTCGCCGTCGTTTGGAACGATGCGTGGGAGAGCCACGGCTGCTGGTGGACCAAGCCTCATTCCTTCTTGAATTACTGCTGTAAGATTTTTGAGCTTGCTTACGTTCGCTACAGAGATTTCATCTCCAGTCTTAAACGTGCTTCTCACTTCTTCGACTACGCTGCGCAGCTCTTCCGGATGGCTGAGCAGAGCGTTGATTACAGACACAAGAGCTGTGCCTGTAGTTTCAGCACCGGCAAAGATCAGCACGTTCAAGTCATTTTCTAATTCGGCCATCGACACCCCTTTTTCGCCTTTTCCTTCATTGTGCTGGATTACACTGCCGACGTAATCCTGACTCTTCGACTTGTCCTGCATATCTAGTCGCTGATAGAATTTCTCGTGCACCAACTGCTTATGATACCCCATCTTATCTCTCACTCTCTTTGGGACGGTATACGCCAGTATTTTGTTCAGCGGCGAGAAGAAATTAACAGATGCCATGAGTGCGAGTCCTTTTCCAAATGTAGTGCTGATCTCAACCCACGGATGGGCCTTGCCGTTCTTAACAGAATCGAAAGAGGAACCGAACGACAGAGAACCGGAGATGTCAAACATCAACCAATTGAGCCAGTCGACAATATTAACCACAGCTTGGGCATCCGGCCCTGTAAGTTTTTCTCGGAACTTATCCATCATAAGACGAACGTGGCCCTCAAGAATAGATGCATGCTCGCTAATAGCATGCTCCGTAAACGCACCCATCAGTGCCCGTCGATTTCTTGAGTGGGCTGCCTCATTGACTGACATGACACTTTGTGGGGCACCAGCAGGTTCCATCGCCCAAACGCCATTCTTGGGTATAACGGCATGGCCCGCACGCGGCTGGTAAATATCATGCCATGCCTGTGCATCAATATACGATAGCTCGTCGGGCGCGATTCGAACGATAGAGCCGTACTCCTCGTGTAATTGGTAGAGCTTTTGGTGAAGACGGCCAGATTGCATAGCGTAAGCCCATGTGAGGCGGGTTGCGACCCATAGTTTTGGACCGGGGTAACGGCGGAGAGGGTGGAAAAAGATGTTGTAGAATGCCTTCAGGAACACCTTGGTGGATCATGTCAGTACATGAACAGTAGACCATATAGTCGATATACTTGCAGTTGCAAACAGAGATAGAACGCAGAAAGCTGCGTAGCTGGAGAGGATTGTTACTAAATGATGCATTGTTGCAGTCAGTGAAAAAAAAGAAAGGACACCGGACCTGTAGGTACTTATGCCAACTATCATACTCCTTCATCAATAGTCTAATTCTACATCCGGTAACTCGGTGTTTCGTCTACGGGAATAGTAAGACCGACGTTGATTGGTCAGTCAATCGACTGATCGTGAACCACGACGTGCCCTACTCAATTCTAGCTTTGATTAATTGTTACTGGGCAATTACTTTATCCTCCAATCTGTCATTGTTCTCCCAAGGATGATTCGATCAATAAAGTGCAAACCAATACCTTTGAGGTGCGGCTGGGTGTTTAGCTATGTCGTAAGCACAATCACCTCGGACGCCTTACGCAAATCGGATGTGGGACCTATAATACAACGCAAACGCTACCTTACGTAGACAGAACAATATAAACTATTGAACATCTACTGCGTAGTTTCGTTGCCTACATGAACAGATATTCAGGGTGGACACACGAACTTGTCGCAGGTGACAGGCATGCACAAGCGCTTCGATGTGTGGTCCGTGCGTCAGGCTTTAGGCATCATCCCACATGAAAGCGACCACGTCGCCGTCCTTCTTCATGTCACAATATTCATATCACTTCAAAGATCATTAAAAAATTAGCACTTCTTGTTGAAACGAACATGACACAAGTATCACCGGATTCAGAGACGATATCAACCGCGTCCGAGGCTACTGAGCATGCTCAACATTCTCCCGGGTGGGGCCTCAGCTTCTGTTTCCCTCGATCAAGGAAAAGAAAACAAGACGTCAATACAGAACATCGACGCTCATCTATAAGCTTTAAGGGGTCTCTGTTCAAACTCTTCGGGATTCAATGGCCGGCTCAGCCGCAAACGAATTCACGCTTTTTCAGCCTTCTCCCTTTGGAGGTTCGATTCGAGATATACGCTTACATTTTCGCTTCTTCTATGATCAACGAACGCACAAAGGATACGTTATCTACTTGGGACCACCTGTTGCTTTCCTGCCGTCAAGCAAAGCAAGAGATGGAATCTATGCCAATTCAACCAATCATATCTGCGGTTGAGATCAATTGGCGTGACCGATTTCCCAACCACCCCCTCAGGATCACCTTTACCGTCAAGGATGGAAAATTGCATGAGCTCCGTGTAGCTCTGCCGCGGACCGTTCTAGGCTATGCATACCGACATCGAATTAAAGAGTATATACCGGACTACATTTCGCCACTGTTTCGGATCTTTGCTGATACATTGACGCTTACAATATACGATGATGGAAGCCCCCTTATTGATGTAAGAAGAATTCCCATCCATAACCGCATCTTCTCCCAAATTCTGTCGACTATATGGGCACGGGAACGAAAACTCTTACTTCTGGGGAAGAAGTACTTCACCCATCCTTTGCCGCTTCCAACATCACGAAACTATTTCAATGCCAAGAAGGTGGTAGTGAATTGGGAGGGATCGCTTACCGGACTACATCATGAGCATATCGCCGTTTACTTTTGGTTGAAAGCGCAGTGGATATTGTCGAAACCGTTTAGGATGAAGCTGCATCTTGGTAACCGAAATTTTGTGTTTGAATGGGTCGACAAGAAGCATTTTCTTATACAAGGTGTGAGTTGGGAGAGTCGAACAAGGTTTCGGAAATGATACAGCACAAGGTTGATACAGGTTAGCAATTTAATTCTCATGGGATACAGCGTCATGTCTAGTCTTTATATAGGGGAGCATTCTTGTTTATTCTGTAGCGCTTGCGTTTATGTTAGCTTTCTAGAGGCTTTGCATCAGACATGCAAGTCAGTCTTGGTGTTGAATCTAGCATCTAACTATCTACCATCAATTTATCAATTTATCAATTTATCAGTCGGGAAATATGGCATAGTAAACAGAGCACGAGGTTCTTTAGACCGTTGATTTGATGCTACTGCTCCTACTGTTAGCCTTGTGCTCCTTCTATGGCTCGACTGCCCAGCTAAGATATACAGTCAGTGGGTCTGCAGTGAAAACAACCATCGTCAGGTAGAGAGGACGGTCCTCGCCCTTCTTTATTCCTTTATGCTTGATCGGCTTGAATGGTAACCTTGATCTGCCTTCCTCAACTACCCAAATCGATCACAGTGTCGGGAACCAAAAAAAATCGAGTGAGAAGCCAGTAAGATTCCAAAAAGACAAAAAGAAATTGACCGTGCCAGGGGTCGAACCTGGAATCTGAAGGGGTTTGTTAGCATTGAAGTAGACATGTGACGGGAACGTTATCTTACCTCTTGATCACATGAATTAATCGTAGTCAAGCGCCTTGCCATTGGGCCACACGGCCGAATTTTGAAAGTTTTGGAAATTGTTAATCTATGTAGAAATTTTTTTCCAAGCAGCCAGAAGAACGCACCAGGCGACTCTCTCACTTGGACACTAATCAAGGAAATCGCGACAGAAAAATCTGTAAATTCCGTGTGCGAAACGCTAAGAAATTTCCTAATACCCTAAGCTCGTTTCGAGGAATCGGCGCCGATCGGCAATTCTGACGTGATTGCTGCCTTGGTTATACCGAGACACCACGTGACTACGAATCATTATCTCGCGGTCACAAAAATGCGGGAGATAAGCAGCTTCATTTTTATTATTCACTATATAGAGCACCCTTAGAACTAGTACTGTCTAGATATCCAAGCTCATGTAAGCATTTAAACGTCTCTTAAATATCTTTTCCGTAGAACAAGACTGGAATACTTTATAATGTCCGGCACTTTCGGTACCACGAGAGCGTTGTTTCCCCCAGATTCTGCATGTCTTAAGGATTCAGCAGATCACGAGCTTTGAGGTCTACTTTCTTTCTTCAATACGTAAAGATATTCCATGCGATTGATTACAATCCTGATGCTTAACAAATTATCGAATGTATGTCAGTCATGCAAATCTTCCCTATCACAGTGCCGGGTCAAGAAACAGAGATCCTGGATGACTCGACAAAGCATTTGAGAACCTGCAGCAAGCTCCTAGACGTATATTAGGACGATAGAAGGATTACACAAGCGGCTTTCATATTGGCGAAAACGTTATGCAGGCAGCATTGTGGTTATGGGGCGATTAAATCTTCTTCAGTGTGACTCATTCTTTTTTAAGCCCTGAATTGGCCTATCGTAGTTAGAATAGCCTAAAAATACAAGGTTATAAGCTTACTAGAGGTCGGGCTGAAGTAAAAATCGAATACGAATTCCTAGAATAATTCGTAGTAGAGGTGCTTGCTAAGGTCGACTCTGGCCATCTACTGGGCTGGGCGCTGAGCTACCTACTTTGCTCGATTCTGGAATTTTGCTTATCATTTGCCATCAAAGTACGCTGGTGTATCATCTGAGGATCATGCATTCCTTTGTGGAGTCGCCCTCAAGCTATACTCGAATGATAGATTTCCGGAACGGCTTAACCGGGATGTCAAGAACGTTCCGAACCGATTATAATCCTATCGCTTACCGCGCTCAAAGAATCTTACTTTATATTTGGGGGCGGGGAAGGATTGCGGGGTTCCACATGTTGGGCCGCCCTAGACCTTTTGTGGTTGTACGCCGGTCTCTAGAGGTCTTACATAAAACCACGGTCTGCGAAACCCTTTCGACGGTGTTGAATGTAGCGATCTTTCAAGAGGTTCTTAACTAAATATCTTTCCAAAGTAGATAATCAGCATTTGACGTCTGAAGTCAGCAATCATGCCGCTCGTCGTCGGAGATGTCATTGAAGCAGATCTCGACAAAATCTGTGCCATGGACTATGATGGCTGGCAAGATCCTCCAAATCCGCAGCTAAAGCACTTCCGCCCGGTATTTCCAACGCGCGAAGAATGCATCGCATATGTCAAAGACAGAGAAACAAAGTCCCTCCATAGAAATAATCCGAAGTTTTTTCATCTGAAAGTTACAGATACCGATACGGATGAAATTGTGGGGCGAGCGATGTGGGAGATAAATGACAAGCCGGAGCCGTATGGTGAGCCAACGAAAGCAGTGTGGCATCCTGAGGGGAGCGAAGAGAGGGAGTTTGCAGAGAGGTTTATCAATGGGTTGTGGGCCTTTATTGGAAAGAGAGTCACAAGACCGCATATGGGTGAGCGTCTCTTTCGCTGCTATAAGAAGTTTTACTAACTTTGTGTCATAAAGACTTGCTCGCAATTGTGGTAGATCAGAAACATCGGCGTCGTGGCGTTGGAAGTTTACTTATTCGATGGGGTACAAAGAAAGCAGACGAACTTGGGATAGAGACCGTCATAAGTTCTCTACTGTCAGCGCGGAAAGCGTACGAAAGCTGTGGGCTTGGTTGTATTGAGCTCATCCCTCCGGATCCGTCACTCAACGTACCAAATCCAAGCGAAAAATGGATGGAGCTTGAGGAAGATCAACTGAGCGGTTGGCTTATGTGGAGACCAATTGGACACGACTACGTCAAAGGAGTAGATAAAGCGCCATGGTTATAGTTCCACAATGCCTCTACTTTTGATATGTATCGGAATTTCTGCGTCAACTATAGACCGCCAACAAAGTAAACAAGTCACCTGAGGTTTTCTTCCCATCGTACCTTCCAATAGTAATACGTGATCGATTGTCTCAAAGGAGCCAAATAGAGAACTGATCCACAGAAAATAAGTATAGATAAGGAAAAATTCATCAGTAGAGATATCTCTAATAGAAAGGACGTCTAAGAGGTCTAAATATTTATGAGAATGTAAATCTTTAGATAAATATAGTTTTAAGAGTACTCTAGATAGTAAGTTATAGAGTCGTGACTGATTATATCCGACTTGTTTGTTCCCGCAAGACTCTGGCCAATTCGTATAGATAGATCCTTTAAGCTTACTTGAATGCGGAGACCTATCTGTTGAGGCCGACCACAAGCTTGGGGAAAGATTATTAAGGCGCATTCTTAGATGACGCCGCAGGGCCTTGCCCCTCTGCGCTCTTCTCTACCAGCTTGAAACCTCGAAAATCCGAATCAATCGGGCTTTCAACCATCTTCCGAAAGCTAACGTCATCCTTGTCCTGCAGTCCTTTATCACAATATCTCTCTACGATCTCCATAATTCTTCCCAGCATACTTCGACCTAGAAGTCCCTGTCCATGGTCGTATCCCTCGAGCCATACTAATTCTATTCCTTCCCCTCTCCATTCATCTAAACTCCGCTTCCAGCTTTCCCTATCTCTCCAATTCCACTGTAGGTTTGATTCTGTGCCTTGAGATTTGAAATCAGTCTCAGGCGTACCTTTTGTGATATAGGCGGCGATCGCTTCAGAATTAACGATGCAATCGTCAGAACCGAGGATGACGGTGGTAGGATGATTGATGAGGTCTTCACGCCAAAGGATATGAGAGCGCCAGCAGAGCCGCTTTGAGAAGGTAAACGCAATGTCAGGTTCTGTCTGAGCGGCCCACCAGAGTTGCCATTCATTTGCATGTGTAGGCTTCTTCTTCGTGAAGTTGTAGGCCACATCCGGAAAGTGCAGTAGCATAGCGACAGGGTCAATAAGAATGATCTTCGACATGCGTGCTGTAAGATATGATGATTCGAGAAATAGCTTTGTGAAGAAGGTTCCGTAGGAATGACCGACGAAGACAAAATCCGTTAGGCTTTGTTGCGATATAATGTCTCCAACTTCGCGCATGATGTCAACCGGCACAGGTGCAGCTTCTGAGATGCGAGACGATACAGGTAGTACCTCGATAGCAAGGATACCGATATCCTTGGGAAGCATGAGCATAAAAGGTATGTAAATGGCCAGACCAATGCCAACACCATGGACGAAGACTACCGGGCGATACTTTGTCGACTTGTGGGGGCGGTAAAAGTAGCTAAAATTTGGTGATGCTGATCTTTTAGGTGTGAGAAGCGTCAATATGCGGAACGGAAAAGACTTGAAGAATTTTACGCGTGGTTGACCATAAAAGCTGAACCCGGAGACGAGGAGGATCATTGAAGCTATAAAATCGATGAATCCTGTCATCTGGGATACTGTTAGAGAGTGAAAACAAGATCATCACACAACTTACGCAATAATATAGCAGACTGCGGTGGGACACGGCGAATCGTTGGAAGTTCAACCTCAAACTCTCCGCTGGTCCCCATCCTGGCTTTATCTGCCTTCCCAACATCTCTTCAACAGCATCCACATATTCTTCCAGCTCTTCATCATCCCCTCCAGGCGGGCCTTCCCTATCAAATAACGCCCACAGCAACCATTCCTTGAGATTTTCCCTTCTCAGATCCTCTAAGCTTGCACCAGACATCCACTGCTTCGCGAAAAGTTCGATATCCGACGTCACTGCTAGGCTTTTGTAAAAGAGCCCTTGTCGCTGCTTACGGGTGAGTGGTGGAGGAAACGCAGGACGTTGCTTATGAAGATAGTTGCGGTAAGGCAAATACCAGAAGAGGTAGAAAAGGATTTCGATGGCCCCGACAGCTTCAATAACAATGGAGACGGGGTGCGATATCCACCGGACGCCGCCTATCGAGACCGCAAGATAGAAGTAGATTAGACATATCAGGCCGAGGTAGCTGAACGTGTATATGACAGCTTTTATGAGTACATATTCAGCGGTTGACTGGCCGAGAAGCATATTGACAGTGTGAATGTAGGTCGGTCATGAGCACAACATGTGGTCTGAAGAAAGATACGCACCAGTGCGATAAAAGATAGTTTCGACTAAAATAAGTACGTATATGCTTATAGCGAGGCGTCGCGTTCAGGTGTTTCATGGCCGTTTCCAAATCGCCAGCGTCCACCCAACGAAGTAACCGGGAGCAGGCATGCACCCCGCTATTACTTCTTCGGACCACTGGGAACCCGACCTGCCTATCTGGTTGGCGCATTCTTGTGCGGAGGATTCATCATGTGCTTCAGATTTGGCCGAGTTTGACTCTGGTCGCCCAGTTGGTGAGGGGCAAGCCGAGTGCTTACAAAAACGATCACATGGTCTCTGGGTGCTACTTTAGTGTCAAAATCTTTGCGAAAACAATTCGGGTTAGGAAGTTGTCTAGGTGTATTTGCATCTTTCTGTCGCAGAATAAAACATCACCAGTCTCCTGTGAATTTTGCTTCCTTCCAGTCCCATCCTGCGACAACAGTACTCCAGAGTGTCGCCATCACCGCAAGAATTGCGAGGATTGCCCAATGAACCCAGCTCAGTACCCCCATTCGTTGCATTCTGTCCAAAGAACGCACAAGATTTTCGTCCCCTGTTTGTCCGTTCCTTATCCATGGGACGGCCCACTTTCTCGTTCTGAGAACCTGCTCGCTCACAATTTTCGCACCAGCAAGAACGATGGGGACACCAGTTCCAGGATGCGTACTTGCTCCGACAAAGTATAAATTATTTATGGTAGAATGCTTTGTTTTGGGTCGAAAACTGAGCACGTTGAAGAAGGAATGACTTAGTCCAAGAATAGCTCCACGATCCAAGTTGAATGTTGATTTCCATTCTAGCGGAGTGTTGACAGACTCATGCAATATGTGAGGTCTGAGTGTGACTTTGAGGCGAGATTCCACAGTCTTGAGAACAGTGTCACGGGCTGTGGAAACCATAGCGTCCCAATCCTGGGCTTTTCTAAGCATCGCTGGAGTGCCTTTATGAGATTCCGATCCTGAGTCTAAGAGATGGCCTACGGGAACCAGTACAACAAGCGAATCGCATCTTTCTGGAGCAGCAGTAGGGTCAATGCGTGATGGTACGTTCACATAAAAGCTTGGCTCCTCCGGGATTTGATGCTCCTTAAAGATGCTATCGAAGCTGGTCTTATAATTTTCGGCTAGGAAGATGTTGTGGGCCGAGAGTTCCGGGAACTGTCGGTCCAGAGCCCAGTAGAAGGATATGCTCGAACACGAGGCCTCGCGACTTGTAAGAGAGCTAGCGTACGCCGTTGGTGACAGCAGATTGTTGTATGCATATACGAGGTCAGCATTGCATATCACGATATCCGCTCTTAACGTCTCATTAGTGTCTCTGAGAACGACTCCTGTCGCTCGCAGTCCGTCGGCTGAGGTTTGGATTCGTGATATTGGCGTGTTTAGTCGATATTTCACCCCTTTACGTTCACCGACCTTGACTAGCGCATCAATGACCTATCACGGTCAGTATCATGGACAAACAGGGGCCCACTATATAAATACTTTGTGGAACCCTCCAATGGGATACCAGATACCCTCTGCAAGCTCTGTGTACTGCAACAGGCTATACGTTCCCGGCGCATCAAACGGACTCATGCCCATGTACATGCTCGCAAACGTAAAGACCCTTCTCAACCTTTCAGTCCTAAAGTACTTACTTGCCCTCCCATAAATGCTCTCGAATGGGTGCAGCGCTAGTAAATGCCGCACGAAACTCGGACGCATCATGCTGAAAAGTGAAAAGAAATTCTTTCGCAACACGTGGGTTACAGAAAGTTCGTAATGCCGGTGAGATTCCTGAACGAAGGAGAGGTAACGCTTAAATCCATCCTTTCCTTCGAACCGCTCGATCTCGTCTTTCATAGTCGCCAAATCTGTAGACATCTTAAAAGATGTGTCATCGTGGAAATGGATGTTATAGTTTGGCTCGCACTTCACCAGATGTACGCCCTCATCTTTCAGCGATGTTCCGAGATCCTGGAAAGTCTCATGAAACAGATGAGGAAGTAGCAACAAACTTGGACCTTGATCAAATCTCTGCTCTAGTATTAGCTAACAATCGCGCATAGCGGAGAAAAAATTGAGCATACGTATCCGTCACGATGAATAAGGCTACAACGTCCTCCAGTAAAGTCATTCTTCTCTACGACCGTGACCTTACAGCCGGCAGCTGCAAGGCGAGATGCGGTTGCGACCCCTCCAACCCCAGCACCTACGATAATGACAGACGGCTTTTCGCTTCCACCCATTACGAAGAGTACTTATCCGTCAAAATACAGCACTGCAACCTTGAAAAAGAGACGTCGCAATCGTTAAGACGCGCCAAGCGACCCGGCTAGCAGGGTCATGACGTGTGAGAAAACGGTAGCATCCGACGGCTTAAATCGGACAGGCACAGCGCGGTTCATGAAATTGAACTCGCGAATCTTGGTAAGATACTCTCTATTGAATCTCTCAAGCTAAAGCTAGGCGGAAATTCGTAAGAAAAAAAATTCAACATAGATGCGGCTCTTACACAAACACAAGAGCGGTGGAGGTCCGATCAATCACCGGATGATCACCGGAGCAGCCTCAATACACGGAGCCAGCCCTTCGCTTTATACGCTGAAATCAAGTTAGTTCACCCTTGCAAAGAGTGTATAGGAGGAACAGTTGTTCCACCACAGGCCAACCCCCGCGCTTTTGGTTGCCTTGATTACGGTGAGGCTGAAGCGAAGGCAGCCACCCCAAGAACACGGCTTCACCTTCACCACCATAGCGAGCTACAAGTTCACGACGACACATTGTAGCAATCGCTTTTCACGGTGCGGGTCAGGCAAGTCCATGACTATTCTTTTGAAAGTAGAATCATACTTCAGACCGAATTGCAGCCAGCCTTGTGATCACCAGCCGAGGTCTGGGGACAGTCTTTAATCCCCCACTTGTCATATCTTTTACGTCAAGCTCCTGTCCGAGTGACCAGAAATACTCAGTCCTATTCCTTCAATCTCAACAACAAGGCTTCTGATTAAACCTGGTGCCTCGCACACAAGCGGGCAACCTGCTAATAATGAATGCGACGAACTCTTCGCTGGCGGACCTCAGAGCCCAAGCCCAATGCTTTGCTCTCCCATATGGCGGTATTGGTTTCGTGATCGATATTCTCATTAGTTGGGCTGTGTGTTTCATCCTCATCGATGAATCGCCTTCCAAATGCAACGACATCAAACACCCATTGATGAACGCCTATTTTGCTAGTATCGGTCTTGTTGGCGGGATCAGCGTCTCTATATACAATGCTGTTCTCTGCAAAGAACACGGACTACTCCTTCTTCTCAGCATCTGGAAAGGAGTTTATGTTGGCTGCGTCAACTTCTTCAGCCTCGCAAGCAACTGGGATATTAGCAAAGAAAAATACGACTCTAACAGCGCTTCTTACACAATCGCTCTTTCTTCGATGCTTTCGATCATTGCTTTCGTAGGGATAGGCGTGGTAGCCCAGGAAGGGTGGGAAGATGATCGAATGAAGATAGGTATGACTACTGGCTCGAGTCCGAACGTGTCTCTGCTGACATTCTTGATAAGTGGTATCTGTTTCTACTGCTGTCCTCATCTTATCGATCATTTCTATACGCGTTTTCATGGGGCGTGATGATCCAGGAGACCTTGCGACAGAAATTGCAGAATGGTTAGTCAGCATCATGATGGCACTCTGTCTGCTCACCGATATGATTGTCACCTGGATTCTCGCCATTTCCGCCAATAATATCGGCGGTGTTCCTGTTGGAAGAGGCCCGGCGTTCATCAGCACATACATCGTCTACGTTATCACCATTCTCATACCATTTACCAATGCATAACTTCCTTTATATACGAGCACAGCCAAGGCGACTTTAGGAGGTCTACAGTCCAAGCATCACACTGTCCCCAACCGCAGTAAGAAGAAACATTTAGATTTTCGGGCCGACTCCCTGATCCTGGAATGCTCATTCGCTATTCATGCAATCCGTTGAGCCAAAAAACGTACGCTTCGATATTAACACAACCCCAAGTTACTACCTTTCCCGCATGCAAGCTTTGTTGCTTAAAGCATATAGGCTCATTCATTGGCGATCCCCATCCTCGATCCACAGACTATATCCCATACTGTGCGCGTTTGGCCAATTGAATGCAAGTCAGTCTTTCCGGCTATCCCGCATCACCTGCTGATCAGCGTTGCAGACCCTGAAGTAGTATTAATCCGCACCCGCGTGTCTAGTGTCGTAGGGTAATTAGCGATGAGGGGGTTTTCACTCTGCCGTTCAACAGCGATTCTTCTTTCTGAATATATTAGACACTTCTACGATTAGTATAATTGAATAACTCTCTCAATGACTGGTTCTCAGACAACCAACATCTTCTCTCGACAATCACTATAAAGCAACGCGCTCATTGATGAGGAATTCAACGTGTTATCATTATTATTAACTTTACACAAAACAAGCTACCATTACTATGGCATCACAACGTTGAATGGGTATTCGATAAACTCCTGCCATACAAGATTAAAGTCGAAAATCTTCCACGAAGATAAGTGCCACAATTTCTTTCTGTCTTCCCTCCATCCCCATTTTTAGATCTGCCGAATATTCTCTTTTCATGAAGTTCGTGACTTCCTTTGACAAATTTGTTTAGACGTTGGGCGTAGTGTCAGTATGATAGGTGGGATGAGTCGTGGTCTCATCGACCGTACCAACACCATGACCATTAGTCATCGTAGTATGTCCGTTTGTCCCATTGACATGTGTGCCACTCCCATTGACGTTAGTACCTGTGGCGGTCGTAGCAGCTGCTCCAGGAGTCGCCTTCTCTCTCACCACTGTATCGCCATCGTAATCCCTGATTTTTAAGCCCAACATACCCGGGTTGATATTGCGGTGACCCCAGATAAGTAGAGCACCAAACACAGGTTTCGCCAACAGATCCAAGATGCCGTAGAAAACAGCCTCAGAGTCAGGCGCAATGACATTTCCGCCCTCGCACACGCCCCACGCGATCGGGTATAGGATCCAAAGTACGGCAGTGAGAGCTCCACACGTGAGAAAGGCGCGACCAACCTGTGGGCTAAGCCTATTCGCATTGCGGCGAGACTCCCATGTTAGGTGATAAAGAATGTATCCAAGAGCGACGCAGCCTGAAAATGATTAGTTCTGTACGCCGGGCAGCGAGGTTTGAACAAGAGGTTCCTCACCGAAAACAAAATATCCCCACTTGTAACTGCTCTGCACGAGCGCGCCGACTAGCCCAGTCACGATCATAATCTCGTCCACTAGAATGACAAACAAAATCGTCGGCCAAGGCATCCCTGCTGTCAAAAGCAAGTCCATGAGAAGCAATGGCGTCGTGATGAACCAATCGATATACCTTACATAGAAAATTTCTCGAAATACTCCGTGAACCTTGGGGCTAGAGCGCGGGAATTCAACTCCAACGGGGGTAAAGCCAAGGTTAGATCCCATGGTGAAATAAGCGATGGCTGCAACAAAGACAACAGCGGAAGTTATATAGTGAAAAATCCGATCCTGGCGTGGTTTACGGACGGCAAGGCCCATGAAAGCAAATGCTGCAATTGTCATGATAGCGCATACGGCGAAATACCAATCTGATCCGCGCGTAGTGATGGCGATGTCAGCTGTGCGGCCATTGACTGTGTTGCCTATCAAATAATCAGCTACACAGTCCTATCTCAATGGACTGATTTCTTTACCATTGAGGGCCAAAGCTTGGTTCCGTTTCTGAAGATCCATGATTGCAATGTATACGTTTAATCGTCCAATTCAAGTAGGCGGTTAAATCAGAGACGCTGTTGGCACTGGTGATAGCCCCGACTTATGCGGCAGGAAACCTGAGATGAACCCGCAGTCATTTCGCCATATATATCAAATAAATCATTTGAATGACGCACAAGCTCCAGCGCTCGTGCATCTCCACGGCTTTTTCTCCGAGCTGCATCAGTGTCATCTGCACCAGCTGTAGATCCTTTCACCTCTGCATCCGTAGCATGCCGGCGTACACCAGCCAGCACCCTCTGACACCCACCGATAGCAAAGGAATGGCATCCCGGTCCAATCGAGATGTTGAAGACTCGCAGCAATGTATGCATAACCCCTCAAAAAGGCCCGTTTCGTCAATTTACCAGAGCCAATGAAGTCTAGCTATACCCTCGATGTCACACAATGATTTATTCATGTGATGATGATATCTGATTCCGGCTTTGTTGCCGGTTGCGGATCTGTGAGATGGCGCTGGTGCTAGAGATCTCTCTGATCGATGATGGCATCATTACTATGTGTCCTTGTTGCCCCACCCGCAAGTCTAGCATTAGCGCATTCCCTTTAAGCTTTTCGACGTGGATCATTGGAGCTTGCTTGGACATCAAGTATAATTTGTGTTCCGGCTGCAGGGCAGAACGGCATGCACAAGCTTTCCCGTTAATGCTTGGTATGTTCATCTCCGAAGGTTGCCGCAGGATGCGATCACAATATCCAAGGCATTAGTGCTCGTTCATGCCGTAAACATTAAAGGTAATTTTTCGATGATCTCAGGAAGATACGAAAGCCATGCCTTGTATTCTATAAAGTCCCCGGCTTCTCATTCGTAGTCTACGCTGTGATGAAAGTTGAGGATTCATCTTCTATAAAACGTATGTCATATTTCCGCTCATGTATCGCATGGTTATTAAGCACTAGCTGTACCTTAGACAGCTACCAAGTTGACATTTCCTACCACGTTTTAAACTTGCTAGCGTCTTATTCGACTGTTTAACGCTCTCCAAGCAACCCGTAGCCTTCTCCACTTCGGCACTGTTGCTCTACCAGCATTGACTGCATACCCCTCTTGTCGCAAAACTCTTCCAATCTCCATGTAGCTTTCCACGGCAACTCTGATCGGCCCGCGTGCTTCCGAAGGCAAATCCTCTATTGCGACTCTCGCAGTCTCGTATAGACCAAACGCTTTGTCTAATAACTTCGTTCGGAGTTGTTCGATCCGCGGACTATGCGGATCGTTCAGCACTGTGTCATACGCTAGACCAGCCTCGCGTAGCCAAGCTATGGGAAGGTAAACACGCCCTATTTTCGCGTCTACTACGATATCACGAGCTATGTTGACGTATTGGAGTGCAATGCCCATGCTATTTCCAGCCTGTATTATAGACTTCTGCTCTTCGGGTGAATTTGAAGAGTCGTAGATATGAAAAATCAACTCGTTACACATCTGCGCAACGGTGCCGGCGACTCTGTGAGCGTATGTTTCTAGATCCTTTGCGGTATTTATGGGTGGCGCAGTATTGAACGCTAGGTCCATCTCAAATCCGTACAGAAGGTCCTGGAGGGGTTCTCTTGAAAGCTTGGCATATGGCAGCTGGAGAAGAGCGGATTGTGTTTCTTTAGGGAAATTTTCTTGAACATACGGAGTCAAGGCGGTGTATGACTTCTCATCTCTGTATGCTATGCCCAGAAATTGATGTAGTTTGGAAATCCATTCATTGGCTTCTTTAGCAGAAGAAGCATTATCGACGAGATCGTCCGCAACGCGGCAGAATGAGTATAGTAGCATTAAATCGGAGCGAATTTGGCCTTGAAATGTGGAAGAGGCAAGATAAAAACTCCGGCTTTTGCGTTCCAACCGAAGCACAGCTTCCTGTAACCCTATCAGACGCCCCTCATCATACTGAGAAGTCGATGTGAGAAGCGCCCGAACAAGCGCAGCTGGCGAAGGTAGGACCGACGGAGCCGAAAATAGCTGTGGAAAAGTGTAATAAATGGAGAGAGCATTGTCGAAAGCGAGCTGACCGAACACAATAAGCGTATTGGTAATGAGAAAGAACAGCGCTTCCTCGATCTCTAAGCCATCCCATAGATGTATCCCATATTTCGTACCACTGCTAATAACCCAAGTGCCGCGTTTCAATGCTAGCGTATCAACTATCCAAAGGTAGGTTGTGGAGATTGCAATAGGTATCAAAGTATTCGAGATGGGAAGACCGAGAATGAATTGATATGATAGACTCCTGAGACCGAATTAGCACATGATCTATTGGAAACAAGGGTTCAAAGTACCATAACAAGAAGAGGAATGGACCTGCCCAAACTAATATCAAGCCAGTATAGGTACCAACTCCATTATCTCTAATGATACACCACCCCCATGCAATTATAGCAGTGAAAGTCAGTTGTCCGAGAAGTCGATACCATGGCCAATGAGGGTTTTGTGCTCCAAGAGCATGGGACCTTGGACGCTCAACACGCAGGTAAATTGGCTGAAAAGTTGGCTTGCTAAGTATCAGATACAACAAGGACGTGTTGTATGTCTGAATAACAAAGAAGAAGACCTCTTCAAGGGGGATCTGATAGATCTTTGGGCCACATATCACGTGGCTCGGGTAGCTCCAAATGCGATTGCGGATCAGGTACGAGTCCCATGGTATCGTGGAAATGACAGCAATCTACGTCATTAGTTCATACAATCAACCAGTATCTCAGGACATACAGCTATCAGAAAAAATATTTTGTATACATCCAATCTTGTTAATAGAGGTCGGTATAAAGCGGTAAGGAGTATCGCCGGCGGAATAGTATACTTCACATGCCTACGTCCTTGGATCAGCAGCTTCAACCATGTGACAGGCAAGGCCTACGTACACTAATGCATATTCGAATCCCATTGCTTCCGAGGAGATCCTTCACATGCGCGCTGCCAGCCTACAGAACGCACCTGGTGTCAACCACAGTCACAACATCGAGCGACCCAGGGCTTTGTGCTAGAGTAGAGCGAGTGATAAGCAGGTGCGGAAATAAAAGACGGCATGATGGGCTTGTTGTGGACGCCAAAAGCAAATGCCATGACGGGCTCTGTCGTTGAGGTTGTGCTGTACCGATTATAGTTTAGCGCGTCAGGTCAAGCATCGATTCTACGTCATGACTGATGCGTTCCGATCAGCTCCATCTCGCCCCGCCCATCCTTCATTTGCACATCGTCTAATTGTGCAAGGAAGTCGTCATGGCGCCTTTTGTCATGTTTTGTGCCAGTGGTCCGGACTTGCTGGTGCCTTGGACAGACCGGCAACCTCGCTTCTACGTCGACGCGACCATTGAGTGACGAGTGATCTCGAACTGCTATAGTATGGTACCCACAGCAAGATTCTTGCTTAGATCTAGTGGAGGATGAAACTGGAGCTAGGAAGGCTTTCTCATGTATCGCCACTAAAGTTGCTCTCCCAACCTCATTGTCCTGTACGACGATTCAATGCGGTGCGGCCAAGTCGGCTCATGATGTCCCAAAATGGACACCAGAAGAAGCAATTCTCCAGCCACCCGTACGTACTGCATGATTACGGCTTCCATCGCAAATTACTAACATCTTGGTCAGCTACCTCGTTGGTAACTTCGCTCCGGTAGCTAAAACATGGCCTCTTACACCAATTCGCTTCTCTGGTATAATTCCCAAAGAGCTTCATGGCGGAATGTATGTGCGGAATGGGGGAAACCCCATCTCCAACTCGGACCTCGGAAGGGAAGCGCACTGGTTTGACGGTGATGGGATGCTCACTGGGGTGTGGTTCAGCCGTTCACCCACCAAGCCTCATGAGCCGTTACCGCAATTTGTCAATCAGTTCGTCATGACAGACCTCTGCATGTCGAGTTTCGAAAATGAAAAATTGAGAACGCCTGTACTACCAAGTATTGCGACTCTGGTCAATCCACTAGCGAAACTTCTTGTGATCATCTGGAGTATCTTACGGAGCGCAATCCTAGTACTTCTTTCGCATCTTCCAGGCTCTCAACAAGCGATCAAGCGTATAAGCGTTGCGAACACCGGGATTTTATATCACGATGGCCGTGCGCTAGCGACGTGCGAGAGCGGGCCTCCGATCCGCGTGCAACTTCCCGGACTGGAGACCGTCGGCTGGTTCGACGGGAGGAAGGCAGAGGGAGAATTTTCGGAAGAAGCTGAAGGAAATAGCAAGCCCGGGTTCGGTGGGACTGGCCTGAACAGCTGGATGCGAGAATGGACGACCGGCCACCCAAAGGTTGATGCTACAACTGGGGAGTTGATGCTATTCCATTGCAATTTCCTACCTCCGTACGTCCATTACTCTCTTGTACCTAAGGACCAGCCTGGCGCGTTACCAAGTCAGCCCCGAAGTCAGAAGATGTTAAACATGGCGATTCCAGATTGCTCAGGCGGGAAGATGATGCACGATTTTGGTGTCTCCAAAGAGCATACCGTAATCTTAGATCTTCCACTAAGCCTCTCACCCTTCAATCTCCTCAAAAACAAATCAATCGTGGCATACGAACCAGAGAAGCCCTCAAGATTCGGCGTCTTCCCGAGGCGAGATCCAGGTGCAGTGCGATGGTTTGAAACGAGTGGCTGCTGCATCTTCCATACTGCAAATACGTGGGACGAGTTCAATTCCGACAAAGACGTATCAGCCGTCAACATGCTCTCCTGCCGCCTTACTTCTGCCTCTCTCATCTTCAGCGCGGGTAATATCCTACCGCCGCCTCATCCCAATAGCGACCACAAGGACTATTGCAAGGGACAACCCATGTCTTTCTTCGCCAAATATGATGAAGAAGACGATCTCAAAGACGTGGAGAATGTACCTTCCAATGAGAAAACAGCACTCTTACGCGACGACAAACTCCGATCCACCACGAGTCCCCCCACACCCCCAATCTCACAAGACGACGAAGAACAATGCCGCTTGTACTATTACCGCTTCTCCCTTTCCTCGCCATCATCCAACGCAATAACCCACCAATATGCCCTAAGCTCTATCCCATTCGAGTTCCCCACCGTAGCTCCCAAGGCAGAAATGTCGTTCGCACGGTACATCTACGGCTGCAGCACCTCCAACGCATCTTTCGGCGCCGCTCTAGGTAAAGCCACCAAGATCGACATCATTGTGAAAATGGACGTGCAGACGCTGCTCGACCGTGCAAAAATGAACCCACCGGAGAACGTAACAGGCTGTGTAGACACGCGCTCCATCCAGGCCGTTCTCGCATCAAATGACCCGTCAGACCCGATCAAAGCTTTCAAGTTACCTGGCAGGCACTGTGCGCAGGAGGCAAGATTTATCCCGAGGGAATCCCCAGCCACCGAGGATGATGGATATCTTCTCTTTTACGTCTTCGATGAGGCGCAGCTCGATGAGGATGGCGAATGCGTAGAAGGTGCTACGAGTGAGCTGTGGGTGCTGGACGCCCGCGACATGCAGACTGTAGTGTGCAAAGTGCACCTACCGACCAGGGTACCGTATGGATTGCATGGTAATTGGTTTAGCCAGGAGCAGATATGGAATCAGAGGGCAGTGGATAGATTAAGGAGCATGCCGGTCAAGCAGAAGAGTACGTGGTGGGGAAAGAGGAAGGAGGGTTTGATACAGGCGCTGGGATAGTGAATGCTTCGCTTCTGGGCATAACTTTGGAGCGCAAACATGATATTTATTGCATTAGTTACATCTTGATACCTAAGTGTACAAATTCTTCTCATTTAGCAGAGCGTAAAGACCAAAAAATTTTAAATAAAAAATAAGAAAAAAAAAGAGGTCGTACTGGGGCTCGAACCCAGAATCTCCTGATGACGCACTTAATCGTAGTCAGACGCCTTACCATTGGGCCATACGACCAATTGATTTATGATATTTGTTAGTATTATGCTGTACTTGTATGCCTATTATGGGAGAATGAGATAAAAAGAAAAATTTTTTTCCTTTCATGTTCCGTCTTGGCACTTGGGATTCTCCAAAAACGGGATTTGAGTTCGCTAAGAAGAGACCAGGCTCGTCAAATTAGTGGGGCCTTGGCGGGTACGCATACCCACTTACCGGCACTCGGTAGCTTTCGCCCTGCGCATCCAGTACAACCAGCTCATACATTCCGCAGTTGTACTCACCATGGGGATATTTCCTGTTCGCAGCTACCACAATGTTGCTCTTCTGTCCAGCGCCGGATTATTCAACAGCTGGGATGACACTTTCGCGGACTTTTGTGTGGCGCGAAAGACTTCGAGATCGTCTCGAGGATCCAATGCCACCAAATGGAAGCGTTATTCTCAAGTCAAAAATGCAGATACATAATTCATTCGGAGTAAACTCAAGGACACTGATCGCATATTTGTTATCATTTGCTCAGGGTATACAGCGGTGACTAAACCCAAACATCACTCCCATACCACCAACTCCCAAGCTTTTATTTACCTATGCTCCGATCATCGATTAGCTGCTTCACCGCCCCGTCTGGCAGAGCGCTATGCAAAACTCCCTGAAGTCACCCTTGGTAGCTTCCTCAATATCCTCTTCCACAACCCTCCCATACTTCTCCTCGTACTCCATCTTGACCCTTGTCAAATGCATTCGATCCCAATGCAACCTCACCAGTCTTGAGATAACAAGCTCGTAGCGCTGCTGGCGATCGTGTTTGGAAGATGAGTCACGAGAAGATACCTTGCCCGAGGAACGGGGTCCATCAGGGTGGCCAGGTTCGATGAGATCCATGAGTGCGTGATGGAGGAGCATGGCGTCGCGGGCAGGACGGTTGATGACGCCGTTGAGAATATGTGCTATGACTTCGCCCTGTGATAGATTAGCGATAGCTCAGGCACGAACTAGAGCAAAGCGAGGACGTACCACTAGGTTGTTGCTCTTCCTCAAGGCATCGCGCGCGAAGTTGCCTTGGTACTTCCTCTCGTATGTCCTCAAAACCTCTCTGAGATGGGCATCACTCCTCATGACAATAACGCCCAACATGGCGCTCTCGCCTCCCTCCCTAGCCTTCATGGCTTTATATAGTGTATCCACATCTCTGTTTCGATATTCAATTGGCCAAACATCACTCTCTTCCTGTCTCTCCCCTTCCAACGCCATCAAGACGGCTTTCCTAAACTTATCCGCTTTTAATTCCTTGTCCATACATCGAGTGAGCGAGTCACTATATCGCTTATCCTTGAACGCGTCTTTGATTTCACGGATTTCATAGTTCTGGCGACCCATAAGAGCCTCGATGAGTAGTTCTCGGCGCGCGTTACCAGACTGGTACCAGAAGTTTGCCCAGTACCCCTCGCTTTCGTACCGGCCCAGGGCGGTCACATAGGCGATCTTTCCGAAGTTGCCGGTGGTTTTCATCTTGATATGCTTTGCAATGTTAATGCCCCGGCCTTGCACCTTGCAGTGGCGTTTGTATTCATTGCGTAGCTCGAGCATCTGATCGTGAGAGAGTGCAGGAAGAATATCGATGATCGGGTCCACATTCACGGTCCTTGAGGCCATTGCGTCCACAAGATCAAGGGCATCTTCCTCCGCATCGTAAATTTTGACCCTTCTCTTCTCCTTCTCACGCGGACGATCACGATCATGATCCCGGTCATCACGGCCAAATGCTTCCATGGCCAATTTGTCCTTATGCTTCGACTTGCGACCTGGGCTTGGGGATCGTTTCGATGCAGAAGAATGCGCACGACGCCGTTGGCCATGCATCGAGGTGCTCGAGGCTCGCGGGGATAAGCTGTCCAGCGGGGGCAGATGATCCAGGTCATCATCTAGCATCATAGCCTGCGGCATGGGAGATAGCGATTGATATGTTCCATGATATGCCTCTAAAAGAGGACTTGGAGGGGGAAGTCCACCACCGCCACCATATCCTGGCGCCATACCGCCCGGTACTATAGTGTGGATATCTGGTCTGTTTCCGCTCACTGAAAGTCTGTCCATGCGCGGCGTCAGTCCATCAGGTCCCTGTCCGCCTACTGACAAGCTATGAGGCCGCATTCCTGGCGACGGCGGCGGTTTCCCTGCCCCACCAGGAACCATCTCGACTACTTTGTGTCTTCCATAGTCAGTAGGTGGTCCTTGAATCGATGCGCCTCTATGATGTCGACCTGAAGGCGGAGAATGGCTCGGCTGCGGCGAATGCGACCCCATGGGTGGCGGTGGATACATTGGCTGCGCCGACGCAGAAGGAGGTGGTGGAGCGTGAGGCATCGCATATTGGGGCTGGGCTGAGTATGGGTGATTGCTCGTGGGTGCCGGTGTATGCCTCACCATAGGCTGCTGGGTCGTGGGTACGACGGGTTTCGCAGTGAATGTGATCTTATCTGGCGCTGGCGCATACTGGAAGTTTCCAGCTTGCGACGGGGAGCGCACTGGTCCAGCATGCGTGGCCGGCGTAGGGTTGTACGAATACTGGCCGGTCGCATACTGGACGGCACCTGCCTGCGAGTACGAGACGTTCTGGGGATTTTGCGACCGTGGGTCTCCTGCTGAGGCGGCCGGATAGCCTGGAGGTACGTACCCTGGGCGCTGTTCAGGTGGTAGGTCGGTATAGCCGCCCATGGTGATGGGCTCGGCTCCTGCTGGTCTGGCCGCCATATCTCAGTCTCTTTCTTCGGCTTTCTCTTCGCTCTCAAGATTTATGGGGCGAAAGAGGGATGCGTGAGCTTGGGAACTCACGTCGCGTAGTGTTCTGGCTGCCTAACTTCGTACTGCGGGGCTGATGCAGCTCCCCCATGCCCAGCTGAACTGCCATAGTACTGGGGGCCAGGCGACGGCGCCCTTACGTTGCTTCGGCTGCGTGAGCGCTCATGGCCGCGGCCTGGCGATTTCGAGCGCGATCGGCCTTTCCTGTCGTCGGGCCGCAGCGACATGGTAGAAGGAACTAGGAGGAACTGGAGGGGTACAAGCTGTCAATGGAAGCTACTCAACGAAAGCAATTGTAGATGCACGCATATAGGAAGAGGAATAAGATGTGAGGAACTGGGTGAAATTGGACACTACGGAAGAAGGAGAATGCGACAAGAGGAAATGAAGGTAGAGTTTAGCAGCGAACATGAGGCTGAAAATGCGATGGCAGGGAGCTCCAGTAGCGCGACGCGGAAGTTGTGCCGCGCTTATTGTGGTTAATGCTCCCTGATTGGCCAGACCCGCATGCTACCACCCGCCATTGGCGGTACGTTGAAGTCACCCTCAGGCTGCGCACTCCTTACTTCTGCTACGCCCATACGCAGTGTGGGTGTACAAAACACGCCAGAGATTCCCAAGGGCAGAATTTATTCTCAAGCAGGTCTAGAGACCTCTCACAGATCGTACGCCAAGGCTAACATGCCCCAATCGTAACCCCTAAACAGTAGGCCACCGGGCTATAAAGTAGAGCTCAGATCGTGCCGGACCTGTGGATCCTGACTGATTTATGTCGTCTATTTGAATCCGACATAGTATTGTGTCTCTCCATCTTGAGTTTCATCATGCTATACTGGCAGTTATACTCCCTCTTACCAGCGACGTGAACCCTGGCCCTCTACCAACTCCCGTCTCCTTCCCGTCGTCGTGCGCAAACATTTAGACCATCTGCAACACACATACCTTATTCTCAACCAAGCCCAGTCCCGGCAGGCTGCGTATCACGGAATTCTGTCCGAGTGGCCACTTCTATACTGAGAATTGGGCGTGGTACACGAGCTATTTCTCCCCGGGGGTATGCCCGCAGGATTATACGAGTTGCCCAGAGCCCGTTTCGCCGATAGTTCTGAGCACTGTTTCGGAAGATACGGAGGCATTTTGCTGTCTTAGTTGTACGCTTCCTTATGAATATGGAAAAGGCCAGCTAAGATATCGCAGTATTCATCTTGTGGAAGTAGCTTCAACATGAAAATATCGAAGAAACTAGTTGTCCTAGATGATACGAAGCATCAATACAGCATTTCCACGCGATTTTACTCTTCCAGCGGGTCAAATTCCCAGCATTGGGCTGTTGCATATCCGATCCAAGTCCGGTCTCACGGCACCCCTGTGCCATCAAGCTCAAGCGCTACTAGCGTCCCTTCAACAATTACACCATTGACTCCTACTACAGCGACCAAGTTGTCCACAGGGGCCATCATAGGAATCGTATTTGGCAGCCTCTGTGGCGTGGTAATCGTGGCTCTGGGCGTCTTTGGGCTCTTTCACCGGCGGAGAAGCACTGTAGACGAGATGATATCTAGCGAGCCACAAGCAAAGAAGAACACCTATCACCAGGAAATGCTTCCGATATCTGAACTGCCAGCTCGTCCTCGGGAGCTATCTCCCGAAACAATAGCAGAATTACCTACAGAAAATAACGCCGATTCGGCATCAAAGAACGGTGGGTAGCGGTCCATGCAGGTAGATCTTCGGTCCCACAATTAGGATACCCGCTTCGTCGTGAATCCCGATGTTGACTTCTTAGCTCGGGCGACCTGCGGAGAAGTTGTGAATGCGAAAAACTTGATCGATTACGAAATCAGTCGTTGAAAGACTACATCTGTCAATCCCCCGCATGCCGAAGAAGTCCGACCGCATTTCCTTTTTTTTTTCATGCATCCAGAGCTATTGTCAGCTAGCCTAATCACGCGTCAACGCCTCACCACCACAAGATTCGCTACTTGATCTTATCTGCTTCAGCACACCTATCAGCGGCCTCGCCGTGGCGTCAGCTGAACGGCCTAACTTCCCCATACAACTTCACTGGCGTCTTCAAAACCTGTCTCGTTAATCTTAGCAAACAAGGATGAGATTTCTCGAGTTGCCGTGCACCGACCGTAGAATCCACACTACGGAGAATCTTGCGTGCACTGCAGAACGGCGTATCTTAGTCGCATACCGCTTATCGATAACGCAACTTTTCTTCATATGTTGAGCTCATTGCACGGAATTTCGGCTTAGAGAGAGTTTTGGTACTAGGAATATGTGCATGAGATGTTTTGGGAAGCATTTCTTGTCCGCCTTTGCCAGAGCTGAAGGATTGCTCGCTAGCGATAGCCACAAGATGGACCAGACCAGCGCCACACGTCGGCATCTTATAGGTGATAGGTGAAAGGCGGTGTCGAGGCATCCTATCGGTCTAGACATTCATATAAGCTTTAAGTATTGTCTCCGTCGCTCGCATTTTTCTTTCGTTACTTTCAACCAAAATGGCTTTCATTACAACCGCACCGGCAACAGAATCCCAATTACAATCACCCCTCGTCTGCCTACCAGCTGAGATCAAGCACATGATCTACAATTACTGCTTCATAGCTGAAGGTCCAATCATAGACCCCGTCTTCGGCTTTACCAGACCAGCAGACGAGGCGCATCCCAAGCTGGGGCTAAATGTCGTCCAAACGTGCCGTCGCATCCACCACGAAACCGACCGTCGCCCCCTCTTCACCCAAAATACCTTCCGTTTCACGACCGTCGATCGCATCCGCCGCTTCTTTAGTTCACTAGATCCCGCCTACAGCGCGTATGTATATGATGTTGAGGTCGATACCCGAAGCTTTCATGTGGAGCACCCCTCAATTGCGCGAGAATGGCTGCACTATCTGGCATGGGGAAGTGGCACTTGGGGAAAGACGTTAGGTTCCCTGAAAATGGATGCACCGGGCCTGAAATGTTTGAGGCTAAACTTCGAGTCGTGGCCGCGCATCCCCATGATTAGAGCGGAATTGTGGAATTTGCTTAGGAGCATGCTGCTGCAAGTGGAAAACTTAGAACGGGTCGTGGTCAGTGGAGCGAGCAAGGGCAGAGGTATGGCGATGCGAGAGCCTTGGTCGCCTGTTCATTTCGTTGGCGGAGGTGACGTGGGATCGGACGACCTTGTGCAGAGAATGTGGGACGCGGTCAGCCAAGTTGACGAGCTGCAGAAAGTAATTCGGTGGGAGCGACGAGACGGAAAGCTGTATCTCGAGGTGGTTTCCCTATCATACCTGCTCGAACACGTGGACAAACGTTGGGTTGGTCCGTACACAAGGAGAACGTGCACAGACGTATGGCCAGAGAACGGATCCTGCACATGGTTTGCCTACCAAAATCAGGACTCGGACATCACCGAGACCACAATCAAAGATATCAATCCCAGCGCCGCCGGATAATAGGTCTCGCAGGATCCCAGGGACCGTGCATTTCGTTTTTATACTTTTGAAGGCCGATCAACCACCAGCAGCAGATTCCCATACAAAGGATGGTCAACGCGCTTCCCAGGATGACTCCTGCAATCCAAGCGCCACGGCCGCCTCCGGTCAGGGTAGCGAAAAGAGCGCCACTGGCTGTGGTAACGAGGATAACAGTCAACACCAAATTTCCAGTCCAGGATGCAGCCCGGAGCTGTCTACGGAATATCGGAAAGAGACCAAAAACTTCAATGGAGAAGAGAGTAAGGGAAAAGACATGTGTCGTGGATGGGAGTCGCGAGGCGAGCACAGTCGATGCCATGAGTGCGGAGTTGGTCGAAATGGATGCTGGAAGACTGGAGGTATTAGCCATTTCTACAGACTACTAGGTCATGGAACATACTGTGATCCTGCGGGTGAGCTGTAATCGAAAAATGCTACATTCATGCAGAGAAGCCATGTGCTCAATGCCCAGATAGAGTCACTTGTCGTGGATTTCGTGAGTGACTTGAGTATTGGGCTGAGCCCGAGCAATGCAGCGTATATTAACATTGCTGATTTTGCGGTTGCCACCCGTTGCTGGTTCCTAGGCGAGAGCGATGAAGTTGGATCGATGTATGGTGGGTGGTTTGCAGGTGCGTCGGAGCTAGAAACGAAAGCCAGCCCGCCGGAATTAGATGTATTGGAGACATTGGAAGTGATCGACGTAGCGCTCGCATTCTGCGAGCGTGCAGGCTTCGATGTATCCCCTTGTGTGAGCGACAGCCCTAGACCGTGTGACTCTATCGTAGAACTAGTAGAGCTATCGCCAGTATCTTCTTCATGAATATCCATGTCATTCTCCACTTTCCGTGCTGTTTCCGCCTCTTCCTGCCCCATCCAATAGTCCCACAAAACCCAAGCCAAGAAGGTGCAAAAGCTGGCCCAGCTCACTACCGACAACGGAGACACGCGGTCTTGGAATATGGCCGCAAAACAGCAGCAGAATATGACGACAGATGCGACATGTTGCACAATGACAGTCGAATCAATCATAAGGGACCAAAATTCGTATGGTTGTAGGCGGGGGTTACGCTGGAGGTGATCGAGGAAGGTTTTCTCGTCCGTGTAGTTATCGGGGACTTTGACAATTAGCCGGCGTATAATTATGACATTTCAATTGAACCTACAAGGCTGTCGGAACCATAATAGCTTCTTGTAGTGCCCCTTCTGTCTCCGGTTTGCACTGCGCGCCCTTTCCCGTCTCTTTCTACCGCTCAATGAGCTTCCAGCCGACGAACTCTTGTGATAGGCATCTTCAGGTGCAAGATGCGCGCGATCAGTACCTGGCGATGTAGAGGCTCCGTGTGTTGCTGCCACAGCCGTCAGAGTAGATGGCATTGGAGCTATGTGGTGAGTAGCTAAGAGGCCAAGGTTGCATTACACGGTTGCCGAGGCCTCTTATGTCCGAAGAGTTCACTATCTCCGCTCTAGCATGAGTGAGCCCAAGACACTCCAAACAACCATACGCATACAACTTCACGACTCCGTTCATTATCGGGAAAAATGTTCACAAGTCTACCGGTCTCGGAGTTTCTGTGTCCGTTCTACGGAAAGTAATCAGTACGTTACGGAACCGTACTTATGTTGTGTACCTATCAAAATCGAGATTGTAGAGCTTCAAAATGCGTTCAAATGCTAGACATGTTGTTTCCTGTACCTTCATTCTTAGGAAATACGGACCAAAACAAGGTGCTATTTTGTTACTTACTTAGAGGTAGCCTACTTATATATAGCCTAGATCATTCTACTTTCTCTACAAGGCTCTAGGTTTCTTTGTCGTTACTTTTACTTAATTTGTGGAATTAAATCCATCTGCTTTCCCATTATCACATATACTACAGCTACAATACTATAGCAAGAAAAATATAAGACGTAATAGTATAGGGAATAATCCAGCCTCCCATGTTCTCCGCCTTTTATGTCAGCTTCTTATGATTGATAGTGGGGCCAGTAGTGTTCTACAGCACGATTAACGAAAGATACCAAATAACCCCTAGCGACGGACTTTCAGATGAGCGTCACACATACATATGAGTCATCAATTCGGCAAAGCACAAATTTGGTTGCCAGAGCTTGCATCCGCAGGACTAGCAACTGTGGAACGTCACCACTCCCGTGACCTTCTTCTCCGGAATGTTCGAACCGCCGTTCTTGTATACAGAACTAGAATTTCATGCATCTGATATAGCCTCAAGTGAGGACATTTTTGTGTGCGCCTCCTAGAAAACTTTACAACATTCGGATCCTTCAGTAGAGCGGCATATTCCTATAAACATCTTTCAGCTGCTCCCAAGTGATCATATCACCGTAGATGAGCTTTCTTACTAGTTTGGCATCCCAAAGAGCGCGCCTCGGCGCGCTGTAAGTACAACAGTGCGTAATCTGAGCCCGCTTCGAGGCTAGAAACGTAGACAGTGGCGTAGATGCCAGCGCTTGCGTTTTCGAAGATGTCTCTTCCATCTGCAGAGATTGGACAACGAGATTTTTAAACATCGTTGAGAAGTTGCAACATGTGCCGATAGTCACGGACCTGCTTATGATCCCCTGGGAACCTGATGACAAGGTCTCTTTGATGGGATTCTCTCAAACATAGAGTTCACAAAAAGAAAGATCCGCGTGTTACCCTCAATAATAGTCTTGAATTCTTGAAAGGCTGGATGAAGATCTTTCGGGCTGTTGTCAACATGATCAATGATACCATTCAGCCAAGTCTTGTGTACGCGGTGGCCAGTTGGCAGCCAGTGGCCTGGTCTGTTCGAAGATCAATAAGAAGGTAATCATTAGATGAGTTCTGGTTCTGACTTCCGACAACTTCTGTGACTTAAGATCACGACTTTCAATTCCGCAGAGTGAGAACCAAACTTTTACCAAGTTTGTATGTTGAGTGTCCTCAAGATTGTTCAAGGTCACTCAAGTCCTAGTCGGGATGTTTAATTTCCCGAGCTGTTGAAATGTCAGTCTTTCATGCACCCGATGGACCGTGATTACATGTACATCAACCAGCTACCAGTGACTTGTGTCAATGGGCTCCAATCGCCGCTTCTTCGCTCTTATTTCTACCATCTCGTCTCAACGGACTTTCCCGGTTCCTCTAAACCCTCTACCTAATACAAATCCCAAAGCCTCTCCATGTTGATTGCCACTGCCTTGATTACTGTCGTACACGTATGTAAGTGTCTGTGGCTAGATCAAATAGACTTTCGATGGTGTTACAAACAGTCCGGACAGCGCATTAGCGGGCCGCGCCGGCACCTATTCCAGAGCGTCGAGATCACTGATGAGACACGATACTATAGAATGTACGACCTATCATGCCAGCCAAGTAATGCATTATTCAAGCCACACTATCGGTTCTCAGACACAATGGGAGGCTGTGCAAGCGCCAGCTCGAAGCCAATGGTCTCGCATCTCTCCATGCCCAACCAACTCCCGACAAAACGCACAACATGTCCACCATGCAGGCACACAACACACCATACTGTGCCACGACAAACGTCCAGACCCCTTCCCTCCCCTTCCAGCAAGATCCAGATCCCCATTTCCCCATCTCGCATCTAAATTCCCATCCACACATCTGCACACCGCATCCGCCACCTCGCCTATCGCCCACCTTCCAAAACCATTATCACCGACAAATATAGCCTCTTCGCAATCTCAACACACGCCCGCAGCCTGCGGGGCAGCAGGAGCCCAACTCAACAACCCATAAGGCTGAACCAAAGCAACAAGCACGGGGGCGGGCCGGTCTAGACCGGCCATGGTCTAGACCCTCGCAACAGCATTCCGGTAGGATATATTAAGAGAAAGACAAACCCTCGACGTGCAGCTCCAACACGTGCCGGATGAATGTCAATCACTGTCTGTGCCCCACCCACAACCCGCCCGCGGAGCTGTCACTGGCGCCTCCCCCCCTGGTTACAAGACGGGAGAGCGTCTTGTTCTCGTGTCTGCAGTCTGCAGTCTGTCTGCACAGCGCCGATCCGTTCGACTCGACTGGACCTCGCCTCGCGATGCGAGTTGCTTCTGTGTAACAACACTGTGCGGATCGATAGGTAGGCGTGCACTGTGGCTGGGTTTTTCCTTCTCCGTCTATCCGAGCCTCCGAGCATACGGGGCGGGTTCTCACATGCGACTGGCTGGTGGCATACTACATACATACACGTTCGTACTTATCAGCGCTTGATATGGAATTTATCCAGGGACGGACCTGCGCCCCGCAATGTACTGTGTAGTGGTAGGATCGGATGGGCTCGTTCCATTTCGTGTTCTGCGTATCCTGCGGTGCGCGTGAGCTGATTTGATTTGAAAATGTGTGCAGTTGCATTTGGGTTGCAATGAGAAGGCTTGGAGGCCTTCGTATTTTGGTGTAGTAGAGAAACAACTGCGTATAGTACAGGCCTACCTATTCTGGATCTCGAGATCTGGGCCCACATGTTCCGCTCTCACCCGACTCCCGCAATCACTCGGCTCGCGACTCAGGTCCAGCGCAGCCATCGTACATCCATCTGACCTACAGGCAAAATCGGCAAGGCACGAGATAGGCAAAAAACAAGAGAGAAAACGCATCTCACCACCGACCGTGATCCTACTCGTGACCGTCCGTTGGAAGATCAGCACACGTGATCGGCGCTTTTCCGAAGCTCTGGCGCACCGCGCGCCTGGTCTGCGCCCTCGGCTCAATTCCGACCCACGACCTGAACTGCGAAGATCCAACATTCTAGCGAGCCGGCTGGATCGACAGTCCTATTTTCCAATTGCATTTCATGTCGTTTTACATGTTTTGTTTTTTTTTGTCCTTTCGCTAGAATAAGAAATCCTGCGAAACAAACAACAATAACAAAAGCACGCTGCGGTTTCTACATTCCGAGGGATTTCCACCCCGCCCCCCCAAAATTGCGCCGGGCGGCCAATCTTGGATAAAAGCCTCGTCAATCGACGCCATGGTTTCCTTGCTTGGAACTTTGGATTTCAAGGAAATAATGAGGCCGAATCCGAGAGGAATAATAGGAAGCTGATAATGGTGATCAGTGCGGGTGGAGCATGATTTTGGTAGCGCCTACCCGAGAGAATGGTACCTCCTCGCTTTATGAGACAGACCGCTTGCGGAAGTAAAATTGACGTGGCCATTGCGCGGATCTATCAATGACATCAAGGATTTTCTTAGAGGTCGTGTGCGTGTTTTGAATGGTGAACGTCGTAGATCATCCCGTGCAGCCGGGCTGATCAGGTACCAGCGTCAACCACGAGGGGACTTTGAGACAGCGGACAGAAACAGTCTCCACTAAAAGGGCGAAACATTGGAAAGGCGAATGCACTGTCGCGTTCAAATCATGCATGCGTAGCAACTTTTAGAGCAGAGATCCTAACAGATCCCAAATTGTGCATTGCACCTTTCATAACTCTCGCTATCTACATTTCCATTCTGCCATGTTCGATCTAGCACTTGTACTAACTTCGTCCCAGCCGTCATCCTGCAGGCTCCAGGACAGTAGATTATGAAAGATGGGTATCTCTTAATAAATCAAAAAACGATTGCCCACGCTCTAGGGCAATGGGTACATGCTAGCAATGTAAACGCCAGGAGACTGAAGCTCCGCCGATGATGATGTAGGGTATCGTGAAAGATACGATGCTTGACGCCAATTGTGATAACATAGGAAATAATGTGGTTTGAGATGCTGCACCTAGATGCTCTGGTGGTTTTCGGTCGTGATGAGCCCGACGTTTAGATCAGTAGACTCACTCCAAGGGACACTGCGCTCAATCCATTCTCTCGATTCTCTTCGCTGCTGCTCCGGCTCTTGCCCATTGCCGTCAGGTGACGGGCAGCGTCAGCTTTGGCTTGGGTGAGGGCAGTGGGCGATGGTGGCTCGGATGGTGCTGCGGACTGGATTTCATCTGAAGCTGGCTCCGAGGAAGTCGAGGCTAGGTCGTAACCAAATGCAAGAGAATCATCGCTAACGCCACGCAGAGGTGAGCCTGGTCTCTCTATGCTGACTGGGGGAGGAATATTTTTGGTGACTTGTCGAGAATTGTTCCGAGTGCTCGTCTCGTCCCCGGCAGTCTTGGTGACTTTTTGCGTACGCTTGACTTTGACGAAGTTGTGGGCGTCATAGCGTGGTGGGTGAGACGTGTAATCGACCAGAATGCCCTCTCTGGTATTAATTCGCTTTCGTATACCGTTACTGAAAACAACGTCGCTGACCCTGGGCGAGCAAGCGAGCAGAACTGGAGCACATCGTCGGCGGTACCGCAGGGCTTGAGATCGGCTTGGTCGAGCCATGGGAGCATGCTTTGGATCGGCATCGCTGGAACTCGATTCAGGGCGCTCCTCTGGAATATCACCGTCGCGTGATGAAGTTCGGTGCATGAAATTACTGATAGGTCGCCGGCTAGGAAAACGGACATCGTCAGGGTCGAATTCGTCGCGATCCGGATCAGAAGACTGGGGAGAGTTGCCCGACTCGTGTGATTCTTGACCGGTCGAGTTGGCTAGATGAGGAAATAGTTGACGGATGATATGTTCTTGCTCCGCAATGATTCGTCGCCCAGCGTCCATGCTTGACAAGTTTTCCAGGTCGGCCACGACCCGCGAGCCATCTAGAACTCGCTGTCGACGGCTCCGCCTAGGAAGACTCCGATAACGAGGTTCACTACGATCCTCCAATGGAGGGCTGATGTCAACAGCGGCACACAGGTGCTCCACCCAATTCAGCATGTCCTCCTGAGTCTTGGCACAGAGCAGAAATTGCTCAGTCTCCAGTCGGAGGCGGATGGCATACTCGCGGACCGTCTCGAAGAGGTGCGGGTCAGTCTCGTACAGCTTCTGGCGGGCATTGACAGGGACGAGGTGTGCGAATGGCGACTTTGGCGTCAGGGCAGTCTTCTTGAAGTCCGTGGCTACGCCCACCTCGGCATGCTGCAGGGAAAATGATTTGACTAATCTTCCCGGAATGGGGGTCCGGCTCTTGCTGAGGATGCCTGGCTGTTTGAGACGGTGGATGCTAAGCTGTGTTCCTCGCAGCACGACATATACATCGTTCCAGTGGCGGTCGCGGGAGACCTCGAAGACGGAGCTCAGTTCCGACTTGACACCCACGATGCCTTCCAATTCCACAGAGCAGGTATATGGCGGCGGTGCATTGCTGGCACAGACAGCCAGTCTTTCCTCGCGAGCTTTGGTGTGAAGCCAATTGAGGGTTTTGGGGTTGTTTGCGACTGTGTAGGTTGGTGGAGACGATAATATTGGGGTTGCGTGGGTGTGAAAGGTATTGTGGTAGCCATAGCTGGGCGTGGTGGACTGTGAGCTGGCTTGTTGGCTAGATCGGTCTGCTCTGCGCGAGCGAGACGTGGGTTGGGTCGGAGTTTCCGTGGAAGCTTCCATGGTAAGAGCTTCCGTCATTGGTTGCAAGTGGACTTTGAGCTGCTGTAGGACAGATTCCTGGGCAGCGACGCAAGGGTGGCAGCAAAACGACAGCAGTGGTCCCAAAGCTAGGGGGTCGTTCGCGGCACGGGATGGTTATGTAGTGCGGCAGGAGGGTTCGCGGGATGAAAGCGGTACATGGGTTGTCGGTATGTGGTGGCTTGCTTGCTTGTTCCGAAGCCAGTGGTACCACGGAATGCGGCTGGCTTTGTTTGCGGCGGAAGCGAGCTGACGTCTATGACGGCACAGGGCGTGGAAGAGTGGTAGAGTGGTGGAAGAGTGGTCGAGTGGTCGAGTGGTAGGCGGGTGGGCGTCGTCGAGTTGCAGACTTGCTCGAGGGCGCGGTGATGGTGCTTTGTATATGCTATGGGGTGACAGGCAGGGGTGCGGGTTGCAGCTGCTGGATCAGGGCGCGACCGTTCAGGGCACAGTAAGCGCGACCCTGTGCGGTGGTTTGGAGACGGGCTCCGCTGCTTCAGGAGCACCGGAGAGACAGCACGGCGAAATATTAAAACAGTGAGATGCAGCGACTCTGTGCGGGCCACGCTTGGAGATGTGGGTGCGCCGTGTTGTGGCCCTGCAGCTTTTATCAGCTGCGTCGCGGGCGGTGATGACCCAGGCGCAGACAGGCATCCCCTCACGCCGGCCGCGTTGTGGCGTCAGTTCCAGATCGCCTAGCCGGCGTTGGCGAGGCCCCAAGCACGGCCCACGCCCACCCATGGCCGCCGTGCCCACCCCCAGCGCCGCGCCAGTCCTCTCACGTCTGCTCCCGCTTGGCCCTCATGCAGACTTCATCGACTCCCGCACCACCTGACAGCTCGCGCCGCCCGTCACCCCATCCGCTTCCATCTATCTGCGTTATGAGCACCTGCGCCTGGAATCCTCTGCTGCGGGGTCGCGGATCACCCCTCTACCCACCTTCACACGACCGTCGCTCTTCACCGCCGCGCGCATTCACTGCTTCGCAAACCTCCGCATCTACCGCGGGTGCATCCGTGAGCCAGCTGACTCAGGTCCACGCCGGTCCACAGTGCTGTAACCACCGGGCGACGCTATCCCAGGCCAACCGACCGTCGACACTTTTGCTGCGCGCCGCTGACATGCCACAAGCACCCTCTTCTGCTCCTGCGCCGTAGATGCAGGTTGGCAGCTTTTTCTGCCCATGCACTGCTTGAGCACGGCCTGGCTGCGTTGGGCAGGGCGTCGTGCCGTCAACCCAGACTCGCTCGGCGTTTGGACTTCGCAAACGCATATCCAAGCTTCCAAATGCTGCTTCCCTGCTCCAAGCGCTGTCGCCTGCCTTCCAAGTTCCGCCCAGAGCTCCATTTCACGCTGCAGCTCAAGTTGCAGTTTTTGGCAACGCTCGTCCGCAATCCTGGGAGCGAGGCCGACGATCTCGCCTCAAGCGACAAATTCTCCGCGTGCGATAGTTTTCTCCCTCTCGGCTCTTGGCCTACTTGAATTTCCTGTTACGCGGCTGCGTAATCTTAGCATCCATTGCAGCACGAGATGCACGGGACACTTGACAAAAATTTACAAAGACGCTCCCTGCGCTGCGCCGAGCTGAATGAATGTGACAGAAGGCAGACGACGTGCGAGACAGCTCGATTTTCTTTTGGCGCTAAACTGATGCTCCGCCTATAGGATCGGACTTGACGCCGGCCCTCGAGTTCGCCGTATCTCACCTCCAGTGTAGAGATGGTGCTGAACAGCATCTCCGCCATAGAATGTGAATATCCGGCATCGAAACATGTACAAATTTGTAGAGAGAACGTACGGGTAAAGTAATCAGTCCAATACGTTTCGTTGTTTTGCCCAACCAAATTCTTGATTCAAGTATGTACATGAGAAATTACAAAAATCAAAGTTTTATATATCATTAAAGCATCTCATCGCTATTCAGCACAATGCCAGCCCTCCAAGCACCTTTCTATGTCCCAGTCGACATCCGACACACTGCCCTTCTTCTCTCCGATGTCCAGACACAGATTCTCTCGCGCTTCCCCGAAGAAACGCAGAAATCGTATCTAGCGACCATTCAGGAACTACTCGATTCCTTCAGAACTCAAATCATGGCGGCGAGAGCTGAATCTCAAGGCATGAGCGACCTCTATAGCGGCGTGCCACTCATTGTACACCATACTCTACCTTTCAACCTGAACAACAATGCTTTTGTTAGCCCGTACAATAAGCTCGCCAAATGGGTCAAGAGCCTTGAAGAGAAGGCCATTTTTGGAAAAGCAGACCCAGACCCCCCCATCACCCAGATTACGCCATCCCACAGGAATTAGTACCCGAGGGCGGATGGGGGTCTTCGCGAGATAAAATTGTCCTAGGGAAACTGCAGCCTTCTTGCTTTGCCTCATCTGATCTATTCAAGTATCTCCATTCGAGGGGTATCAGGCATGTTGTATTGGTTGGGTTGACGACTATGGGGAGCATTCTTGGCAGTGCAAGGTAAGTCAATACCATTCTACAATTGATCATGAGCTCACTAAGTGAAGGGCCGGTGCAGATCATGACTACCACATCATTTGCCCCCGAGAAGGCAAAATCGACGATGATCCTGAAGTCGACGAATTTTTAATGACTAGAGTTCTTCCGAAATTTGTTGATGTCGTACGAGTAGAGGATGTACTTGCACTCGGCTCTCGTGGGGCAGAAAAAATCGGAAATAGGCACCAACCACCAGAAATGCCTGCGCGCGCGTTTCATCTAAACAACGCTCTCAGGTACATTTTTTGAGGCTCAAATATCGATACAAATTCAGAAAATCTAGATTACCTATAAAAATATAGTTTTGGTGGTATGTTTGGTGGTTGAGGCAATTTTGGTGGTTAATGCTTATTTCCGACTTTTTCTGTCCCACGAGAGCTCGGGAAGGAATCTAATCCTCACGAAGAGCATTAGGTAATTGACATGATCTACAAGTATATTCCTGCGCTCTACTTGTATGAATCTACTTGTACGAAATTGGTATTAAGTTTACTGCGGGACAAGACCATCGTCTTGTTGTTTATTGGACGGTGTGTACGTCATGGGCTATCCACTCGGATCCCGCTTCCGGCTAGCGCGATGCCGGTTGCAGCTTCTACCACAAGCCTGCGCTCAGCCTCAGCCTCAGCCTGAGGTTTCCGCCTGCATGTGATTCCATCGCCTCACCCAACCCCGGCACACTACCACCATCACCATCACCATCAGTAGCCGCATCTCACACCTTCACAGACTACTTACAAGCATCCTCACGGCCTACCTACAGACACATGCAACGCACCGATGCTTGAGTTGGTGTACGTGTTCAACTGTCGGATATTGAAAAATGAAAGCATAGGCCACGGTTTGCGCCGCGTAAAGGATGATCCTGAAGGATCCTCGTCACATCTTTATCGAGTCGTGAATTTATTATTCCGCTTTATTGAGATCGGGAGGGCGTCCGATGCCGCAGCGGCGAGACCGAATGGGCGGAATGGCGTTGTGCCACTATTACTTTTTTTCTCTTTGCTGGGGCCAACCTAGCTAAGAGAGGAATACAGTGTGCAACTACATAGTAGAACAGAGGCGTCTATCTAGGCGATGAATTTCGCCAATCTGCTTATCTCACATGCGCCATCTTTGACGCATCGACGCGATCGAGCATGTCCGAAAACTACAACAGCCCTGGCTCACCACCACCAACCCCAAGCACACCTCACACTCACCTAGCAACACAAACACCCATCGAAGCAATCCTCCAACCTTCTAGAAGGTGTTGGTGCCACACAACCGCAGCCTTACGGACACGCACCACACTCCAACGCGCTAGTCATTTCATGCACCGGAGTCCGAATCATGGGGTTGGGCCTACCTGCCCTACACCGTACACCGCTGTAGCACACTCCACCCTTTCCAGTGCCAACAGTGCCAAATGTCCAATGCGCAATATGCAATCCGTCTTCCTACTAGATGCCCGATGTGCAACAGGGTTGTGAGATCTTCGTCGCTTGATCAGGTAGGAGTAATTGATTAATTGTTCGACGATGTGTTGCGGGGTTTTAGTGTGTTATGGTTATTGGTTATGCACATACTATAAGTGTATGTTGGATCCCCAGCATATTCTTATAGGGTTTCATAGAAGGTGTAAGATCCTAGTCGGGCCATAGCAGCTTCCTGTCTCTGGGTATGTGTTTGGATTTGGAAGGTAGAAGACGATGCTGCTTATTCTGCGAACCTGTCTTGGCAGTCCACGGGAGCTGACAAGCCGTCACATTGCTCGGTCAAGCCGATCAGTCTTCACTTACTCGCCTTGCTACTGAACATTCTGTCTCCGGGCTGCCTTGGTCAAGTCTGATTAGTCACTCCTTTGCGAGAAGAAAGTCGTCTGGAGCTCACGTAATCACCGTATTCTTAGGTGAGGCTCAGTGGCTTTCGGAGCGTGACATGAGCTTCAGTAATCACGGGGGCTTAGTGAGGAGGATTTTAGTTGGGTGTGCGAGAATAGATGGTACGTGAGGATTACTTCGTTTGCACATTTGCGATTCTGTAGAGAAACGTTAGAGAAATGTACATCAAAGACTTCTTGGCGATCTGTCAGAAGCTCGGAGGGGCTCACATCTTCACATGGGAAACTACCTGTTTCATCATATCCAGTTTTTCATAGGCTTCACTTCACCAGGAAAATTCGAGGCGCAAAAGCAACAAGTCTAATTATGAGTACGGGGGTATAAAGTGCGACAAGCGCTGGGGAATCAGAAGCCGCTCAAAAACTAATGCATGCCCACTGCTCACCAGAGCGCACCAAGGACCGTCTATTATGAAAATGAAAGTCCCAGGATACTTCCTGAATGGCTCATAATGCCAAACAATAATCATTCTTCCTTCCTCTCCCTTTTCAGCGCCAGTTTGACAAACCACCTTGACCAATATCTTGAGACGCTCCTCAGTGCCTTCACCTTGTTCTTCGGCATTATCTTAACAAACCACGCAGCCACATACCTCCAAGCCTTCTCCATCCACGGCGTCGGAGTCTCCACCCAATCCACTCCACACTCGAGTCTTTTCCCGCATATAGCCTCCCCAACCTTCGGGGACCGAACATTTCGAAGCGTCGTAAACGAACATCGAACCGGCGACTCGTCATCCGTCGTGATGACGCCCCATCTCACCGGCAAAAGATGTGCATCCGTATCCTGGTCAGGTCGATGGCAAGCAGCGCTAATCGCAATGCTGCAAGTGGCCACTAGGGGTATTCCACTCGATATCTTGACGAAAGATATGCCGACGAGGATTAGCACGGTACTAAAGCCAACGCAGATGGCTACCATGCATCATCAGCGACGACCGTTTTTACAGATTGGGAGGATATAGGGAAACTCACAGATGATGATCGCGCTCGTACTATAGCCCGTCACCGTGTACGAGTTCTCGGGGACCTCGACGAAATTCGGGAGGTACGAGACGGTGCTGATGATGAACATGCTCTGGGAGATGAGTATGTGCAAGACGGTATTGGCAGCCATGAGCGGAATGCCGTATTTGTACGGCATGGAGATGAAGTAGGATGACCGCTGGATCCCGCGTGGATGCGTGACCCGAAGCGTTTTCCTCTCGCTGGCAAACCGACTCCACTCGACGCTGACGAGCATGCACGTCAAAAGCGCGTTGTACGCGAGGTACAGGAAGGATATGATGACCTGCCACATGTTCGCGTAGATGACGTTGGCTATGAAGCCCTTAACGCCCTATGGCCTTTTGTTAGGTACATTGTAGCTGGTCTAGAAAGAATGGAGCGAGCCTTACGTCGCGGGGCAAGAAATATCCCGCGAAAGCATTTGGGTTTGCGGTTCCAATGGGTTGCTTCATTTGCCATGCAAATGTCATCGAATGGAGCCTCTTCTTGGAACCTTTGGCGCCGGGGATGGCGGTTGCTAGTGCTACTACTATGGCAATTGCACACCTATGACTATCAACATCGCATTTGTAAATGGGGATGGAGAGAACGTACAAGGAGATGGTAATTAACCATCGCCTCCTGCTGGGTGCCGAATACCAACGATTGATGTTCGGACGCCACCTGATTGTACTTGATTCACCCCAGGTCGCAGACTTGCGCTTTGTGAAATGCGATGTAGTGACCGGGCCCATATGTGCTGAAGCTTCATCGGGCAGCTCGAGAAATGAAGCTACGGCGTCGCCAATAGTGCTGATGGTGGATTCCTTGTGCGTTAGAATGGTTCCTAGGATGCATGCGCATTTTACGATGCTGAAACAACACACAGCTAGTTGATGTCTTGTGAGCAAGAAGTATCCAATTTAAAAAATGGGAGAGGGTGATTACCTATGAAGATCTCCGGTGAGTAATTGATTGAACAGTGATCGTCTATACGTTTGCTCAAACAGTACAAAACCGTTCGATTGAACCTACGCCAATGCTTGTATTGTTCCGCAGTGTTGTCGGACAGATCTTGACAGCTTGGATTACTCGCGAGGCTATCGCCCAAGTTACAAGGGTTGTAACGTGACATGCCGCCGTAGATTGCAGGCCAGTAGACGTATTGATGTACCGAAGCATTCTTGTCTCCAGGTAGATCCTCTGTGACGACAACGAGACTACTCCGGGCCGAGAACACGTTGGAATATTTTTCTACACACGGTTGATTTTCCAGTCTCTCGAAAATGAGTGTGTTGTTGGCGTCGGCCCGTATCTCCTCGAAGCCTTGCGAATTATTCCAGAGATCAGGCGAGGGCCATTCGTTGAACCCATAGAGATCAACACCTCGATTAATGATGTCCGTCCAATTCCCGATAGAGTTGTCAGTGCCGTGAATAAAGCTCTCACTCGCTACTACTGTGGCGTAACCATACTGCGGAATCGAATTAGAAATTGCCGAATTATATCTATATATGTTCGTGTCAGCATCCGAAGAACAGACTATCGGATTGAAAATATTTCAGTTCGACTCACATAAAATGCAATGGTATCGAGCTAGATGCTAGAAGTGCCCATAACCATCTCCGACTCGGTTCGATGTTGGTAAGGTTCCTCCAACTCTGGATCCCGATATCGAGCCAAATCTTTTTCCGATGCGCTGCATCCACTTCATGTCGAGTAGGAGCTACCAGCAACTGCATGCAGAGGTTGGAGGCGCCGAGTAGAAGCGTAGAAAGGATGTTGATGCATACGTGAGCGCCAATTCCGATCTTCTTAGCCTCCGAGCAATCACCTTCAAACAGTTTTATCAAGCCTCTGTTCGAGCGGATACCGTGCTTGACAGCTAAAACCACGAGGATTACGATGTTGGTGACCAACACAGCATAGGAAGTCAATAGCGCGTTCAATAGAAGTCTTCTCCTTTTGGAATGCCATATCCGCCACCTCCGGAATCCCTTCACGGTGTCATATACAGGGTCTACTTTGGGGAACCATGGAGAAAGAAGGTCTATATGGCCAAAGCTGACATCTCGTAGGTCAGGGTGCTGAGGACTTGATCTGCTGGAACACAGAGAGGACGGTACTGATTCGCTCTCATGACGAATATTCGGCGACAAGGGTGTCCCTGGATTAGAGATTATGTTGCTTGCGTCTCGGTCACCCTCATTTGAGATCCTTACATCCACAAGCCCATTTGGAGAGGATTGCTCTTCATTTGGCAACTCGTCTAGGCGACCAGAGAGCGACCGCGATTCTCCAGATGAGGTGGAAGGTAGACTCAAGGCTGACGCATCAATCGTCAAGGAGATTCCTGGCTGTGGAAGGTTCGGAGTATCGTCACTATGAGGATTTGGAGGTGGATGTGACATCGCATCGCGCACTAGAGATTGACGACATATACGCTATCGAAGCCGACTTTCAATGTTGTAAAGACGATCGCTAGGCAACTACATGCAGCATCTAGGGCCTAGCTCTTTATACTCTCCCGATTTCGCATCGATTAACTGATGCCTCACGTTTGTATTGGGCGCGAGGTGTCGTCGACTTACAAGGCTGAAACCACCCCGGCCACTGTCGGGGGCGGAAGATGCGGTGCATCAATAGAATCACAGGACCTTCGAAATCGAATTGCTGCGCCACCATTAATTCGTACCATAGCCGAATTCGAGCCTAGAAGCGTCGATGACTCTATTCTACTGGTCCGCGAGCGTCCTGGTGTGGCTGAGCAAAATAATACTGCGAATGCACGTCGGCGTCACTTAAGATAGGCTTTTCGTGTGGATGTTCACCTGTGTAGACGAGCCTCAGAATTACCGTGTAATGTATTGACGAGAATGATGCCCATCAAGTTACATAGCTTCATAGGCGCTGAATTCTTCGCTTTGTTTTCTTTTCTTTCTCTTAGTTGCCTTAGTGGTAGTGTTATGGTATCACCCTCAGCAAGATTTCGTTACTTCCTTACATCATAATGCTGCTAAGGGATCTTGTCGAATCTAACAGTAGACCAAATTTCAATCCAAGGCGAATGCTTTTATTGTTTTGTGGATGTCCCTAATGGTTCCATTTGTGCCCAAAGTGCGGTATAAACGCGTCACATAGCTACCCTGCGAGTACAAGACGCACCTGAGAGAGTCATTAGTGGTAGTCGTCGAGCAACAACTCGCCAGACCTAGTGATCCGAGATGTCCAGCATAGAGCACTGGATGCGTTGCGTTGAGAATTTAGTGATATATTATCGGTACGACGCGCTTTTTCAACATTACGTATTCCCGGCCCTCAATCTCTTGCTATCAAATCAAGACATTATCAAGCAATATTGTCTAAATCAAAGCCAATGTTTCAGTGCATGCGAGATTTCAAAGGAATGGCGGGAGGCTTTGAAAGCGATAGGATTTGCAACGTGTAGAAGGATGTCTCCGTCTCCAATTTTGTCGTCTGATACAAAGACAGCCTCATGGCTTCGTAACAGCGCAGTGGGAATCGGTAGAACTGGCTTGCGCGAGACTATGGGTGCCAGTGTATTGCTTAAAGATATTGAAAAATTACTAAGGTAGAATCAAACGATATAACTAAACCGGAGCTCTGTTGTAAGCCTACACTACATTGCAGTTTAATATGAAGGTCCTATAACACGAATACCTAATTAGGTCTGCAACTCTACGACACGATTTCAATCATTATCCTCTCTAGTCATAGGCCTGCATAGCGACCGCACAGATTGGGGTACCGGTGTTGTAACAGGCGCCGGTGTCAGCTACAGAAGCGCCGTACCTCCCGTATTTAATTGTCGCTCCGCTAGAGGTATCCGGAGCAAGGCCATCAACAATAAAAGTCCACGGAAAGTCTTTCAGTCCAAATTCGACATGACCTTCGTTAGTGCTGAATGAGTGGTACCAGCCAGAGCTAGGATCATTGATGTCGGCCGCCGGGCTTGAACAATTCGAATCGGAAATACTGATGACGCGAATGTCTCCTGTCCTCGCAAAAGTGACCCAGACTGACTTGCTATCGATTTCATGGCACCAATCTTGGCGTTTAGATAAGATGTTGTCCCCGATAGGAGTGATGTTTTGAGTAGCGGTAGGGGCAGCAGCAGCGAGCTGTGCAAGGACAGGGAGAAACCCGAGGACGGAGAAATGCATTTTGAGAATATTGAGGGCTTGGTTTGATAACAGAGTATGTCTCGGGGTTTCTAAAGAGAGCAATAAGTTGGGTAACGAGTGTATAGCTTTGTTGTATCAAGCAAAAGGGTAAAATTGGTGGGTTGAACCTAGAGCTGATGATTTATTAGCTATAATATCAATGGCATTCCAGGTCAGCCGATATATCTATTTACTTAAAAGGGGCCCTTCTGCCTCTCAATCTCACTTCAATACATTACTAACCTTAATTGGATGAAGAGCTGTTGGCATCCTGTGTTACTATTTCTTAATCTCACTACAACAGGGCGTACAGGGGTAGAATCACATCCAATAATTCTTTGAGACTAATCCTTTGGGAACTGGATTTTTGAGAAGGATGTTTTGTACCTTACTTCAGTTATCTATACCTTCTAGAGAATATGACTTACGAAGACACTCTCTGATATACAATATTATATTAATCAAACGTGAAGCGGAGCGAAGAGAGCTCTGTAAGCTGTGTGAGCTGCAAAGCTGTATAGGCGCATCGAACATTTTTGATGATTTTTATTCTAAAATTCGATCCACTCATTGGTTAAAGATTGCAACCAGAAATAATACTAAAATACTAGTGACCTTGTCGGACGTAAGAAGACGATATAGATGTCTAATACAGCTTCAGGCCCAGATAATCCAACTAGGGCCTGGCCAAAGCTTCTTCCTTTCGAGACTGATGAATAGGGCGGGATGTTGGGATTTTCGTAAGCTTACTCGGGAGACACGGAGGTTGATTGAGACTATGATTTATACTCATAGTAGAATCGCTAGGATATATATATATATGTATAAATGGATATGACTGGTTAGATCCTATGGAGTTGCGGTGGCTACCTAGTTGTTCTAGGTCACCTGACCATGCGTTGACCATCTTTCGGGCATTAGAGAGCCCGACCCAAATTCCTATAGAAAAGGAGCTACGAGCACCTATCGGACTCCTTAGCTAATACACTCATCTGTGAACCTACCCAGAGCACAACGCTCAGCGGGCCCTCAGGCTTGGCCCCTTACAAGGGATTATAGAAGGATTTAAAGGTAATAGAATCTATAGGGTTATATCTTTGTCTCTGTTTTTAACGTCTTATTTATAGACAGTTTCATAGTTTCATGACAGCGCAATATGCATCGGTGAAGCTAGCTTCTTGAGATCACATCTCTGGGAAGCCTGTCTTGCCAAGAAGCAGCAGTGTAACATTCTTATCAATGGCTTCCCCGCGCCATGAGCTGCATTGCGTGAGAGCAACAGCTGAGTGGCTGCTTTGCGCCAGCCGTATTTGGCTCGGCTGCTGCTCGAAGCTCGCCACCTCTCAGCCTTGCGCGGGCTAGATACGTCGGCATGACGCTCCCATGTGAAGGATATAACTAATCTAGCCTCGAGCTGTCCTTAGAAATCGTCCACATCCTGTAGTTAGAAACTGTCACAGTATCGATTACCGATATCATCCTAGGCCAACGGGTAGTGCTGTGCCTGCGCATCCTTCTGCGGCCTCCACTACGGCACCCGCGATACCTCACAAGCAGGATGCGGCTCATAGAAATCCTCCCGCAGGGCGACTTCCGCCTATCCCGAAAGCTATTCGACAAAGCGACGCCTCGATATGCGATTCTGTCTCATACATGGGGCGATGAGAGCGAGGAAGTTACATATGAGGACATGGTGAAGGGCACTGGCCGGGACAAGGCTGGGTTCAAGAAGATCGATTTTTGCGGCAAGCAAGCAGAAAGAGACGGCTTGCGGCACTTCTGGGTAGACAGCTGTTGTATCAAGAAATCAAGCGATGCTGAGCTATCTGAATCGCTGAATTCCATGTTTCGCTGGTATCGGCGTGCTGTGAAGTGCTACGTATACCTATCGGATGTCACGGCAACAGATGATGACTGGGAACAAGGATTTCGGAAGAGCCGTTGGTTTACTCGTGGATGGACACTCCAGGAGCTACTTGCTCCTACGTCCCTCGAGTTCTTTGCACAAGACCGACGACTTGGTGACAGACAGTCTCTCTTGCAACAGGTCCACGAAATTACGGATATCCCAAGTCCAGCTCTTCACGGGGCTACGCTATTTCAATACACTTCTGACAAGGTGTTCGCCTGGGCAAGATACCGCCAAACATTGCGTGACGAGGACTGGGCCTACTCACTTCTCGGCATTCTCGGCATCTCAATGCCCATCATATACGGGGAGGGGAGACTCAACGCCACTAGACGGCTGAAGAGAGAAGTCGATGATATCTCAAAATTCCCGCGAGTCCTACATACGGCCAACCACCATGGACTCATAGGTCCCATGTCGACTCTCGTTGAAGAGACTAGGGGCACCTTCCTTTCAGAAGACATAACTCTGCAACGACATCTTGCTCATGTATATGCGGATCTAGCTGGACAGCGTATTCAGTTACGTCGTCTGTCGAGGATAGTCGAAGGCTATAGGAGATGTCAAGACGAGCCGGTAACATGCCTGCGTTGCGGCGAGGTACAAGCAAAGACCTGCGGCAAGCAATGTGCAAAGACCAAACTATCCGACTTGACGACTGCCGGCATTTTCATCGATTGTGTTTCGCGCTTTTCTGGTTATAAAAACCTTTCCATTTCGATCAACGGATTGAGCACGAGCTTTGCGGGAAATCCCGCGTATACTCTAGAGAGAAACACATCTTTCTACCCAGAGATGTATGCAACGGAAGGCTTATTCACTGATCCTCTATTTGTATTGGCTATAAAGCAATCTGATTCGAATAACCAGCCTACTCAGCATTACTATCTACTATACGCGAAAACTCCTCGAACCTGGCACTGGGTAATTGTCTCTGCTACTTTCGTTGATGTGCAGGACAACTCAGCCCTTCTAAAAGCTTCAAGTAGCGGTATTAATGACTTTGTGTGTAGGGTGTTACCAAAAGACGTTGCCAGTGTTCTCCGAAATGAGTTGCCGCATCTCCAGCTATACCCTTCAGTCACAAAAATCAATTTGTTCTTAGATGAACGCAAGGCTGTTCAAAGTGCCTCACTACTACGGATCGAGTCCACTGAAGATAATCTCGAAAGCGAAATGGTGCAGGAGGACGAATTGCTTCATGAAATCGAAGTCATCGGGTGCCAGATATTCAGAGAGTCCTCAGTCGAAGTTTTGTATCGAAGGTCTTCCGCCTGTTTTACTGTCAAGTTAAATGGCCAGACTTGCATTGAACGCAAAAGACCTTTCACCTACGCTGAATGGGATGACGAGGCTGGCTTGAGTGATTTTATGGATGACCTCAAATTGTTCAACTCGCTCCAAGCCTGTCATGGAGTAGCCCGGTTCCTTGGTGTTGTAGTCGATGATCTTGGCCTCCGGTTAAGAAGTTATCTATCTGAGGCCCCAATGACGGACTCACTTCACAGGATGTTCTACATCGCAAATTTCCGGTGCGAGACCATCCCATGGTCGATCAGAGAACTCTGGGCCAAGCAGATCGCCCAAGCTATGGCAGACATTCACAGTAAGGGGCTTACAATTGGAGTGCTAGATCGGGACAGCATTGGTCTACGAGCAAATGGCTCAGCGATCCTACACCATATTACTAATAAACAACGCGTGGCATATGACGACGAACTTATTTCTCCTGAGCTTTCCGTTCCGAGCGGTGATGCTCCACAGCACCTGTACAATGACCGTACGGATATATACCAGCTCGGGCGATTCTTGTGGTTACTGGCTGAACATCGAGGTAATACTCGAGGACTTCGATGCTCGAGAAATGCATGTACCAATATTCCTCGTTACCGGTGCACAACTGACCATGCGAACCCTACTCATCTACCACCTAACTCGGTCGGCGTTGCACCTTATTTCTCCAAAATCATCACTCAGTGCCGTTCTCCCTGTCCGAAAGAACGGCCAACAGCACGGCTAATAAGCGACCTTCTGTCCATTCAGTGTCAAGTGAAGGAATGTTCGGCTGAGCTGCTTGCTTCTCTGAAGACATTGAACGACGATACTCCTTTTGGGGTCCATTGCAGTGAGTGCGGCGATTGGGCTTCTGATGTAGACTTCCATTGTTATGTGTGCCACGCTGGCAATTTCGACCTTTGCGCTGAATGCGTGGCCCAAGGAATCCGCTGCCTTGTCTCGGGACATGTACTGGTGGAGAGGAGGGCGACGAAAGAAGGCTTTATTCATGTCTCTTGACGCATCCGGTCACTTGCGCCTGGAGAGGAAGCAACGTCTCTCTCTTTTTTCCCATCGAACACTACGGACGACTGAAGATCCTTCGAAGATGGTCTACGCTCCTGGAATCGCACCGCTCCCTAATATACTTGCTGGTCATCTCCTTATATCGCTCTCATGACTTTGATTAATTGAGATGTACATGTCTACTACTTTTATGAGCTACGCCTAGCCATGAACATTCGTCAATCGAGAATTCTTTCAGGAATTGAATGCTCAGTATTGAGGTACTAAACGGAAGTAGGCAAGTCAATCAGATTTCGTGTATGTATAGACCTCAATTGAGCAATTCGCCACCCATGTGATGGGTGGTGGTTTGCTATCGATAGCACGACGAGCAAAGCTAAAGTCACGTGTAAAGGATACTCGAAGGTTGAGATGCAGATTGATCAAGATATATCATCCCAATGGTAATATTCCCACAGTCGGGAATGTTGTTGGGCCCGAAACCTAATGATAATATATCTTAGCTATATAAGACACTATATGACATTATCCAGAGATAGCTATAAGCTAGATATAAGTCTGTATACCCTAGTCTAAGTGTGATGGGCTAGACCCTAGTTACTCCTTGGTGAAACCTTCGGCAGCCTTATACTGCCAACCACCTTCACTCATTAGTGGTTTACTGAGAACCTGTGCGATGCTCAGAAGATGTTGATCGTGAAATCTCGGGGCTATGAGAGACAGACCCACCGGCATGCCATTGGGCCCTGCGAACGCAGGCACGTGAATCACCGGCATGCGCGCTCCCTAGACCGAGTAGGTCAGCCTATAGCAATACTAGAAATGTTAAGGCTTCTCACCGTCCACACAAAGTTGAAATCGGCATCGCCCATATCACATAGTCCTAAGGGTGCTTCATCGGCGGCGCTTGGAGTGATCAAGGCTGAATACTTTGCGGCAATCTGATCGAGCTCAGGGCGTAGGGTTGCACAGCGATCAAAGGCTCGCCGTACCTCTTCACGGGGGATCCTCGAAGCGTTCTCGATGAGTCCACGGATCTCCGGGTCCAGCTTTGTCTTTGTGGTATCCATGAGGTATTCCTTAAAGAGAGACGTGTGCACATTCGTTGTCAAGATCACTGTGAACATGCTCTTCAACGCCGTGGCATCATGAAATTCATTCGGGAATTCGACCTCCTGGACTGTCACACCGTGATTGTGGAGAATCTTTGCAGCCTTATCCATGGCTGCGATGGTGCCGGCCCCGGCAGACGGCCAAAATGGCGTCTTTAGAAAGCCCACTTTGGCCTCTTTCAGCGGTATTTCCTGGACAGGTTCATCCGCCGTGACACTGAACACGTCCGTGATGAGTTTCAGGTCCTGCATACTACGAGCAAAGTAGCCAAAGGTGTCAAGCTCAAGGGAGATAACCTTGATGCCTTGGCCAGATACTGTGTTAAAGGTCGGCTTCATAGCGTATGTGCCCGTGTAGGAAGCTGGACGAATGACGCTGCCGCCCGTCTGCGTTCCACAGCTGAGCGGTACTTGGAAGTCGGCAACCGCAGCTGCAGACCCAGCCGAAGACCCACCTGGCGTACAATTCGGATCGTGCGGATTGGTGGTATCAGGACCGGAATTCAGAATCGTGAATTCTGTCGTAGCGTCTTGCCTAGAACACTGTTCAGAATGGCATTTACCGCAACTTCAACGAACATACCGAGTATCAGGGCTCCAGCCTTCCGAAAGATCTCAACAGGTGAGGAATCGGTATTTGGCCTATTGCCCTTGTACAATGGAGAACCGTATTCCGTTGGCATGTCTTGACCGAGTAAGCAATATTGCGTCCAACCGGGGAGCTAAGATCACCTTTGGTGTCCATGGTGTCCTTGATTCCGATGGCTACTCCATGAAGCCGACCCCTCTGATCGTGTGGGATTCGGTCAAGCACACGAGCCTGGCTTAAGACGAGTTCCGGATCTCAGGCAGGCAGGGTTAGCTGAGTTGGCTGCTTGTTTGGTAGTGAGAGACGGCTCACCAAAGTACTGCCACGCTTTCACGATGCTATCCCTCGACTTAATGCGGTCCAACAAGGCATTCGCATAATCCTCGACAGTGAGCAGATCCTTTGAGATCAAGCTCAGAACCTCCGTGGCCGCCAATGTCCACAACTTCGTCGGCGCAGGCATTATTGTGCAGGGAAGGCGAATGGATACTGAGGGGTACTGATTATGTTTCAAAGGAGAAAAAGAAGGGAATCTAGGTGACTACACCACATGTGATCTGTGCGGCCATGTGAACGCTAACATGCATGCATGCTGAGGGGCGTTAGATGATTCCTACAGGCGGGTTGCTGTCCGTTCGTTGCTATACTGTGAAGGTGCCGCTCCGCGGCTATTCCTTGAGGGTCGTTCGATTGAATGGCCATATCAACCGCGCCCTTAAGCATGTTATTACAAGGGTAGCCTAGAGACTCAACGGTATCTCATCCAGAGGTCGTGAGCGAGCGATATTGGCGGATATCGTCGCAGGGCCTGATTGGGGTAATGGTGAATCGTGAGGAGGCGGAGGCGGTGTTGTGTCCTCTTTAATACCGGTGCTAGCATAGCGACCAACAGGTTGTCAAAAGCTACGTACTTTGTCGACCAAGCAGGAGGCAGAGGTCTGAAAGTAGAAGTGTTTTGTAAGATTGATGGAGGTTTGTTCAGGTTCACAAGGACTTAATAAGGCGCAAAAGAGAGGTACAATTAGAACAACATCTCACCAGTCAGCTGTGAACCCTATCAAGCTAGGACGCGATTTCGTACGACAAGTGTGATGGCAACACCACAATAATTGGAGACCTCTAAAAAGAAGGTAAGTTTATCTCCGCTACCCAAGTCGATCAATCTGACCCAGGCAAAAGTATTTGAGCTACTGCCTGTTTGTAAGATATACCTAAATCAACAAACTCGGCCACACGAGCTTTTCAATGGGTATCGTTGCAACATTGAAGGTAGTTACCGGTTGCGATACAATTGAGCAATCGGGAGCATACGGCAGTGATTGAAGTCATCAACACATCTAGCTGGGCTATTTCACCCTTCATTATCCTTGCTGGTCAAGGTGCAAAGGCCATTAGTAGGTGCTTACTGTAAGCAACAACGGCTAGGAAACAGATTAACCGGCACTAGAATAGATTAAGCTTTTTTAAGCACTTCAATACCCATATAGAATCCTACACAGTATACGAAGGGCATGAATCCTACCGTCTACTCACTCCCTGTTTCCTTTTAAAAATGAGTGCGTAATTCGGTCCTTGGCACCAGGGTAGTGTTTGCAATCAGTGACGATTGTGTGGCTTTGATGCTCATGTTTGCACGCGCGTCGCGGTAAATTTTGCTCTGGTGAAACTTGGGTCGAGTAGGTGGCAAGGGGACTAGCACCCGCCGAGGAACAAGACCGGGAGGCCCTTGCGTGGACGCACACGCGACCGACGATGCTGTCGGAACAGAGCAGATTGCAGTGGTGATGGAGAACAAGCGGCAGATGGAGGACTGGGAGCAAAAGTCATGATGCGTAATCGGGGGTGACGTGATTGGCCTCGGGGCGGAAGCGACATCGCAGCGAGAGCGCGACGAGCTTGAGCTGTAGCTAGCAAACGGGAGCCGGCAGCACCCGTCAGAGGCTCAAAATTCTCGGGGCAGCAAGCATACGGCGTCAGGGCCATCGTAGCAGCACATGCACCGCCAGCAGCCACCTCTGCTGCCCCTCGCTCATGTTGCAGCCCGCCATTCGAGATGGCTTGCCTCTGTTTAGCCAGCTCCGACGCGTGTGTCGCTCGTCGGGGCCACGTTCACCATTATCCGCCTCACCACCATCCGTCCTGCCCTCACCCCGGCAGTTGCGCGTCCTTCGCACGACGTCTACAAAAGGCACCCAGCTCTCGGCCACGTCCGCCCTCAATTGGTCGTCTACCGCCCACCGCATACGACACATTTCCCCTTCGGCCATGAGCACCACAATGACCCAGACGCGCGAGCACGCCGGCCACTCTCATGGCCACCACCACCATCACCATGACAATACCTACCTCGTCTCCAAGAACAAAAAGGATGCCGGCGTGCGCATCACCAGAATTGGCCTGTATGTCAATCTGGGAATGGCCGTTGGCAAGGGCGTAGGCGGCTACGTCTTCCACAGCCAAGGTAGGGAGCACTACATTCTCCTTCTACACATTTGCTGACGACCTCAAGCTCTCATAGCCGATGCCATCCACAGTCTCACTGATCTGGTCAGCGACATCATGACCCTGGCGACAGTCTCGTGGTCCATCAAGCCCCCGTCGGAGCGGTTTCCTAGCGGTTACGGCAAAGTCGAGAGCTTGGGTTCGTTGGGCGTGAGCGGCATTCTCCTCGGAGGCGGCTTCATGATGGGTTGGGCAGCTCTTGTTGCCCTTGCCCAGCAATTGTTTCCTGGAGCCACCGAAACAGCGGCGGAATGGGGTCTGTTGCCGCATAGTCATGGCCATCACCACGGCGTCGAGGACTTAGGGCCCAACATTAATGCAGCGTGGTTGGCTGCAGGATCCATTTTGATCAAGGAATGGCTCTACCGCGCAAGTAAGGCTTCTCTGACATTCCCGGTAGATCATGGCTAATGCTCTCACCAGCCCTCAAAGTTGCAAAAGAACGCAAGTCCTCGGTCCTCGCTTCGAACGCTTACCACCACCGAGTGGACTCGCTCACCGCCCTTGTAGCGCTCCTTATGATCGCCGGATCCAACTATCTCCAAAATGCTGCTTGGCTGGATCCTGTCGGCGGACTGGTCATTTCGTTGATGGTGATTCAGGCTGGTTGGGGCAATACAATGTCCGCACTTTATGAGCTGGCAGACGTAGGGGTTGAAGATGAGATGAGAGAAAATGTCCGAAAAGCGGCTACAAAAGCACTGACGGAGATGAAATCTACTTCAGCCGACGTCACTGTGCGCCACGTCCAGGGTGTCAAATCTGGGCAAAACTATCTGATGGACATTGAGCTTGGCGTGCCCAGCTCAACAACCATAGAGCAGACCCGGGGGGTGGAGAACCTTGTACGTGAGCGGGTAGGCGCAAAGGTGCGAGGCGTGAAAAAGGTACGGGTACGGTTCGTCTCCAACACGTCGGATCAACCCGATTTCTTGGACGAATTCATCAAAGCCGACGATAGCGGAAACCTGACGCCTGAGTCTGAGCCGGAAGACAACCACAATCACAGCCAGCAACCGGCCCAGAAAGGAGAACCTGGCAAAGCTAGGAGGAGGAAGTGATCTTGTACCATACGCGTGTATACGAGTCAATAAGGCCTGGGCATGGCGTTTTTGCATGGGAGGAAAGGATTCCCCGGGCGTACTAGGACGCTCAACCTTGGTATCGATTTTAAATACATCTGTTTCTTTCCTCTGGAAGTGTATGCGGCGTCCTGTCCACCTCAGCTCAAGCCCACTTAAAGTTACCACTGTAGATGAAATCTTTTCTACAGAAACAGCTCAATGAGGCAATCCGTTATTTAGCCGCTGCCCAATAATTCCATTACACTTCTGCAGGCACGAAAGCCACGCCGGCAAAAAAGCCGATCCATCGCAAGCGTCACCGCGGGGCTCAAGGAGCTAAATTGTTAGTGCCAGCCATGAATTGCTCCTCAGCCTCAACCTCACGAGACATGAGTCTTTTCAAATGTTTCGACGCTTTCACCTCCCTCTTCAAAGCCCGCATCAAAGCCACGCCCACGTCTCCCACGGCAATGGCTGACCAATTCCTCGGCTTCGATCTCAGCACGCAGCAATTGAAAGGTGAGAAGCTTGCCCCGCCGAAGCTACCCCGCCATAGCCGCTCTTTTTAGACTGACAACTCGTGGGGTTCCAGGAATTATTGTGGGATCAGACCTCAAGCTTGTATACGAAGCGAAAGTCGATTTCGATGCCGATTTCAAAAAGTATGGCATTGAGAAGGGTGTTCTCACCAATCCTGCTGAGGGAGAGGTGTTTGCGCCCGTGGCTATGTTCCTCGAAGCTATCGACCTCGTGCTGCAGCGATTGAAGAAGCAAGGGGCGGATTTCTCGAAGGTGCAAGGAATCTCCGGGGCGGGCATGCAGCATGGAACCGTCTTTTGGAGTAGGGAGGCAGACACCTTGTTAGGAGGGTTGGATGCAGGAAAGACACTCTTGGAGCAGTTGGAGGGCGGGGCAAAAGGAGAGAGGAAGGGCGCTTTTAGCCATCCATTCAGCCCCAATTGGCAGGATGCGAGTACACAAGAGCAATGCGAGAGGTTTGATATCGAGTTGAAGAGTCCGGAAAGCTTGGCTGAAGCTACGGGCAGTAAGGCTCATCACGTACGTCCTCCACAGCTCGTTATGAAAGGCTTCACTGATCATTGCTACAGCGGTTCAGCGGCCCACAGATTCTGCGATTCCATCAAAAGTACCCTGAAGCATACAAAGCTACGTCTCGCATTTCCCTCGTATCTTCCTTCCTCGCATCCATATTCTTGGGTAAAGTAGCCCCGATGGATATTGGCGACGTCTGCGGTGCAAACCTTTGGGACATCAAGAACGGGCGCTGGCATGAGGACCTCCTTGCACTTGCAGCAGGGGAAGAAGGCGTAGAAGATCTCAAGGCAAAACTAGGCGACGTGCCCCAGGATGGTGGTAGCAGCTTCGGAACTATTTCTTCCTACTTTGTCAAACGCTACGGTTTCCCTTCGACGAGCCAAATCATTGCATTTACGGGTGACAATCCATCCACGATTCTCGCCCTTCCACTTCGGTCCTCAGATGCCATGGTCTCTTTAGGCACCTCCACAACATTCCTCATGTCGACACCCAACTACAAACCTGACCCAGCCTACCACTTCATGAACCATCCCGCAACAGCAGGACTCTACATGTTCATGTTATGCTACAAGAACGGTGGCCTAGCGCGCGAACACATACGCGACGCAATCAACGAGTTATCCTCCGCAACCCCCAAATCCTGGGACAAATTCAACGAAACCGCAACATCCACTCCTGTCCTCGGACAGTCTGACCCATCATCCGACCCTATGCGTCTAGGCCTATTCTTTCCCCGGCCAGAAATCGTACCGAATGTCAAGGCAGGAGTATGGCGATTCCTATACAAAGAAGGTGCACTCAACGCCGTCCCACCCCCAGAAGCTCAAGGCAAGACGGAAGACAAAACATGGCCTATTCCCCAAGCAGACGCCCGTGCAATCCTAGAATCTCAATTCCTCAGCCTCCGTCTCCGTTCCCAAAACCTCGTCGAGAAGCAAGGCGATCTCCCGCCCCAACCTCGCCGCATCTACATGGTCGGCGGCGGCGCCGCAAACTCTGCCATCGCCGAGCTCGCAGGTGAGGTCCTCGGTGGCTCGGAAGGCGTCTTCAAGCTAGACATTGGAGGAAACGCGTGTGCCTTGGGTGCAGCGTACAAGGCAGCATGGGGCGTGCAGAGGAAAGGCGGAGAGAAGTTTGAAGACTTCTTGGAAGCGAGATGGAATGAGGAGGGCTTTGTGAAGAAGATTTGCGAAGGGTATAGGAAGGGGACGTGGGAGCGGTATGGAGAGGCGCTGAAGGGGTTTGAGGAGGTGGAGAAAAGGGCGATAGAAGAGAAGGGCCAGGGGAAGCTTGCTGATGAGAATGCTGGTGGGAAGGTGTCGTAGTGTTGCTAACAAATGCCCGTGCCTTACTGTACCTAGTTCAGCTCATGGCCTGACCAATCCACGTTGCGCAGCGGCCTGGTGTACATATGGAATAGCCTTTATCATACTTCGCACGACCGCATGTTTCTCAAGGATGGGTCAATAGCATTTCAGCATTTCGCACATATCACATGTCGAGATACATCGGTACTATTCCCCTGGCTTCAAGCAAATCATCGCGCATGGGGGCGAGACACTGGATTGGCGAAGTTGACGAAATTACTATGTTAATGTATCCACACTCCCGAGGTGATGAAGGTTCAAATCGAAGCCAAAATTCTCAGTGCCCCCGGGTGCCACTCTCGCGTCATATAGTCAAAGGCATAATGATCATCAAACCTCAACTAGGTCAGTTCTTACAGGGATACCCAAGCGCAAACGCTGAGACCACGAAAGGGGGCAGTTTACCTGGAATCATTTTATCCCAGTTTTCGCTATATAAGGTACCAAAATTGCTCGGCTCTTTAAAGCCTTGGTTTATCGCCATCAACCTGAACGGGATCGGTTGAACGAGCCAGAACCCAATTTGCGACATCTTCGTGATATACTTCCTTGTGTGGGCTCGGTTCGTTGTGTACTGTCATGGTCAGCTGCCGATGCCAAAACTGGACACCGAAGAAAGCTTACATTGATGGTAATATCCCTTATACATCTTGAACTCTTTATCTTTTGCTTCGATCCTGTCCGCAAACGCCTTCGACGCCTGAGGGTCGCAGATCCCGTCACAGTCACCGTGAGTAATGAAAATCCGTGTCACTCCGCCCTCTCCAGCACCTTCACCAATCTTAATCTTCCCGCCAGCCAGAGCACCAGCCCTGTCCAGTAGTCCGGCAAGACCCTCGAGCGTGCCAGTGTCGTGGCACAAGTCGTCATCGTTGAACTGCTTCTGGACAGCGGGGTCCCGCGAGATGAGCTTGAGGTCTAGCTTGTTGACCATTTGGTGGTGCGGTAGCGCCTTTCCGGCCAGTCGACCCAAGAAAACAGTGATTGAGGATGGTTTCGATGATGGGCTGAAGTCCACAAAAGGCGACTCAAGAATGTAGCCTCGGATGTGCTTGCGGATCTCTGCGGGTCCGCCAGAGGCGTAGAAGAGCACTTCACCACCGCCCATAGAGTGACCCATGAGGAACAGTGGAATGGAACAAGGGATCACTGTCTTGAGGAAAGACGTAATATCATCTAGAACTCGTTGCGTTGGGCCCGTGTGGCCCTTTTCCGATGGTTTGAGGACCGACCGTCCCCACCCCCTGCCACTTGTTAGCTACATCAAGAGCAGTCCGAGGAGCGAGAGTACTACCTCTGATCAAAGGCATAAACTTCAATACCCTTGGAGGCAAGAGTGGGGAAGAAGTCATTGTAGGTGTTGCCTATCACATGTCAGCTTGTAAATCTAACGCAGACTCGAGACCTACAGTGGTCACTGAAACCGTGAATGAACACAAGCCTAGCTTTCGCCGGGCCATCCGTCTGATCTGGTGTCATCATGATATTTTTAATGCCATTTGCACGGATCAGCTACCTTCCACGTCTTTGTGTAAAGCTTCCTCCCGTCCTCCACAGTGTGCCAACCTTCCTCAGCCGTCATGTTGCGTAACTAGAATTGGATGTGATCTAAATACGAATGACGATATATGTAGCTATTCTACACGATAGAGTAAAAGAGTATAGAGATTGCGAAGGAAACATGCGCTATAAGTTCGGTCGCTGACCCCAAGACAGCCAGGCCAGGGCTGAATGCGAGACAACAAGCTCGAGCCGAGGCGGTTCCTAGACAGGCATGGCGCGTCAGCGGCCCACGCTGCCGGATCAGCATGTCATCCTCAGACGTGTGCTCGGCAACAAGCCGGAGACCCCTCCAAACCCCACAATACCAAGCAGAATCTTCGCTAAGTTTGAAGCACCCTGCATATTGATATGCGTGCTCGAGTAGTTGGAGTCCTTCCTCGCCGTTGTAATCCACCCCCCTCATCACCACGAACCTTGTCACTGAACACCATGGTCCAGACGCGTTCCGCAAAAGCAAGCCTCAGCCATGAAGAACGAACAGCGACCGAACCCCGGGACAAGAGTCTCCACCCGGCGATCATCGAGAGCGTTTCAACTGTCAACGACCGAATAAGATCATTTAGGTTTTCCCTGAATCAACGCAACAGCTTCAACGTATCTTCCACGACCCTGTCCGCTTCCTCGACCCTCATAAGCTGATGGAAAGAAGTTTCTACCAGGCCAATGGCTCGATGTTCATGTCCCTGGGATCGAGAAAGCTGGCGGATTCACCATTACATCAACTCCTAAACAGACTACACCTAGTCTACCTGATGATCATCCGTCCTTCGAATTGGCAGTTCAACGGAGCCCAGATAACCCACCTGCAGCGTGGCTCTGGCAGCAGGAACAAGACGTGATTGGAAAAGAGGTTCAAGTGCGTGTTGGAGGCAGCTTCGTCTGGCCTCCTCCCGGAGTCGACATGAACAGTGTCAAACGCGCTGTATTCATCGCAGGAGGTGTCGGCATAAAGTAGGTTCGAGATCTCATAATAGCTCCATATGGGGGGACACTACTAATGCTGGTCATAGTCCTTTGATCTCGATGCTAGCACATATTCACGAGCAGGGTTTACCCATAGAAACGCGTTTCTTGTACTCGACAAAAGTACCATCAAAGGACACAGAGCCCGCCCAAGTCTTATTCCTACCTAGACTCCTCGACGTCTTCCGCAAGCCACGATCAGAACCCACGCAGAATCGCTTAGAGCTCTTTCTAACGGGCACTTGGGATTCCTCCCACCTAAATCGCCATGATGATGAACCTATACACCCGCTCATGTCGCTCACACTGCCAAAGTTAGACTCGGATACCGAGGTGCCTGTCATTGCTTGGACACATCGTATTGATGAAATTGCACTGTCTAGTGCCGTGGGCAACCGAGAGGAGGCAGGCTCGTCTGTATTCTATGTTTGCGGGCCAGCAGAAATGACAGACAGCATTGTAGAATTTCTGCAGAAACAGGACAACGTAGTACCAGAGCGGGTTCTCTGTGAAAAATGGTGGTAGTTGTACAACGAGGCGGGCGACGAACCCACATTGCGGCACGGCAATTGCAATATTTCCAGCGTTAGACCGTGATGACCAGAACTCACCCAAAATTTGCTTGATTCAGCCATCAGCCCACTACTTTGCTGAAGTAGTTGTGCGATTCATAGGTACCTCAATTGATCCTTCGTCTCTTCTTGGTGACAGATTAAGAGGCCAAACCATTTCAATCGTGAAACCTCACATACATCAACACACATGTACATGTCATAAATTTTGAGGCAGGAAGCCTGATAATAATAGCAACCGTATCCGCTACGACGGCATCTCCACAATCGGGTAGAGCCTCTCCCAATGAAAAGCTTATCTGTTCCGCGCTCCCTCGAAAGCATGGTTTACTATGCAGGTAGCGTCCCTTCCTCGCCTAGGGGAAACGCCAAAGCAGGGGTCTTGGCTGCCAGATGACCACCGCCCTCTGCTCCCCTCGGCCAAGCAACATTTTTGCTTCGCTCTCCTCGTATTGTTGGTCAGAACCGGCTTCTGCCTAATCAACCGCACCGATGCTGGCAAGCTTTACGGTACCCTAACCATCTTCTTAAAGTAGAGGTGCCAGCATAGTGTCGCTTGGCCGAACACCCTACAAGTTTCCTCGACAACTCAAAGAGCCAATCAATTGTTTCAACAATGACTGCTAGCGGTCAAATTGTCATTTCCGCTCCAAACGGCCAATATGGCGTAGGTTATGGGACAAAAAAACTCATTGACGAAGCACGAATCGACATATATGACCCTGAGCAAGGGAAACGCAATGTCATGATATCTCTGTTCTACCCCGTCGAAAGTACAGCGTGCAAAGAAACCTCCCTGGTACCGTATATGCCTGCGAAGACGGCAGCATTCATGGACGCCGGAATGAGCCAGTACAGACTACCCAAGATCTACGAAAATCTCGCAATGCAGATATGCCATGAGATCTCCGTAGATGAAATGAAGGACATTGGAAGGTTCCCACTGGTATTATTGTCTCCTGGACTTACCTTTCCGAGACATCAGTATAATGCCATGGCCCAAGATCTAGCCAGCGCTGGCTTCGCAGTGGTCACCATGGACTCTGCCTTCGAAGGAATGATCGTCGAGTACCCCGACGGGACGCGTGCCATTGGGAAATCGCCCGCGCACTGGGATCCTCAGAAGCGCGAGCAGCATGAAGAGTTGCTTGCAACTCGAGTAGAGGATGCGCGGTTCGTGTTGACTCAGCTGGGAAACTTGTATGTAGTAAAAGAGCTAGTCCCGGGTGCAACATCTCCTTTCAACACTGAAAAGGCAGTCATCTTGGGTCATTCGTTTGGTGGCACAACAGCCATCTCCGCCTTAATGAAAGATGATAGATTCGTGGGCGCTATCAACATGGACGGGTCTCAATACGGACCACTAGTTGACACGAACCGTCCCGTCCTTCTCTTCGGTCGGGGCGAACCAAGTCCACGCAACCGCAGCAACAACCCCACTTGGGAGTCAATGTGGGAGCATCTCAAGGGCTGGAGGAAGGAGGTCAACTTGAAGAATTGCGAGCATCTTACATTTTGCGATACGCCTTTATTAACGAAACTGAACGGTCTTGGTGGAAACTCAGTGCTTCGGAAGATGTCGGGTACTTTGGATGGAGAGAGGGCATTCGAAGTCGTGACAACGTATATCAAGGCTTTCTTGGACTACGCACTTCAGGGGAAAGAGAGTCAACTATTCGAGAACCCCAGCGACAACTATCCGGAGATTATGCTTGGCTGAGAGGAGCCGTCTGTAATAAGTCGATATACACAGCACCATGTCGTTTCTAGGCCTGTCTCCTCTTCATTCTATTTGCAATTGCAGTCAACGGGGGTGTATACTTAGACTGCATCATGCAGTCCGAGGCTGCGAGTGACGATTGGCCCAACTTGAGGCCTGCTTACTCTCCCATTCGCGCAGCGTCTGAACAAGCGCTATTGGGACGGGAGACTCACACCACATTCCTCCCTAAGCGCCCAAGGTCTGTCGTCAGTTGCTGTATCTTGCGATCATCACTCCACAAGATACTCTTCCGTCTCGAATGCACCTATGCGGCGTCGAGTCGAATATTCGCCGTGTTCTTTGCAATGACAGAAGGCTTACTTCCCACCCTCAATCATCTAGCGTCCACGCTGTACGACCACACGGCATGAACGCATCTAAGCTCATCATGCTGCCCTACCATAATCATCCATCCTACTCACCAATCTGCGGGAGCGAAATATATTACTTACCGGATTGAGCGACGTTAGTGCGGACTGAAGGAGTGAGCGGAGCAGGGATTCTGCGTTGAGGATCCGGGGGCTGGAGAAGCTGATTGGCCATCTCCCGCCACGCCGCGCTGTGATGGGCGTGCGCGCGCTGCCACTCAGCGGCTACAGGGCGAAGACGACGGGGTGGAGAGCTCGGCTGCAGGGCCTGCAGAGAGCGGAGGGCCGGCTGTTAAATGGCGGCGGGCGCCCGCAGGTGAGATGGCAGCTGGCTCTCAACGTTCAGGAACGACTCTCGCGAAGAGAAGGGTACGAAAACCGCGGCTCGAGAATGATCGGATGAGCCGACGACACCACAATTGACGAGCGCATCGCTATCGCATATCAACAACGTTATCCCCCCTCACGACAGCTGAGAGCTGACGGACGGCCTTTCGCATACGACCGGACAGCGACGTCTACCGACCAACCTCATATCAGGCCGACTTCCCTCATAATGGGACGCTTCTTCATCCCGCGCCAATGGCGCTTCTCAAAATTCGTGTACTTTCTCATAGTTCTCGAGTTTCCCTTCACCGTCGCAAATCTCGCCCTCTTCGGTATTGCATCCCCAAATTTGTACCGGACGATACTATGGGCGGAGGGAGGGAGGAGAGGCTTTAACAGCGACCCAAAGACTGTGCTATATGCCGCGGCTAATTATCGCCCGGTGAAGACACCGCTTGTCTGGAGTAGTCTGTAAGTGGAATTTTACTATGTTTGATAACGCGAAGGAAGAGAAAGACAGCGTATGCGGAACCTGTGAATCCTAAAGCTAATGCTCTACAGTAACACAAACTACAACCTTTACATCGGCGTCGTTTGCATGTTCTTCTATCTCGTCAAAGCAACAATGTGGCTCCTCCACGTCTTCTACCCAATCCTCTCCCTACCCCTCCATCTCGCCCTCATGGCTCTTTGGGCCGTGTCCCTCTACATTCAAACCGGCTCCGATACCATCGATCCCGACCGCCAGAATCATGGTGCACCGTGGTATATTACGAAGAACTGTAATATCGTAGAGGACAAGAACGTCCGGAGTTATTGCATGCAGGCAAAGAGCTCATTTGCCGTTAGCATCATCATGTTGTACGTACATCCCTCTCTCGCACTTTTATATATTATATATGTTGACACTGCTATACAGAGCAATCTACGTAGCCTTCATAGTAGTGTCAGCATACAGCCTCTACCCCACAAAAGAAGCACGGATAGCACACGACGCAAAGGTCGCCGAGAAGAAGGCCCAGAAAGAAAAGTGGGCGAGCTCGCCATACGACAACGAGATGACGGCCGAGGAGCAGTGGCAGCATATGTGGGAGCTCCAGCAATTGCCCAGAACGCCGGGAACAGCGAACGGTGGTTGGAGAACGCCCATGACGCCTAGGACCAAGGCTTTCACCTCGTTGGACGGTGGATATTATCAGCCAGAGCATAAGAGTCCGATTCCCGAGCAGGACGAGGTCGTGTATGATGGGAAGGGGAAGGGTACAGCTATGTGAGGAAGTGGTAATGAGAGGTTTCCTGATACACTTTGGCTTTGGGCAGACCAGGCGGCTAGTTTGGCCTACAGGAGGGTCGTATAGGTAGACGAGGAGGGTCGGCTGGGCAGACGAGAGGGTTGCGCGGGCCGATGATGAGGTCGTAGATGCAGATAAAGGGATCTGACGGTCAGACCAGGCTGTTCATTTGGTAGACGGTGCGGTCAGTTCAGTACACTAGGTCCCCTCAAGGCGCCCTGAGTACTGATGCGCCAATCCTGAATGCTGAATCAACCGCCCAGTCTGATCGTCCAAACCCCTCATCTACATACACGACTTCCTCACCTACCCGTACATCCCTCCCGTGTGCCTAAATCCACCCCCCTTATCTACCATACGACCCTCCCCGTGTGCCAAACCAAACCACCTCGTCTGCCTTCCAATTTTTTTTGGGTTGCAAGATATTGGAACTTCTGTTTTGACTGGGGCGTTTTTTTAGCGAGCGATGCTGTTTTTGACAAAGATACCATATCTGCACTCATTTTTGTTTTCTCGGATGGGAGAAACGAAGACACGGGAATGGAGAGATTAGGCATGTATACATATGTCATGGCTTTTTCCTAGCGATATACTGTCTCGCTAGTTCTTCTGGTGGACAGACACACGTGACGTGCTGTGTTGCTGGGTTTGTTGAGATATGGCTTGTCGGCCTTTTTGAGTATAGCTCTGCAGCGCAATGGCATAGCATGGCATGGAAATCTCTCTGTAACATGTACATTTCCCGTGTCGAGGTCGGGAATTGCAGATTGATTTGCTTGTTGGCTGCTTGCATCGCTTAGACTTGCCTCATCTCACTTACAGCCCCCCTCGCAGGCGCTAAAGAATGCAGTGAAGGGAGATTGGCATGGAGCATGTGGTCCCGCGAGACCTTCTTCTCTACGTGGCTATTTCTTTTCTGGCATCGCGCAGACTTTGGCTCCGTCCGATTAGAGCCTCTCGTCGGCGGTATTGCAGAATGCACGGATTCTGCGCACATTCCTTTTTCCTGTGGTTGTGTGAAATAGCGCCTTATCCTTGACCGGTTATCATTGACCGGTTTGCCAGGCAGACGACTCTGATTCGTTCCATGATGCGAGCCGACATATCTACAAGGTCGTGGCCGGAGCAGGCCTGCATTGGAATGATTGGCAAATGGGCGCAAAGATTATCGACAAGTCCAGCACAAAGCTACGGGCAAACCCTTCGGCTTTCAAACTAGCATAGAAGATTCATTAAGAAGGCCCGTGGACATTCGGACAAGATCGTAGAGTTAGATTTTAATATAGAAGAGCGTCGCTCACCCCTCAATCTGCGTGACTCCATAATTCAGGTGTTGGGCCGTCAGTATTGCGCGGCCCATGTCCGATTTTCACCGGTCTTGCGAGATTCGGGCCCAGCTACGCCATCCGTCCTTACAGATTTGGGCGATAAACGCTAATTGGCCTAAGTTACGCTTGATTAGGACTTTGGCTTTGCCACGTAGATTGTGGAATTGGAGGACTTCTGGTTATGTTTGTGCAAGTTGAGGCTGGGGATCGACATTCAGATTTTGGCGTACTCAATCCAGCCAATGGGCAGCGTTCTATTGGTACCATGAGCTGCGAAGTCATGTTATGGTAATGAACGATCTATCTACTTTCTGTCGGGAATCCAATTGCTGAATCATCGCATAGGGAGTCATGACATCTCACGAACATTATAGGATACAGTACTCATTTGCTTGGGTCAGCATACATAGTGGGCTACAGCCAATTTTGACCGGATCGAGTTCACACCTGGAAGACATTAGGTATGGCAGCTAGAAACGAGCTCTTTGTAAGATGACTGTGGCTGTGTTTCCCTTTCAGTTTTGGGTCAAAGGTAAATATCTACGAGAACTGGTTTCGATTGCCAAATTTCGGTTCAGACGAGGGAGGCGGAGTTTGCAGCATATAGTCGAGCGTTCACGTATGCAATTGGCTAAGGCATCGACCAGAACCTGCATGTTCAGGTTCTGGACTTAGCCGAACAGATTTTGGCCAGCTTGTCCATCACGTGCAAGGTGCCAAACCTGATCATTCTTCAGCCTCGGGGCCTGCACTATGACTTCTTTTCCCTAACATCAGCTTGTGCTTCTGTAGACGATCCACCAGAAACTCGACATGGACAACCGAAGGCGAGATAGAATACCCCATAAGGAATGGGAGTCGCACAAAAGCACGATCTTCCTGTTGTATATAAGGCAGGACCTGAATCTGGTAGGTCCTGATGGTGTCATCGATGTAATGGAGAAGAGTTACGGCTTCTCAGCGAGGTATGTAGGGTACAAAGTTCTAAGGTCATTGTAATCATTAATCATACTGAGCTGGATTGTAGCAAAGCCCAATTCGAGACAAGGCTAAGAAAATGGAACTTTCGTAAAAACGTCAAACAGGGTGATTGGCGGATACTCGCAAACATCATAGATTCCCGTTCTCAACAAGCAAAACAATCTCAAGTCTTTCTAGATGGAAAATTAGTGAGTGAGAGAAGGATTCAGAAGGAAACAAGTCGCTACTGTAGCAATGAGGCGATTGACTCACCTTCTCAAGGTAGGTCTAGTGTCACCTATCATATCTAGATTCTTACAAAGAAAACTAGTACAACGCCTTCCAAGCCGTATAAAGGTGAAAACTCCACCACCGGGCATTACTGCAATCACACCGCGACCACAATCGATCTTATCAAGCTCACTCTCCATCATCAATCCCCAGAATTTACATAACGACTCAACTCCGGCGGTTATACCACTGAACGCCAATTCTCCGATGAACCTCTCTCGACGCTATCATAGCGAATTCAATATCCCTTGGAATATGCCAAACGGATGTGCAACACTCCCAAGTGAACTGAGCTTTACATCGATGGAGTTGATCCCCCAACAAAATCCTTTTGATACCATTCTCGAACCTGCTCAGAGTTTCCCTGGACTATTCTTCTCGATTGAAAGCTCTGTCCTCCACATGCTTCCCTCCATCTCAAGTTTGGTTCGATCCATCGGTGTACCACCGGATCCATTGCTTGCATTAGGGAAACTTTGCCAGCCTAGTACACTTCAAATCCTTCGCCAACAAACTTTCGATAAGAAATTGATGTACCTCATTACCTCTCGGCTCATCAACAATGATGCGTTAGATGCATTGGCAGACCCGAAAAATGATATCGACCTACTATATAAGGCGGCGGTGGAGCATCTTGTCTCTCTTCCAGTGAGCCTTTTAGAGAATGTTTTAAAGTCTGTGCCAGCACTGTACTCCAAAGCATTTGAAAACGGGGTATTCCTTGCGGCTGTCGAGCTGGGGGCTTCACCTGCAGTTGAGTACATCTTAACTCGAGGCTTAGATCCCGACAGTCTCAAACTCATACTGAAAGGATGTCCCCACTCTCCGCTAGAACGTTCTTGCGTTAAAGGACACGTTGAGGTCGTACGCACGCTTCTGCACTTTGGCGCAGATCCTAACCGTCCTAATTTGGAGGGATCACTTTTGTGCCTGGTGGCAAGAATGGAAAAGGATGGCGATTTAACGCTGGCGCATGCCCTGCAGATAGCAAGTCTACTAATGAACCACAAGGCCACGATACAATTGCACGAAGTCAGTATTTTCAATTCTGTTAGACCCGAAATACTCCAACTTCTCGTTAGCGAGCTTCCCGGTTCTGGCATTGACCTTTTCTTTCGGGCTGGGGGACTGGCATGGATATTGCGAAGAGATGATCCGAACGGTATACTTTTTGCCGTTACAAGTATTTTGGGTAAAGAATATGCTCAGGGTGCAAGGGAAAATGATCTTTGGGCCGATATGCTGACCATTTCTCTCTCAAATGCCGCCGCGAGAGGGAGAAACGAAGCTGTCAAACTCTTGCTTGATGCCGGCGCACGTGCAGACAATAACTGCTTGATCAACGCTGTTCAAAGCAAAGATATCTGGATTATCGAACATTTCCTCGAGCTTGGACTAGACCCCAATACTCAATGGACACACCGCCGTACTTATGGACCTGAATATGAATATTACAGGCTCGCCGAATTAAATGAAGATGGTAGTGCGGATACCGCCTCGAGTTTGGCTATTCGTGAAGAGCTCTGGGAAGTATTTGATATATTTCAAGAAAGAGGTTTTTTTATGAATGTAGATCACAGCCACTTCAAGTTTGCGGCATATTTAGAGGCAGCATGCTCAACAGGCAGAGAAGATCTAGTGGAATACCTACTATCTCTCGTCAAGGGTCAAGAACATGGTCCCGGTGATGATCTAGTCTCAAAGGGCTCGGCACTAACAGTGGCCGCGAATCTTGGGCATATCAATATCGTCAAGAAACTACTTGCGGCAGGCGTCTACCCAAACAACGATGCCTTAGAGGCTGCAATTCGACATCAACATTATGATCTTATCAATTTACTTAAGCCCATGGTTTCTCCTGAGCAGGATACAGAGACCTGTGAGATGATGCATACAGCTGTTCGAACGGGCGAGCTGGGCATCATCCAGGAACTGATTAGTGCCGGATTCTCTTTGAATCGCCAAGTCGATCTATCGAAAAGCGAAAAATCAAGTATGGCGCTGCAGATGATATGGTCCAACGAATTCTCATCCACAGGCTTCAATTCCCGTACGCCTCCTTCCTGGGAGACAACACCTTTGGGCTCGGCCATCCTGAATGGGAACCATCAGGTCATTCATCTCTTACTCAAATCTGGAGCATCAGTAAATAGTCGGAACGCTAGTGTCGTAGAGGACGCAGAGATTTTTGGCCATGATCACGTGATTACTCCACTCTGCGCTGCGATAGTAAAACGCGATTTTGAGCTATGTGAGGATTTATTTAATCGAGGCGCAGATCCGTTCGACAACGATGCTATACTTGTAGCCGTGCAACAGGAGGTCATGGAAGCCTTGGAGATGATTATCCCGGCTTTCATGAATCGATATCATCCTAACACAAAAAGTTTCGGTAGTGTAGCACTCTCTACATCAATATTGATGAACAACATGGCCATACTTGAGATGCTCGCACCATGCGCAGACGCCAACGTATTGCTAGCAAGAGAATATAGTTTCGAAATGATCAGCCCTCTCGGCGTGGCAATAACCAAACACGGCAACGATGTCGGATGTTCGAGAGCACTTCATATTCTATTAAAAAATGGTGGAGAGCCAAATAGTGTTGTCGTTAATGAGAAGCAAAGAAAAACGGCCTTATTACACGCGATTGGAGAGGGATCCTTAGAGACAATTAAAGTTCTGGTCGAAGCCGGTGCGGACATTGCATTTCCTGCAAAGTGGGATATCAATCGAACTCCACTTCAGTACGCTGCAGAGATTGGCAATGAAGACATCGTTCAATATCTATTGCAAAAGGGGGCTGATCCTAATGAGCCGCCGGCGCCTATGGGTGGTGCGACAGCACTACAATTAGCTGCCATCGGAGGGCACATGGGGATTGCATCGAGCTTGCTAGAAAGAAAGGCAGATGTTAATGCAGAGCCAGCGATGTGGTACGGACGCACGGCATTTGAAGGTGCTGCAGAGCACGGCCGAATTGAGATTATATTGCTCTTGATGCAGAAGGGGGCGGATCTTCTTTCTAACGATCAACGGCAATATCGTCAGGCAGCTAAGTTTGCCGAGAAGAATGCACAGCCTGCTGCGAGGCAACTCGTCGAAAAACTTTATGAAGCCGCTATAAAGGATCAGAGCAGGGACGAACCTGTCGAAAGCGGTGGAGATGAAGCGGCTATGGTAACGATAGATGAGAATGCTTTCGGCGAGGTTCTCTCATCCAGTTTTGGGAATTGGCTACCGATCCAGGAAGATTCCTGTGGATGGATGAACGCCGGCGACAGCTTCGAAGCTTTTCTTTCTTCAGGGCTTGATCCTTCCTCATGAATGCATTCAAAGCGTTGCCATCAGCAGAGTGCATTGTTATCCACTTCTCGATCTCATTGACAGTCCAGCATCGGCGCGGAGCTTCTCCAAAGCAGCAAGCCTTGAATACTGGCTAAAATTCCTTCCTGAAAAAACAGACTGGAGTAGACCGGGTTCTGTTACATCACGACGTCCTCGCCCTTCGGCCTTATCCGGGGTCATTTGTTTTCGAGAGCATGCAGTGAGGTGGGAGGAATGAGCATGTCGTTGTGGGTTTTGCTCGGCCAGCTCGGCCAACCTGGCGTTGACGGACTGGATCTGGACGTGGAACGCTGTCGAATAGCTCGAGTGGGAATCAACAGAGACATGCATGACGAAGCTCTTAGCAAGCCCTTCTAACCCTCCGGCTAGCTTGGTCAATCTTTTCTTTACGTGTAGAAAAGGTGGAAGACAATATAAAGCTTCGACCTTTCTGCTTTTGCAATGTATGATATAATAGATATTTGAGGTACACAGGAGTATAGCTGTTGGAATAAAGCAGTAATGAATAGGTACTAGGCCTTTTTTATATACTACTAGCCATATTTTAGGGAAGAACTTTAGTGGAAAGTAATATCTTGGTTTTTCAGAAGCTTAAAATAAGTATAAATGTAAAGCTCCCTAGTATTATACGGAGAGTTCATGCATTTTAGTAGGCATGCTTATTTCTAACCCTCCAAGCCCTATAAGAGAAAGAGAGGATAGCATGGAGCAAGTGGTCCTGCGAGTCGTTTCCTACCTCTTTTCGGGCATCGCTTAGGCCTAGCTTAGTCCGATCACAGTCTCTCGGCGACGAGAGAGAATGCAGTGACGAGTCCACTGAGTAAGTACAACACACCATGGGATGTAACCTCTAGCAAACACAGATACACTAGTGCATGTATCACAATCATCTTGCACCACCAAAAGAAACGAATATGTCTTTGATGAGTAAGAAGTGTGCGTAGTACGCTTTGGAGCGGGCTTCGTCCGCACGCTAGTTCATTGGCTAACGCCGAACTACATCTCCTCCACTGCGTGCTTACTCACCATCAGCAAGACCGGCGCTACGACACTACTCCGAGAAATCCGCCCTAATTAGACTAATAACTTTGAATGTTCATTGTATGGTTCGTCCGTATAACCGTCTGTTACCCAGCTTTGGTGTTGAGTAACCGTTTGCAACTCGGAGATACGGGTTTGGGAGAAGGAGATGGGTGAAGAGGGCGCATTGCAAGACGGATTTATGTCGTGCGAGCAGAGGCGTGGTGGGACGGGGAAAATACGTTGAGATATGGAGGGAGTATAAAGGAAGTGTAGGCGGTTCGACGTTTATACCCACATCAACAAGATCGAGGTCCTCTACTACCATCTCAAGACCACCCATTGAATTACTTTCATCTCCATTGTCTTCTCGGCACCGATTGCTGAACTTCGACGAGAGTCCTCTATTCCATCCCTCTCTTACCAACCAATACACCAATTCACCAACCTTCAACATGGCTCCATACACCCTCCCCTCCGACGCCGTCTGGTTCATCACGGGCTGCTCCTCAGGAATCGGCCTCGCTCTTTCCACCCACCTCGCCAAAAACACCTCCTCCCGCATCGTAGCTACAGCACGCAACCCCTCGTCTCTCTCCACCCTCCAAGACAGCCCCAACCTGCTCAAGCTGGCCCTCGACGTAACCTCGGAATCCAGCATCCAATCCGCCCTTGATTCCACCCTCGAGAAATTCGGCCGTATCGACGTCGTCGTCAACAACGCCGGCTACGGCATCATGGCCGACACAGAAACCATCCCCTCCTCCAAAGCCCGCGCGATGATGGACGCAAACTTCTGGGGCGCCGTGCGCGTAACGCAACTCGCGCTGCCCATCCTGCGCGAGCAAAACGCCAAAACAGGCCAGCAAGGCGGCGTATTCCTGCAGATTACGAGCATGGGCGGACGCGTTGCCTTCGCGGGCAATGCATTCTACCACGCGAGCAAGTTTGCGCTCGAGGGCTTCACGGAGGCGTTGGCGAAGGAAGTCTCGCCGGACTGGAACATTCACTTTCTGTGTGTGCAGCCTGGGGGCGTGAAGACGAAGTATGCGGAGACATCGACCAGCGGGTTCGACCAGGCGAATCGGCATCCTGCATACACTGATCCTAACATGCCGACTAACATGCTCCTGCGATACAAGGAGGACCCGCAGGCGACTGCGTATTGGGCGGAGCCCGAGAAGGTTGTTGATGTCATCTATCAGTATGTGAATAACGGAAGCGAGTGGCCTTTGAGATTGCCGCTGGGAAGCGACAGTTGGGGAATGCAGAAGATGGCGCATGAGCAGGAGTTGAAGCATTTGGAGTTGTTGCAGGGGGTTAGTTTGAGTACGAGTTCAGAGGAGCAGTTGAACAGTATTGATTTTTTGAAGAAGTAGACGGTGGTATGTGGTAAGGCCGATTGGAATTGAGGCTCAGCAGCTATATTCTAGATTGTCACGAAGTAGGTATATGCTAGGACATCGATCGCTTGACGGAAGTTATTGACTATGAAATTATCATCGCGTTTGAATGAAAGCTCAAAGAGAAAAACCCCAAACAAAAAAAAAAAAAAAAAAAAAAAAAAAACTAACTACGGCAGATGAGAGCGTGGCACGAATTTCCAGGTAGAATGAATCACAGACTCGACGTCCCTAAGCTATGTCATATTCATATCATATTCCAATCCCAATCTCCCTTACCATGAAATCTACTCAAAGAAGAAACAATCAACCATGTCCGCCATCAACCAAACTAGCAACGCAAAAACACAAGACTATATCAGCATGCTTAATCCCCTCACAAGATACTCTACACCCTCAAACCACCTCACGAAATACCCATTTCTAGGCTCCCACCCATCCGTAACCAATCGAAAAAAATACCTACCACATACTCCTTACCCGAATACGCTTGCATACTGACCAACCCGCTTCATGAAACGCGCGCCTAAAAGTCCGATCCGCCTCCGCCCGATCCAACCCGCTCCGATACGATCGGTGCATATAATACGAGATGAGATGAGATGAGCTCCGATCCATCAATCCCCGGGACTCGCTCGCCTCACTAAATGCCACGGAGTTTATAATGTGACTAAACGAGCGAGCGAGCAAGAAAGCAAGCAGTAAATTAACTAGTTGCCACCCGCGCGACGAGCGCAGATTCAGATGTAGACGCAGAATTAGAAAATTAGAAAATTAGATTGATGGAAAGATGGATATATATGTATATCCACACATGTTATATTTACTACGCTACCGTTCAAGATTTGCGGCTCACGTACGTAACTACATATACATGGAACGTGTTGTATGTTCCAAGACAGTACCTGATCCGTGCCCTTGCATGCCTTTACTCTTACTCTTGCTCGTTCATCAATCAATCAGGCCGTCAGTCACTCCATCGCTCAGTCAGCACAATCACGTTCCCCGTGGGGGGAGGGGGGGAAGGGGGTTGTGAGCATGGCTACAAGGAATATGCATGGTAATACGTGTGTAATGTCTCAGCTCGGACCTGGTTGTCTGTCGTGGATCATGATCATGATCATGGTCATGGTCAGGTGGATGATAGTGTACTGTACAAGGCAGGTATGTATCTGACGTTTGCGTTTGCCGTCGGAAGAGAACGGATGGATGGATGGATGGAAAAGAGGAAGAGGATGTGAGGTGAGAAGGACAGGATAGGACAGGACAGGACTTGACTCGACTTGACTTAGCCAAGTATCATACGTACACAGTAAGACGTACGCAGTAGGTGCGCTTGGAATGTCACTGGTTTCTTTTCCGTGGAGCACGGCCTTTTATTGGTGTCGGTTTCTAGGCCTTCGGGAGCTAGCTACTACTCGTTTGCTCGTTTACCAGAATGACAAGAGACTGAACGCTACACAGTAGTCGAAACGCGGCGATTCATCAATTCGCCAGTCGCCAATCGTATTAATAGTTTCAATTATTTCATTCGCATTACTACGTTATTTCCGTTGTCCAACGCTAAGCGTCTACAATGCGATGGTGGTGAAAATTTCGGTCAGGTGGCTACGCTACCGCACTACAGGAACCGACCAATCATGATCGCCCTTCTCCCCACGAGTTCCATCGCAAGCCTTACGTGCATTACATGCACTCCCTATTTTCCCCGTGCAGACGCTTGGACGCGGACTATTTGCGTCTATGCAAAGAATTTTTACAGAGTGGATCATCAAGGGTGGATCATCCAGGGGTCTGCGGATGACGTTGGTGTTGTGGTGGAGAATGGCAAGACATGCTTTTGTTTTGTAGTACTGCGACTAGGGTCCATTACATCCTCTTTTGCCCAAGTGAAGTAGCTGAGAGACTCAGGTGTGAATTCCTGGCTCTGAGTGCAAATCAAGTCCGTGATATCGCCGAATGTGTGCTGATTGTGGAAGGCCCCCGCCTAAGATGGTCAATGGTGTAAACTCAAGACCCATCCACCTCAAGTATCATCTACAGGTGTAGAGTTCGGTTCCTTTGTCTGTGCGGTGGCTTCCGGGCTTGTTGTCGACCCCCCACTGCTGCATCGTTTGAGCGCCGCCAGTTCCTTCCGCAGCGCCTCCACCTCCTGATCCTTCGCGTCCAACAGCCTGTCCTTGTCGGAGCACTGTTGCTGAAGCTCTTTGATGTAGTCGATTGCGCTTTCTACCTTTGCTGCCTTGGAGTTGTTGGATTGCGGTCCGCCAGGGTCTGGGCTCTTCGCCTCTTTGGCATTGAGGTGAGGAGATGGAAGGAGCGCCTGCATTTCCAAAAGTGCTGTGTTGATGCGGTTCCGGCGGCCCTGTTCGGCAATCTTGTGGGACGTGCGCTTTGATGTCAAATTCGTGGAGAGTGATGTTGGATAGATGACGCCGGGAACGGTGGTGCCGTCGAGGATATTCTGGTAGTTGGATTTGGAAGCTAGGAGCAGAGCATGGGTATCGTCAGAAACACCTGTTGGACATTAGCAAAATTAGATTGTCTGAGATCCTGACATGTACTCACCTCCATCAGGAAGTAGCGGTTTGATGCTAGGTGAAATCTTTGGTCTCAACGCAGGGCTGACCAGGCTCGAGCTGACACTGTTCCTCTTCTTTGAGTTTCGACCGGATTTGGGCTCGGTCCTCCTACCGTTGCCTGCAGCAAAAGCTGGGCTTGTTGGCGTAGAAACGGCACTGAGCATCGGGCTTGGTCTTCCAGAGAGGGCAGCGCCGGCGGATGGAGTACTCAGCGGATTCAGTTTCGGAGTCTTTCGTGCAGATAGTCTAGGCGTATCAAGTTCATCGTCGTGATTGGCAGTATCAATGCGTGACAGCAGCGGTCGCTCCAAGGAAGCTTCTGGCAACGTGAGATCATCCAGCGTTGGTGGCACATCGGGAGCCCCACCAAAGGTAGGTGACGGATGGATTCGCATCAAGGACGCGGGCGTGGCAGGCGTTGCCCCTTGACCAGAAGCTTGCTTGTTCTGTGCCATCATGGCGGGAGACTGCGTGACTGAACCTGGTTTCGGTGGTGGGCCCATCTCCAAAAGAGGCTCCGGAGAGACAGAGTTGGTCTCGGAGCTCTGTGGGCTTGACGATTGGCGGTGTGCTCGTGCTTCTTCCATCAAGTGGCTGACCTCCTTTGGAGGTATGAGCGATGATACGGTCGCTTTTCGCCGGCCAGGTTTCACAATGGGTGACTGTCTCACGCGGGCAGGGCCAGATGTTGATCGTGGTGCGCTTCTCTTGTTCCCGCTCCGCAGCTTCCGTCCCTGTTCCTGCTGAGCCATGGCGGACTCGTCCAGCATGTCCATGTGGACGTCGCTGGGGGATGCTCCCGTGGAGCTGCTAGAGGTGGTGTACTGATTGGGGTGAGTCTGCGCTTGAGAATGGTTCTGCGCATTCAACGCTGGCGACGTCAGCGGGCTGAAGTAGGCTCCGGGCACTGTGGTCATCTCCTGCACTCGGAAGCGCGCTTCATGAGGTGTCACAGCGGGAGAGACAAGCGGGGTGAACGACTATGTTGCGGTTAGTGTTGGGGTACAAGCATTTGCAGTCTAGCTAGACGTACTGCCTCGTCCTTGCGCATCTGATAGCGCTGGCCAAACATGGCCTGTTGCGCATCCATCTGCTGCATGTAGCGAGCCGGGTCGCCGTGCATTTCGATGCTATTTGGCGTGGGCGGGACGGGGCCGTGCGGACGATACATGTGCTCTTGGGCCTGGCTGAAGGCTGGGACGCTTTGCGAGTATGCGGGCATGCTGAACTCGAAGAAGGTATTGCCGGGCTGGGACATGCCGCCGTCCATGTTCTGTTGCTGCTGGCTCTGGACTCCATTGCGCTGGTTCTGCGATTCGGACGGGCTGAAGGGGTTGTGCAGGTGCTGGACATCGAGTTCGTCGGCGAGTTGGCCAAGCTGCTGGCTGCTATCATTCGCATTCGCATTCCCAAAGTCGAAGTCCAGGTCGATGTTCTCAAAGTCGAGGAGGCCGAAATCGTGCTGCTCGAACGACTCGGCGCCGGACCATGCTGGAGGCGCGCCGGTGTCGTTCATGGTATGGTGACGAGTGCGATATCTGGAGAAATTCGGACGCCCTGGCGGTTGAGTCGAGGGGTCCGGGTGGGTTTTCTTCAGCGCGCTGGGGGACGAGGGGGGTGGGGCTGGCTAGCGGAACGACTCCGGCTGTTCTGTATCAAAGCTATCGAAAGCAGGCGCGGGTGGGCGTGGCGCTCGCCCAAGACTTCGCAATCACGACGGCGGCTGCGCGATAGCAGTGCGCTGTCTCGTGTGCTCGGAAACGAGAGAACAGAGGTGAGGTGGTAGAGGTCGCGAGGCGCGGAGCATGGCGCAACAGGACTGGCAGCTGGGTGGTCGACCCCGGCACCCCTACCCCACGGATTTACCAAATGATAAGAAGACGCCCACTCTCCGACCTCACCCTGCCTGCGCGTGCCCCGTGTCTACGTGACGGCTTGACCATGGTGGCGCTCCATGATCTTCGAGAACATGTCAAGCCTTGTGAGCAGCCAACACGATCCTGCCGACGTTCGACACAAGCCTTCTGCACGACGGCCTGCCTGTGTTGGACGCGGTGAATTCAGTGTGGGTCACGGGAAAGTAGCTGCACAGGCCGACCTCGGGCTCTCCACCGAACTTCCTCCGCCTACCTCCAAGTACATACTAAGTCCAGCGTAAAGCGGGTGGAATAAGCAGCACGCCGGCGATGCAGACAAGCACAGCGGCGGCGGGCACAGGGCTGCTGCTATGTGGAGGGGAGGGTTTGGTGGGCGGTAGGCTAGATGGTTCGGTGGAAGTCGGAACAAAGACGCAACGGTGGCTGACTCGTGCGGGAGCGGATCTCATTGGGGCTTGACGAATACGCGGTACTTGTACTCGTACTTGTACTTGTACAAAGCCTCGACGCCCATCCCAGGCGTTGCTGCGGCGAGAGGCAGAGGGCTCGGGCTGTTCCGAAGAGCTGTCTGGGTTGATTGCCTGCTGATGGGCCGTCACCCCGTCCATGGCTCACCACACCCTCATCGTCAATCAAATAGAGGCCCCTGCCGCAGCGGAGGGCAGGCTGGCCAATCAGCAGCGGCCCCCGCACTCAAAGGGCTGCGAAAGGCTGCGAACGGCGGGCCCGGCCAAGGCCACAAGTCACGGCTCACTGTCCTCGACGCTGGAACGGCTGCAACTCGTCCCGCTCGCTCGGATGCTGCAGCCGCCCGTCGCTCGTCTACCGTCTACCGTCTCGTCTACCATCGTGCTACCGCACTGCATACATACATACGCACCGTCGACGCGCTCCGTCGTGTTTATCTCAATGCGCCCGTCCCAAGTCCGCGACGCGCAATTTTGAAGACGCTCCGTCCTCGGTGCCCGCGTCCGGGGTAATCTCGCGTACCGGCCCTGTTGCCAGCCTGCATGCCCACTGTCCCCCCCGACCTTCCTCTCCCGGTCGCAGAGGAACAAGAATCGAAGCCGTCGAACAGTGGGGACCAACAATCAACTCCCCGGCGGCGTTCGTAGATTTAATCCATCCTCGCGTGTCAGTCACAGGGAGCACTCGGCAAGGCGTCGTGATTAGAAACTGCTTTTTTATCTCGTGATTTGGAATACCTAGCAAAGGCAGAACGGTCAACTAAACACACACACAACCGCTGAATCCCTGCCGCGCTGCAAAGGCAGGCGGCAATCTCTTCTTCCTTAATTTACACATTGCTGAAAAGTACATGGTTGCGTCCAACACAACGGCCACAGGACTACCATGGGTATTATCGCCCTCGTCCGCCAAAAAAGGTATATGAAAAAGTCTGTGCCGTAAAGGCTCCGCATGAACGCCGTTGCTGGACATGACACCCGCGACCTCCCCCCGTCGTTTACATTACAATGCAGCAGCCGTTGTTCTGTTGAGGGGCGTAAGGGTCGTCGCGCTTGTCAATCTGTTCCCGTCAGCCTTGTGTGCCGCAATGTGAGAGAGCGACGTCGACTACGCACCGTTCCCCATCGCGACGGTACCATCCAGTCCTTGGGCTCTTTGTCTGTGAATGCAATCAAACTGCGTGTCCTGTCAGCCCAATCCATGTTTCCTCGTCACGCGGTCCAACGGGGGCAGTCCTACTCTATCGCGGCTTCTGAGACGGGTATCCGGCGGCGCTCCAGGTCCTCGCGCAGGCGCTGGTTCAGTTCGGTGAGGCGACGCAGCTTGAGCTCCGCCATGCTCTGCTTCTTGCTCTTACCGTCGCCGCCCGTGCGGAGCTCGTAGGGTGCTGCGGCCATCATGGTGGGCGAGAGGCGCGCTGGCGTCAGGTAGTGTCGAAGAGAGAGAGGGTGATGGCCTGGCAGGCGTTAGATGCGACGTGCGAAGATGCGATGTGCGATGGATGCGTGGGCTGATGGGCGAGATGGTGCGACGTGCCTGGGGTCGCGGCGAGCGGCGTGCCAGAGGGCGCAGAGGAGAGGAGTGGAGAGGAGAGGGAGAGGAGCAAAGGAGCGGCGGGATGCGGTTGAGGCGAAGCGAGCCCGAAGCCGTCAGGTCGGCGGCGAGTGCAGGCTGCGGCTGCGGTGGATGTGGCAGCGTGGGCGATGGGACGGGTGCAATGCGTGGGTTAGCTGTCAGGAGGTTGGAAAGCGCACTTGGGGTGTCCTTGGTATCGGGTCAACGCAGGCTAGCGGCTGCCCCTTTTGGGCGTGATCAAGGCGCCTTCCTCACCGCCCAACTTTTTGGCAGCGGGCTCCTGCGTTGCTGCGCAGACACAGCAGATCGGATGGATGCAACCCGTCGTCTGCCTACACATGGCGACGCTGATACTGCTTCGCTGCCGCTGCCGATGCCGACGTGTCGTGCAAGCCAAACTATGAACAAGGCGTGGCTCTGCTGCCTGCCTCGCGGGCGGGGCCGGTCCCGTGACACAGGCCCGCTGACTAAGGCCCGCCCACTCTGATTTTCGTTCGCGACTCCAGCATCAACGTCGGCTCTGTGAGACTCGCAACACATCCGCAGCTGCCCCCTGAGCCCGCTCCAACGCCAATAGCGACTCCGGCAGACGGACCTTCCCCCCCTCCATCTGCCCAGCATGGCGCCCCCTCCGCACAGCAAGCCGGAGAATACGCTGTGAGTCGAACCCCCTTGGGTGCACAATGAATGCTCTACTTACAAGCCCCAGCAAGCGCGCCCAAGAGCTCATCGGAGTGCAGCAGCCCCAGGCCGCGCTGCAGCTCCTCCACGAACATGTCATCTCTAAGCGTACCCGAAACAGCCCCATCGCCTCGCTCGAGCCGGTCATGGTCCTCTTCGTCGAACTATGCGTCGATTTGCGAAAAGGCAAGCTTGCCAAGGATGGCCTCTATCAATACAAGAACACGGCCCAGAACACAAACGTGGGGACTATTGAGGTATGGACAATGCACAATATCATTGGAGAATGCATCTGACACGAAATAGCTCGTCTTCAAGAAGTTCATCGAACTCGCCGAGCAAAAGGTCACCGAGGCCCAGGCCAAGGCAGACGAAGTGCAAGCCTCGCTCGAAACCCCCTCTACCACCACCAACGTCGACGATCTCGAGGCCACCGAAACTCCCGAGTCCATCCTTCTGTCCACCGTTTCCGGCGAGCAGTCGCGTGACCGCACCGACCGAGCCATCGTGACGCCATGGTTGAAGTTCTTGTGGGAGACGTACCGCACCGTCTTGGACATTTTCAAGAACAACGCCCGCTTGGAGATCATGTACCAGTCGACAGCCCACCAGGCATTCCAATTCTGCTCAAAGTATGCCCGCAAGACCGAGTTCCGCCGTCTCTGCGAGCTCTTGCGCAACCATCTCCAGAATGCAGCCAAGTTCTCCTCGCAGATGCACGCCATCAACCTATCCGACCCGGATACCCTGCAGCGCCACCTTGACACCCGTTTCCAGCAGCTCAACGTCGCCGTCGAGCTCGAGCTTTGGCAGGAAGCCTTCAGGAGCGTCGAGGACATTCACACCCTCTTGAGCTTGAGCAAGCGCCCCGCCAAGAACATCATGATGGCCAACTACTTTGAGAAGCTCACGCGTATCTTTTTGGTCAGCGAGAACTACTTGTTCCATGCCGCAGCCTGGAGCCGTTACTACAACCTTCTGCGACAATCGGCCGCCGCCGTTGCCTCTGGGCAGAGCTCCAAGAAGGACAACCCGGCCGTCACCGAGACGGACATGACCAAGGCTGCTTCCTTTGTCCTTCTTTCTGCCCTCTCCATTCCCGTCATCAGCACTTCGAGGTCCAGGGGTGCTCTGGTGGATGTCGATGAAGCCAGGAAGAACAAGAACTCCCGTCTCACCAACTTGCTCGGCATGTCGCAGGCACCTACGCGAGCCATCCTGTTCAAGGATGCCCTTAGCAAGGGCCTCCTGAAGCGAGCTCGACCCGAGATTCGGGATCTTTACAACATCCTCGAAGTTGACTTCCATCCCCTGTCCATCTGCAAGAAGATCTCTCCCATTCTGTCCAAGATTGGCGCGGACGAGGAAATGAAGAAATACGTTGGCCCGCTCCAACAGGTCATCCTGACTCGTCTCTTCCAGCAGCTTTCCCAGGTCTACGACTCTGTAGAGATCAAGTTCGTCCTCGATCTTGCTCAGTTCCCCGATCCATTCCAGGTCAACAGTGGAATGATTGAGAAGTTCATCATGAACGGCTGCAAGAAGGGCGACCTGGCGATCCGCATCGACCATGCTGCCGGCATCTTGACATTCGATTCCGACGTCTTCTCCTCGGCTAGGGCCATGCACCCCAGTTCCGGTGCTGGTTCTGCCGAAGGCGAGAAACGGTCCGTCCAGCGCCTCCAAAGCACGCCAGCGGAGATTGTGCGCTCGCAGCTCACTCGTCTCGCAAAGTCTCTGTTCGTCACTTGCCAGTATGTTGACCCGAGCTTCAACTCTGAGCGGCAGGCCGCCAAAGAGGCTGCATTCGAGCGCACGAAGCAGGGGGCAGAGGCCGAGCATCGGGAGACCCTTTCACGCCGCGAGGTTATCATGCAGAAGAAGGAAGCGGCAGCAAAGGCACTGCAGATGAAGGAAAGTGAAGAGCAGACCAAGCGACTGATGCGCATTCAGCAAGCTAAAGAGGAGGAAAGCCGTCGTCTTGCTGAGGAGCAGCGCCAACGTACTGCCCAGCGTATCAAGCAAGAGCAGGAACGAGTGCAGCGTGAGGAGATTGAGAAGCAGATCAAGGAACTCAAGGCGACGACGAAACTAGATCTTGACATTCCCGAAGACCCTCTCGAGCTAGACTCTCAGCGAATCCGCGCGATGAAGTTGGCGGCCCTCGAGAAGGAGAAGAACCAGCTTGGCGAGCAGCTACGTATCGCTGGCAAGAGGATCGACCATCTTGAGCGTGCGTACCGAAAGGAGGAGGTCAAGCACCTCAAGGAGGACTACGAGCGCCAGATGAAGGCGGACCAAGAAGCATACGACAAAGCTAAAGAGGAAGAGCTCAAGGAGGCTAAGCACAAGCACAAGGAGGACGTCGCGTTGAAGCACCGTTTGTCTAGACTTGTACCTAGCTACCAGACGTTCGTAACAGAGGTCAAGCAAGCCCGCAAGGCTGAATTCGAGAAACGGAGCAGGGTCGCACAGAAAGAATTGGAGCAAAAGAAGGCCAAGCGTATTCAAGAGAGGAAGGAGGCGCTGGCTAAGGAGAGGAGAGAGCGCGAGGAGGCGGAACGCCGCGAGAGGGAGGAAGAGGAGCGAGAGAGGGCAGAGGCCGAGGCCAGAGCCAAGGCAGAGGAGGAAAAGCGGGTCAAGTTCGCAGAGGAGAAGGCGAAGCGAGAAGAGGAGAGGCGGTATGTGCATTGCCTCATATTAATCGATGCCTACTAACATTTGCCAGACGATTGGACGAGACTGCTCGTCTTCAACGCCAGCGAGAAGAGGAAGCCGAAGCCAGACGTGCCGCAAAGAAGTCTGGCGTTGGTGCGGCCCCCGAGCGCCCTGTTGCCGAGCCCGAAACCTCTGGTGGTCCACCTAAACTAAATCTCGCTGGTTCCAAACCATCATGGCGCGAACGAGAAGCCATGAAGGCTGCCGGTGTTACCCCTCCTGCTGCTGCTCCCGCCGACGCTCCCGCTGCTTCTGCTGCCTCCGAGGCAGAGCCGCCCAAGCGGTCTGGATATGTCCCGCCCGCCTTGCGCAACCGTACCGAAGGCAGCCCAGCTGGAAGGTGGCGTGAGCGTGAAGGTAGTGGACGTGGTGCTGGCCGCACCGAGTCTCCCGCAGCTCCTTCGGGTCGTTACGAGCCTGCTAGTGCTCGTGGCCGTTTCAGTGATCTGGGCGACAAGGCTAGGACGCAATCGCCCGCCTCTGGCGGAGGTTATGTTCCTCCCGGTCGTCGGGGAACCCCTCAAGATGATTCACGGGGACGTGAGAGCGACAGAGAGTCTGCTCCTCTTCCTCCGCAAGGTGCCAGCGATGGCAAGTACAGGCCGGGAGCTTTCAGGCGGACACAGGGCTAATGTAGTGGTCACATTGGGGTTGTCGGCAAGAAAATGGAGCGTCTAGTTGGATCTGCTGTGCATGATATATCGTGCAGCGTTCGTTCGACACAGGTAAATAGGGAAGACGATCTTTGGAGTTGTCTGGTTGCTCCTTCTTCCCGTCTTGCCGGATCACAGAATCCACAGTGTGTTTGTAGCATCTTCTCATAATTTCCAGGAATTAGAAAAGTTCAACATATGCGGCTGCCTTGTGGCTAGACTATTGATGATGTACCCGAGTGTGGCGCTGCATGCCTCCATTCGGCAATTATTGTCTACCTGATGATTTTCAGGCGGGCCAGTGCAAGGCATCAGCATTTCTTTTAGGACATCTGTCAATTTTTTTCACAACCGAAGACTGACGAGTCATTCATTTTTCCGCCCCTGTTCCCTTAACCATTTTTACCCAGACTATTCCTACGATGTTGCTAGCGACACGAGGCTGAGCAATCCTTCTGTGTAGGCGTGTAGGCTGTGCGAGCCACCTTAATCGACGAATGACCCGGGGGAACGGTTATCCCAGACCTTCGTTTACGCGGTTTCTAATCAAGTTCAAATACCAGCAAGATCCTACCGACAGCCAAGAAGATTAGGCTGCGTGCGCGGCCACATTCTGTCTCACCCCGCATCAAACAAAAGTCAGGCTATGGTCTTGTTATCTTCGGGAGAGCCTGAGCGCAAGAACATGATACACGATCTTCTTAAATTTTACTCGAAAGAACATCGCAAATTCGAGCCGCCGCCGTCTCCAAAGACGCCGCGGAAATGGTCCGGCGGGACGATTCATAGGCAAGACCAGAGCACATTTTTCACGCAGTTGCCCGCAGAAATTCGAAATAAGATATACCGACATGTGTTCCTCAGCGCAAGCATTTGGCAATATAGCAAAGAGATAGACAAGAAAAGAGCGGCTGAGCTTGGAGTCACCAAGGGAAAAAGCAAGAGCACGAACGACCCCGACACACCCACGGAACCAAGGAAAACAAAGGGAAAATCACCAGTGATCAAGAAACAGCCTCACCCCCTTTCGCTTCTCTTGACGTGTCGCCTGGTAAACCAGGAAGCAACAGGCCTCGCATTCAACACATACGCCTTCTCAGCAGCCTATCCCCTCTACACATACCACGCCCTGCAGCACGCCTCCTCGGGCCTCTCGCCCATCCAAAAGACGTCCATCTCCGCCCTCGCATACAACATCGACATGATCTTCCACCCCAGTTCAGACCACGCCGCAAGCTTCGTGGCCAACGCTCTATCGCTGTTCGCCGGACTCCGCTACATAGAGCTGCGCGTGCTGCGAGCCACCACCGACCAGTCGCCGACGTTCCATTGGCAGGACTACGAGCTGGACGCGCCCGCGTACGCGGGGTATACGCCTGCGAGCAGGCGGGCGCCTAGGTGGGTGCACAGCGTGCTTTGGAACGTGGTGACGGGGCGGGAGTATGCGTGGCAGAAAGGCGAGAAGTGGCGCGTGGAGTGGCCGCATGAGACGAGCGGGGTGGGTGCGTTCATCGACGGCATATTTACCGATGTTGGCGGCCAGGCTGCTGAGGAGGCCATGGACGGTGTCGAGGGTATCGAACTTTGTGCTTGCTGCTGTGGTGCGCCGGCTTGGCTCATTGCGGATCTGGTGCAGGAGACTGGTCGGGTGGCTAGGTTGCAGGTGGAGTACTCGGGCGATTCGACGTTGCGGAGGATGGACGAGCTGGCGAATCATGATGTGCAGTTGGTGCCGGGTGTAGAGCCGCTGCAGGTTACGAGGATGCCTGGGGGTGGGGCGAGGACGGGGGGGTTTGGATGGGATGGGCTGCGGGATGTTGGGAATGGTTTGACATGGAGGCGGAGTGGAGGAGTCTTTGGAAGGCTGACGGAGCGGTTCACGCCGAATGGGGTGGTGGAGCAAGTACCTGTGGATGAGGGTGAGTTGGTAGTCGCGAGTGGGTCAGGAGAGACGGGAGAGGCAGATGAGCCTGAAGAGACAGTAGCGGAAACGAAGCATACTCTGCAGTTGAGCCCGGGTGCAGAGCCGCTACAAGTTACGAGGATGCCGGGTGGTGGATCGAGGACGGGGGGATTCGGATGGGACGGAACGCGTGATTTTGGAAACGAGTTGAAGTGGAGGTGGAACGGGATCTTTGGAAAGCTGAGGGAGGGCTTCATGGGGAATGGGCCGGTAGAGCAGGTCCCCGTTGATGAGGCGGAGTTGGGAGTTGGACGTAGGTCAGGAGAGACTGGCGAGGCAAGCAAGCCTAAAGAGACATCACAGGAAACATCCGAGGAAATGCTCCAGGACCGACCCGAGCAAGTCTCTGACGAAAAATCAGAGGAAAGACGCAAAGTGCAAGAGACGCAAGAAACAGATCAAAGTCGCCCGAGTCTACCACACACTCCGTCCAACGCCGAGCCATGACTGAAATCCTCCCAAGGACGAATTTGCCAGAGCCTCAAGTAAAACTAGTTTCAAAAACCTTAATGATACTAATCTACAATTACTACCATTCAAACCTTTTACATTCCCCCTTTCTCTTATTTTTTTTCAGGTCCCTAAAAATCCGTACTCCCCCCAACCCCCTCCCACACCCCCAACTCCCCCATAACCTCCACACACTTGCCCCTCACCCCCTCGACGCAATCCCTCCCAAGCGCCAACCGAAACGGCGTCGTCTTTCCCTCCGCCACGCCCTCGCCTCGGACCACATCCACCAAGATACTAACCAACTTGTCCGGATCGCCCGGCTGGTTTCCGTCCTCGGCGGCTAGGCCTGCCATTTTGTCGTCGAGGAGGGCGGCGTAGTCTGGAATTTTGGAGGAGCGAGACATGGCGGTGGTCTTCATGTTGGACTGCGAGAGGAGGTTTGTGCGGAAGCGGCCTGGTTCGAGGAGGAGGGTGCGGATGTTTAGGGGTGATGTTTCGCGGTGGAGGGATTCTGCTATGCCTATTTTTTTTGTGCAAATCCAAGTTAAAACATGGTTTTTTTTTTCTTTCAAGAAATGTTCGCGCTTATTTAAAAGCACTACATATCCAAAGGGAAAAAGAGAAAAAAGAAAGATAGAGTAGATAGGAAAGGGTGAAAGGGGGGAGATATACATACCTTCCATGGCAAACTTACTCCCCGCATACGCCCCACACGCCTCGTGACCAATCCACCCAGACAAGGAACTAACAAAAACAATCGTCCCGCTCCTCCTCGCTCTGAAATGCGGTAAAACCGCTTTAGCAACTTTCACGGCGCCAAAAACATTCGTCTCAAACTGTGCCCTCCAGTCCTCATACTCCAATTCCTCCACGGTGCCGATCTGTATGAAGCCCGCGTTGTTGACGAGCACGTCGATGTGCCCGTGGATGGAAATTGCTTCTGAGATGGTAGAGGTTATGGTGGATTGGGGGGAGGTGACGTCGAGGGGGAGGATGGTGAGGTTAGGGTGGGAGAGATGGGAGATTTTATCCGTGGAGCGCGCGGTTGCTATGCATTTGTCGCTGCGAGCGAGGATGGCATGGATGAAGCCGAGGCCGAGGCCGGAGGATGTACCTGTTACGAGCCAGACTAGGGGGGCCATTGGTGTTGAGGCGGGGGGATTTGGGGTTATAGATGAGTTTGGTGTGAGGTTGAGGTTTTGTGCTGGAGGGTATGTGGATGCTAGTGTGTCTTTGCTAGAGCTAATTCACGTCGTGAGGAAGTTATTCAACACATTTGATATTTTTGCCTTCCAAAGCTTCTTATATGTCTATTCTCTACCTCGCGCGCCTTGCGTAGTTCATGCTTCGTTCGACGTCTAGCGTACATGCATACAACATCGCTATATCGCTCTACCGAAAACTCGTAACGCTCTCCGAAGGATTTCGGACACTAACACATAGTATTTCCAATGTTTTCAGGCTACTTCAATGTTGCTGGCGCCATGTTGTCAGGTGACGATGAGTCACCCCAGGAATGTGCGGGTGTATCCTACATCCGACTCGCTAAGTCCGCACACTGAGCATAGGCTTGTTCAGCGCGCAGCTCATGTTAGAGTCGAATTTTTTATAGCCTGGGCAGAAGATGGTGTTAGGAGATATGGTTGGGCGTGTCCGTCATATTGTGTTTTTCGCTGGATAGACTGGTCGGGTTTGGTAGGGGTTGTTAGAGAGCGATGCCAATGTTGAAACATAAATACTTAGGACAAGTTCGGAAGGGCAGACATTTTCAGTCGTGAATTTTGCGTGATGAGGACTATTGTTGCTTGCGGAGATACTAAGAGTGGTGACAATTACTAGAATTTCAAAATCGATATCGCAAGCTGCACATTCTCCACAAGGAGTATAATTGATGTCTTTATCAGAATGCTTGTCGTTTGTACACGAGAATGAATACTTTCCGCTCGGTCACAATTCGGGATGATTAATAGTTTATATTCTCTCGAGATAGTTACAGGGGTACCAAGGGGCAATTCATTCTCGACAAATGATTTTCCCAGCTAGCGCACCCGCCTTCCACACCATTGAGTACGAAATATTGCCACTCTACAAGTATGTAGAAAGAAGGCAGTAGTAGGCAGCGCATTGGGAAGATACGAGGTCAATGTGTAGGTTGTTATGAAATGGCACCGTACGATTGCAGTAGCTTGACCACCGCCTCATGCCCCCTCCATACTGCCCTTGCTAGTGGTGTATCTCCATCATTATCTTGTAAGTTGACGTCAACCTTGCCTGTATCAAGCAGTAGCTTAACCACCACCTCATGCCCATCCCATGCTGCCCATAATAACGGTGTATATCCATCATTATCTCTTGAGTTGACGTCGACCTTGCCTGTATCAAGTAGTAGCTTAACTACTGCCTCATTCCCACCCGATACTGTGTCTAATAGTAGTGTATTTCCATCATTATCTCTTGAGTTAATGTTGACCTTGCTAGTATCAAGTAGTAGCTTAACTACTGCCTCATTCCCACCCTGTACTGCCCATACTAACGGTGTATATCCATCATTATCTCTTGAGTTGACGTCGATCTTGCCTGTATCAAGTAGTAGCTTAACTACTGCCTCATTCCCCTCCCATACTGCCTCTGATAATAGTGTATCTCCATTTTCATCTCTTGAGTTGATGTCGACCTTGCCGGTATCAAGCAGTAGCTTAACTACTGCCTTATGCCCGTTCCATGCTGCCCTTGCTAATGGTGTATATCCACTATTATTTCTTGAGTTAATTTCGACCTTGCCTGTATTAAGTAGTAGCTTGACTACTGCCTTATTCCCATTCCATGCT
>JASNQO010000034.1:0-134778 GCA_030378425.1 Periconia sp. TS-2 | reverse complement strand
GCCTCTGCTAACGGTGTATCTCCATCATTATTTCTTGAGTTGACGTCGACCTTGCCTGTATCAAGCAGTAGCTTGACTACTGCCTTATTCCCATTCCATGCTGCCTCTGCTAACGGTGTATCTCCATCATTATTTCTTGAGTTGACGTCGACCTTGCCTGTATCAAGCAGTAGCTTGACCACCGCCTTGTGCCCGTTCTGTGCTGCCCTTGCTAGCGGTGTTCCTCCATAACCGTCCTTTGAGTCGATATCATTTAGATCCAACCCATTATGTAGAAGATATGTCATTACCCATTCCAATCCAAAGTATGCGGCAAGATGTACTCCGGTCGTATGCTGCAGTACGTTTTCAAAATCGACTAAAAAGATATCAGCAGCCATCATCGCCTGGCTAGCAGCAGAGGATTTGTCTCTGCTCCTTAATAGTTTTAGAATCCCATCGTTCTCTATCTCTGACCTAGATGCATGGTAGCCCCAATTCTTCGCTGCATAGGTGTAGAGGGCATGTGTCTGTAATCGCTCTTCAAAATCTTGATCAGATTGGCAGGATCCTGTACTGAAGATGTCGAATGACAAATACGTGACACAGACTGTAGTGATATCCGCGTGGGCTCCAGGAAACCATGCAGTCCAATTCTTCTCAAAGTACTCCTGGGTCGTATAGTGAACTAAGCGGATGGTTCCACTTTGCTCATCAGTAGTGACCAGCCCAGCGCATTTGGATTGTATAAGTTGGATACTTGGAAGGTAATCTTTATCCAATTCTGTCATGTCCGGTCTGACGGCAAGGGCGTGACGAAGTTCCTCAGTGGAAAGTGGCCATTGGGCGTGGACGATCCACCCTAGAGTACTTTTTGCTATTTTTTGGGAATGACTTCCTTGTTCATTAATCCTCTCCATCGCCTGATCATAAGTTTTGTATAATCCATCTACTCCCTTGTCTAGATGTACTAGAACTTGTTTGATGTGTCCTTTTGTTGGCTGCTCCTTGAGATTATTCATATGCAACTGTGCGAGTAGGAACCTAAAGTAATCGTTAGAACAATCTTCGTACTTAGTAGAAATATTTACATACATTCCATCGACAGAGCTAACAACGTCTCTTCTAATTCTGTTTCGAAGGTCGTCGTCCAGAATATCGGCTTGAAGAAGTGGCATTTGTCCGTTTACGTAGCTCTCGACATCATCGTCGTTTGCACGAATTTCGAGAGACAGCGCAGTGTCGAAAAACTTTGCAATCTCATCATTCGGCCGAGAAGTGACGAAGAGGTTTGCCGTAGTCTGTTTCTGCACGTTGAGGATTGTGGATAGGAATTTCTCACGGTTATCATCCGACTCATCACATTCATCGAGCGCATCGACAACAATAATGGCTCGTGAATGTAGAGTAGCGACAGCTTCTAGTGCCTTCACAATCTCAGCAAGCGATAGGCGGGTTCGTCGTGGTTCATGTAAGTCATAAAGTACCCTTATGTTATCTGGCATGGACGTCCGCCTTTGAAGCCACTGTTTAAGGATACTCAAGAGTAGATCTTCTGGCTTCTGTTGCTGCTGACGTTGAAAGTTGATGTACAGACACGCAATACCGACGTCAGGATCAGCCTCAAATTTCGAGAACAGGTGATCTACGACGATGGATGTGAGGATTGTCTTGCCAGCTCCAGGAATACCTGAGCAAAAGAGAGTCAAATTTCTTTGGTTGAGCCATGTATTGAATTCATTTGTCTGGAGCAGCCATGTCCCCGTTCCTTCGTGTCGTCTCTTTATAAAGTCGCTTTGCTGGGGGCCGTAGTCGATTGGCGTGAGCCAGTTGAGGATCTTCAGATTTTCGTCTTTGTCCATCGTAGACTTCATGTGTGCAACATCTGCTCCGGTTTTCGTCACAATCTGACCAACTTCATATATTATTAGGTACTTGCTCCTATCTCAACATGGAATAACTAACCCTGCTTAAGTACATCCCTCACTGTGCGCTCTCTCTCAACATCGCTTGGATCTACATAGTCGAGAAGTTCCTTTCCGAATGCTGCCGCTACGGCTGCTGCATGCTCCTGCCAGGCATAGCTCTTGTGCGAGTCTGCGTAGTCACAGATGCCTCTGATGACAATGCCAGGGAAGCTGTGCATTATTCCTGCTGCTTCCATTTCGACGCAGAGAACTTGACCACCAAGATCATTGTTAAGCCTCTGTCGAACCGTAGCATCCTTGATGACCTGGTTGCCTGATGCGATGAGACCATAATGCACACACATTTCTCTGGGCTCTCTTTGTACAATTTTCGTCTTGTCACAGAACTGACAGTTCTCTCCTCCTTCGTCTCCATGATCGTAATCTGCTCTGAACAGCACATCCTCCAGAGAATTAGACCTTAGATACTTCGGCACCAGTTTTGGAAATTTCTGTTTCAGCTCTTCCAAATACGTGTTCATTCTGGGCTCATACATCTCATGATGAGATTTCAAATCCGCTAACGCTGTTAGCAGGGAGTTGGGGGGGTTGTTTAGCGTGCCGATCCGTTTGAAGGTGCCACCCATTTCCGCTTTGCCAATATCCCATTGGACCACTCCGGGGTACTCAGAGACTGGTGTGCTGACTACAACATCACCAAGTCTGACCTCAGGTGGAATGCCACCACCAATACCAACCATAAGGCCAAACTTGATGGACGGAAAGGTGTTAACCATGTGAGTCACAACAGTCGCCGCAGGGTTGGTTCCGATCTTGCCGAGCGGCAGGCAGGCTACGACTACATTGTGTTTACCTATTGCTCCGAGGGTGTAGGTATTATTGTCGTTAGGTGGTTTTGGGAGTCTCGCATGTGTTTCGTCTAGCACGGCCTTTGCCGCGGTCAGCTCCTTTGGCAGCGCACACACCCATCCCACAGTGTATGCATCATGGGTCAGCTCCTTCAAAGTAGACTTAGAGTCTAGCTTGGGCCTCTTTTTCTCGCTGAGTATAGGTCCTCCCTCGTCCCCTATCTCTCTGTTCCTCTTCGACCTCGTGGAACGCGATGCCATGTGATCGATTGCCTGCGGCAGGCTGAAGTTGAATACCAAACTTGGTGAGCGTTTCTCGGTTGAAGGTATTCCTCGGTCAGGTTTGGTATCCTCGACTTGCTTAGAGTGAGGTTGAGCACTCAGTATCTCAAATGAAGCTAAGAAGTTCAAAGCGCTGTAACGGAATAAGTTAATGTGCGAATGGATATAAGAAGGAAAGTAGTGTCGAAGATGAGGTGGAGCTATCACCTCTGAAGCTGAAGCCTAGAGAGCGATCCAGCTGAGGCTTGGCTGCAGCAAGGCTGAAATTGTGAGCGCTACATCAAACATGTAACCATTATGTGATTGGTCATTAAATAGAAACATTAAAATGATGCCCTTCACCGGACCCGAACCTTCAGCATAATGCTATCATTGGGTACAAATAAGACCTCGATGGCCAGGAAACGGCATCTGATGTTGACCCCTGCGTAATTTCAACAAGCGCTCACGCAAGCTTTGAGCAAAACTTCTGCTTAGGCTTCTTTGAGCATTCTAAACAGGTCTGAAATTGCATTTTTATTTTCCGTGTAGACGCTTACTTGAAGCCTCACACAGAACTCAAATCCAGCCTCCCCAAAGACCAACCCAACGTCACGCCCATCCAAGCCATCACCAGAGACCCCTCAGGCAGTACTCAGATAGTACGCCACAATCACATACCTCACCTCTGTGTACTCCCCTCCCTCAGCCTCAAACATCCTGAAAAGTATTGCCATCTCAGCGGGTGGAAATATATACCATGCTTACCAAAAAAGGGGTCTTTGCTGGGGATAGAAGTGAAAAGTGCGAATAGCTAGGTACTCCCTATTCCAAGTGAAAAACACACTCATATTCCTTCCGAGGAAAGGGACAGCAGACAGCAAAAGGGAAAATATAAATATAGGGAAATATATATATATTATTTTCTGGACCACGAGTACGAGAAGAAGAAAAACACGCATAGATTTCCGCTTACGACATAGGAGATCAGATTTCATCTTGAAATACAAAACAATAGAGAGTCAACTTTGATCGTTCCATTCAGTCATACTAAACATTATCATCTGAGTTGGAGGGGCTGTTCCATCAGCGCCGAGACACCCCTCCGAAGTCTACGCAAGCCATTCCTTTCGAGAGAAAACAGCGAAATTCCATTGGATAGAGCGACATTTCAAAGAGTAGCATAGTCCCACACTGCATCAAGGTCAAAGAATGTAGTGATAAAAGAGTGACGCTTGTAACTATAAGAAAAGCAAACCACGACTCCCCCAGGAAGAGAATTTCATGCGGGCAAAAAGGGCCGTTCCCGCAGACATGCTGACATGACATGACATGACAAGAAAATCCGTTCCTGCAGAGATCGGTGGAAAACCCCCCCCCTCGCCTCGGCGGCTTATGAGCGGTCAGGAAACAAAGGACAACATGACAACCCATCTATCTATACCGCTGGTTTTTAAAGGATGATCCCGGGATAAGATTCCTCGTGGTGAGGGAGATCGACCCTCCCCTCCCAAGCTCGGAGGACCTACCTGAACGATGTAGGCACTACTGTAGTCAAGGAGGAGGCTGAGAAGGGTCCGAAGTAGGGGAAACCGGGATTCGACACAAGTTGGTGAAACAAAAAAAGCAAGTTTTTGTAACGCTTTCTTTGGCTATTTCGAAGCAGACAAGACGCTGGTTGGCTGATTCGGGAAGCGAGTAGTCGAGCCATGTGGGGGGATTGTTGCATACTTTCGATGCTTTGGATGCGTGGATGCTTGAGGTGTGGTGGGTCCCCATACAAAGATGGGCATATGCCTGATGATGTCAATGCCCCGACGGAATACCGCCGACGATGCCAGCGCAGCGAGCATGAGGGCTTGGCGTTGGGCCATTGGGTGAGCGAGCCCAACGGGGCCATAGCTCAGGGAGCCGAATTGGGACGAATGCAGCAAGAGGACCGTGTAAGAATAGACTAGAGGCGAAGATAAAATAGCAGTCTGGAAGTATGACGTCAAGTTGGGCTATGGTGAAGGAGCATCACAATGAGAAATTGACACCATATGAGACCATGTTCAAAGGGATCGCCCCTGAGCTAGAGGGACGAAAGGAACTGAATTGAAACGATTGCCGCTTTGCAAAGCGGTCACGGTGCTGATCACCGGCCGTTTTCATATCAAGTCTTATGCGGTGGGGTTGCTACGGTTGTGATTCAGGAAAGAATGGAACCGCGCGGATTAGATCAAATCTACGGGGAGTATAGGGAAAGTATCTACGGATGCAGGGTCCTTCCCGTTATCCGGACTTGTTTCGTATGATGGTCAAGGAAAACTAGCTCCCAAAGAGGCACTTGAAAGACTCAAAGTGCTGGTAAACAAGAAACACTGTGTGCGGTCGGAAATAGATTGAGCCGGGACCGGAGAGGATGGGTGCAATTTGGAGGGTTTGAAAGGTGGTGGGTGAGACGGTATTCGGCTAGCGAAGCCAGGACAGGGAGGGACAGAGGGGCACTGCAGGCAGGGATGCGCCCGGCTGCTCGCTCTGTGACAGGGAGGCAGCACGGTCCAAACAGGTGCTCGGCTGAGAGACCAAGGCTCGCGCTGTATACATAGTCCCCACGGGGATTCGCCAGCATGCAAGCCAATGTAGCGGTGAGGCCTGTGACAGAGGCAAAAGAGGGTTTTTTTCTCCTTACACGACATGAAGCTTCTGAGGAAAATGCAGCTGCAAGAGAGAGGCGGGCGTGGCGATGGCCGGGCCCAGACGTGCACAGGAGCGGGAAGGGGCAGGCTGACATGAAGCTATTCGGGAGCGTCGAGGGCGACGAGGGTGCGGGAATCGAGTGGGCAATGCGGCATCTGGGCTGGGAGGCATGGCACATGATTGTTGCATGCGAGGGTGCCAAGCGGGGGGTGTACGAGGGGCGACGATAGAATTGTTGGTGTTGCGGGGTGTCGGGCGGGTTGAGTCGGCTAAGCGCCACTCAGCGCTCACCGCCCACGCACGGATGCCGTACATCCCAACCCTCGCGCAACAGGCAGGTGGGGGGGGCATTTGCTGAATTCTACACAGTACCAGAGTGGCCACGCCCAACTGTTCCTCACGCCTCCTCGCGCTTCCTCACGGGCGCTTCGTGAGTCGCCGCCAACGCTGTCGGACGGCTGGACGCGCACGGCAGAGCCCTCGTTGTCGTCGAAGCGCTGGCCGACTCCCATCGCAGGCGGCGAGCGCAGGCTTGGGGTCTATCATCTCGCAGGTCGGCCTCCCGCCGTCGAATCGGGGCGTCGAGGACCCTTGCCAGGCTACTCGGCGGGCCCGTGCAAGGCATGCCGTGGATGATGTACTGTGTACAGGCCGTGGATGCTCCTGTATGGCTCCGTTAGCGGACAGCGGATTCGAAGGGTCCAGCGCGAAGCTTGTGCCATGCTCGCCAGCATCGTAGCACCATACTGTGTAGCACCGTAGCCCCGCGGTAGCCGCACGCTATTCCCCATCCTTCGCTGCGGCGAAGCCTTTCTCGAGGTCATCTGGCCACTTCGTGCACTTCCTATCCGAGCAGTCCTGAGCAGTGCGCGGCGCTTGGGCAACTGATGGACGGCAGCTCGCCTGCCTGTCCGTGGCCGCAAAGGCTGATGGCTGAAGGCTGATGGCTGAGGGCTGTCGGGCATGGCCAACGCGGGCCAGGGTCCACTCAAGAGCCTCCCGCTCCACGCCGTCCGCTGTCCAGCATCGACGGCTCATGTGACGCCGACGCTGAGGTTGTTGGTGTGACATGAATAGCGACAGCACTGCAGGAGCCTCGAGGCGGTGCTGGTGTATCCGTCGCCTGCCGGGCACGCTCTCGCCCCAATGCCACCCAGCAGTCTGAGGTTGCGCGCGCCCTTCTCGCATCCACCCACCCACGCAGAGAGGCCAGCTATAGGCCGTGTAGTAGTAGCATGGCGTCAGGCTCGATGCGCGTCGTCCCACATTTGCCCGAGCGCGAGGCCGCAATTTTGGACGGCTGCTAGCGCGTGCCCTCCATGTCGTTGGCTGCAGGGAACCATTGCCAAACGCGAGGCCTATAGGCTATCACGACCTCCTCCGCCGAGCTGGATCCATTTTGCGTCCATGTAGCTCCGTACGTAGGTATGCTCTGTACGCCGTACGCCGTACTGCTCGAGGCAACGCGCCTGGCCGTGGGCGGATGCAGCGTCCAGCCGGCAGGGCGCCCTCGGACGGACCGTGGTGGTTGATGCCCCAGGCGCTGCGACGAGCCTGCTTGCCGAGAGCCACCGGCCCACAACTCGGCCAAGCGGTGCGTGACAGATCGTCGGATCGTAGAGGGCAACGATACTCGAGCAGTCGACTGTAGAGATCCGGACGCGGACGTGGTATGTGGTAAGATGCGGCGAGCAGGGGAGGCGTCTGCAGGCGCACGGCACTGGCCTCCATGCTCCATGTACGCAGCAGTCGACGGACAGTGGTCTAGCGCCGGCGCCGGGATCTGCTGGCGGGCGCGGGCGCGGCGTGATTGGCTCACCTGATGGTTCGGTATCAACACTGCTCGCTCGTGGTCGCCCGCCCATATCGTGCAATCTCGCCTTCACCACCACACCAGCCCGCCGCCGCCGCCTCTCCCTTTCTCTTTCGAGGGTGCTTGCACTCGGGGACGTCTGCTCACCGCGTCGTCGTGTGCCGCGCTGTGCTGTTGTCGCGAGCCCCTCCACAGCTCCGCGTCTGGGCGCCCGGCCCGTGGTTCGGAAGAGGCATCTAATTTCGAAAGATACGACCGCCTCCCCACCGGATCACTTTGTTCTGTTATTGTTTTGTCGACTGCCCCTGCTGCTTCAGCAGCGTCGTCATTCTTTCTTCTCCCTGCACGCGCCAGTGTGGGCAGCGCGAACTCCTTTCTTTGGTGCTGCATCATTCGGGGGCTGGCTCGTCGCTCCTCCGCTGCACACCCTCCTGCACCTCTCTTTGGCCCGCTCCCCAGCATCTCGCTTGGCCTGCTAGGTTCGAAGCGTCTGCCGCCCACTGGGCATCCTTCCCTGCGCTGCCGCTTGCATATTACCTCGCCTGCCCGCCATCTTTTGCCCGTCACCTAGGTCCTTCACCTAGGGGAGTAGCAGGGACTTTACGGTATGCTGCTGACTCTCTCACATGTCGTCCACCTCCCTCCACCCCCCGCCAAGCCCTGCATAGACATCAACACCATACTCCTTATGCCAGCAAAAATACTCTCACCGTTACAACGAAGCAGACTGACAATTCAAGTCCCTAGGTGGTCCCGGACACGGCCAAGCCTCTGAGCGACGGTGCCCCGAAGGAAGAATAAACTCCGCGACATCCCACCTCCGAAGCCAACGGCGAGGCCTCCACGACCGCCAGATCTGAAGCCAAACGTGGCCAATCCGCCCTAGTCGCCGCACAAATAGCCTCGAGGCCCTACATGTAGCGGTTTTCTGCTTGCATCAAATCATGGATACAGAGAATGGCGAGGTTTTCATAAAGGTGCGAGATTCTACATACTCCAGAGTGGGGCATCGCAACACCAGATGGGACACCCGCGAGTCACACCGAGACTGTGCACACAGCAACGTGGCTGTCTTGTCTCTTTCTGTCTACTGACTCTTGACTGTCTAGAACCTGGCGTACTTTGTGCGCACCCACGAAAAAGCCCTTGCAAATGCCCTCCAGCTGCAACGGCAAAACCCTAGGCATGGGCAGGCCTCCGCCGCTTCCCCCTCCTCCCCCTCGAGCGTTTCGAAGCCTCCATCCTCCTCCTCCACTTCGAGCGTCTGGGCCGCTGCCCTGTCTCTCCCGTCCCTGACCTTCACGTCGCAGGCACTAAAACCAGCCAAGCTCACACTGACTCCACACCATCTCTTCTATCTGCTCTCTCGTTTCGAGGATCTGGGCATCTCCGTGGGCCCCATGAACGTGCGATTGGAGAACATACATACTGACGCATCCCCAACCAACTATGTGTCATTTCTCAGCCAGGCGCAGCGGAACAAGACGAGGTCTTCGGACCGCGACTCCATTCACTCCGTCTCTAGCATTCGCAGCGTGATGTCAGGCATGTCCACTCTTTGGTCGTCTCTTCGTCTCTCATCCACAAGTGCAGCCAAGGCAGAAAAGCAGAAAGCCCAACTCCAGGAGGATCTGAAGTACTTGTACTCTGCCTTTACCAAGATTCCGTGCTTGAGACTTGCGCCCGACCACAAAGCCCGCCTCATCGCCGGGTACGAAGAGTTCCCCTTTGACAGTGCAGTGCCTCTCTATGCCTTCAAGAATGTAACCGCTCTTGAAATTTACGACGTGGACTTTCGTCAGTTCTACGGCTGGAACATCTTGGCTGAGAATCTTCGTAGCCTCACAGTCAAGAGGGCAGGCGTCGATGACCCCGCTGATCTCCTCGTCAATATTGTCCTTGACGACATTGACAAGCGACGGCGGCGCTCCGCCAAAGCACCTCCCTCCCCCCCGATGCCTTGGCCGACAGGAAGGTACGTAGTTCCAATGCAGCAGTCTGTTCGCTGCATTTCCCAGACAGTGGACCTAGCTAACCATTGCCCTTGCAGCCCATCTGCCAAGCATGCCCAGCTCGCGCGTTCAGATTCACCCCCATCTTCACCCACGGCCCCAAGCAGATATGGCTCGCGTTCGAGTCCAAGGAATTCGGCTACTATACAAGAGGGTTTCAAGGCAGCCCCACGGCAGCGTAGTGTATCGCCTAGCAGGCCGATTAGCTCGCGTCATGGCTCTGTTTATGGCAAGAACAATGCGCCCAACATCCGCCGTTCGTCTGGTAGCTCCGGCTCAAGCGTGCGCTCAACTACACCGCGAGGAAGTTCATCCAACCTATTATCGATGAGCTGGTTCCCTTCGACAAAGTGGCGATTTTTGCGGCACTTGAGCTTGGCCGACAACGCTCTCACAAACATCTCGGCGACCAGCCTGGTGCCTTTGGCTAATACCTTGCAATCGCTTGATCTGTCGGCGAACCTTTTTACTGAAATACCCGACAGCCTAGCAACATTGTCCTGTCTACGGGCGCTCAACCTGTCCAATTGCATGATCGAGAGCTTGCACTCCTTGGGCCGGAATCCGTTGCCTGCCATTACCACGGTGAATTTGCGTTCTAACCGGCTGACATCGCTGGCTGGCATCGAGCGATTGCTGTCCTTGGAGCGTGTGGACTTGAGGGACAACAAACTGACTGATCCGACCGAGGTTGCCCGGCTTACTGGAGTGCCATACATCAGCGAGATCTATGTACACCGGAACCCGTTTTGCAAGTCTTACAGCAACTACAGAGTCACCATCTTTAGCCTCTTCCGTAAGACACCGGGCTATACCGAGGACATTGTGATTGATGCTACAGGCCCAAGTAACAGTGAGAGGAAGCAGCTTGTGGACAGGGTACCTGAGCTACCCAGCGTACCAGTCGTGAAGCCACCGCCAGAGGATGAACTCACCCGTCCACCTGCCCCACCAAAGGTTGTCAAAGCCATAGACAACCCCTCCGTAGACCTAGAGAACTCACAGCGAACGTCTCTTCATCGCTCAAAGAGCGGTAGGAGCGGGCACACTGGGTCTCAGCGGAAAAAGAAGATAACCAAGAGAAGAATTGTAGAACTCACACAAAGCGAAATAAGCTCGCAAGGACCCCACCCTAAAGCCGAGTCCCTCTCTTCTCCACCTGAAGTCGCCACAACCGAAGTGACCACAGCAGCACTTCCTGCAATCAAAAATCAGTCGGAAGGCCCTACCGCCACTGTGCCCATCGCGCCTCGCTTTGAAGAACCGCAAGACAAGGACGTCTTGGGCGATCCAGCGAAGCGACCTCAACCTCCACCTCCCATCGACACCGCACTAAAATCCCAATTGGCTCCTGAATTCGATGTCAGCAGCGACCTCTACAAGAAGAAGATCGAAGCACTTAGACAAGATTTTGGTAGCAATTGGCTAAGTGCGCTAGACAATGAAGGCTGGGACGCTCGGTCGGTAACCAGCTTCCCTTCGGATCGAGGCTACACCTCGCCGGCTCTTCGACCCACCCTTCCCCGAACCCCCAGCCAAGGCATCGTCTCCGGTGGCAGGACGCTTGGTTGATGGGTGATTCCGATCCACATGCTTTCCAGCTTTGTGATCCGTTGGCTCGATCCAGTATAGATTGATCGCGCTGATAGGCGACTGCGTCGCCACTCCTTTCGTCATTGATACTTCAGCGATACCCCACATGTTTACTCCTTGAAAGACTTTTGATCCGATGTTTCACTCAAGAAGACTTGCCCTGTTTGATCTTGCCTGACTTTTGGACTTTGCTTATTTCTAGATTTTCTGTCTCTGCATGGCGTTGGACGGATCTTTGTGGAGACTCTCGGGCGTCGAGATGTAACGCTCGTTGTACCGATAACCCCCCTCTGCTGTTCTCCCTTTGCTGGCGGCATCATCTTCCAAAAGGATTGCTTTGCATGCATTTCCGCATCTCTTTTTCATTCTTCATTTCAGCATCTGTTGGTAATTTCATGTTTCCTTGGTCACGAGACTTTGTATCATACCATATGACGGCGTTGTTTAGGCGGTCACGGCTCTCTGCGATGGATTACGGCCTCAATACTACGAAGAATATTCTAGACGGTCAGTTGCGGCTGGCAACGTAGTTGGCAAGAGAGGTCGGGCGGCGTTGCTTATCTTGAAGGAAATCTGGCTGGATAATGGGGGTTGAGGTCGCGTTGAAGCTCGATGGAGCTGCTGAATCAATATGAAGTGTTCTGGTCCTTGACTGTACTGTGCCGCAATGGGAACGCAGACGTGACGCTAAAAGAAACGCCCCGTTTGCTGGTCACGCCGCTTAGTGCTCAGCATGAAACGGTAGCTTCCACACCTACAAGCTCTATACCAACATGCGATGTCGTCAGCTGACGTTTGCTTGACTCAAAAGTACGCTGTTAACTTGCGAGATGCAACGCTTAGGCATTGGGATGTATTCTGACTCTAAGACAGAAGTGGCATATTCTGGGCCAAGATTACCCAATGTCGTTCGGGAATAACGGTCAGCGGGGATACGCTAGAGGGTGAATGAGAAGAGCACGTGATGCGACTCGGCAGTGGTCAGCCCTATCGCGAACATTATGTTCATGTAACGTATTCCACCATCGAAGGGGCCACCCCATCGAAGGGGCCACTTTTTCTTGGCATCACCAACTCTATATACAAGATATTGATTTACTCACTACCAACTAGAGATCCCGCGTACGAGCCACTTGTATCTGATTCAGAAGAAGCTTCTGTATCCTTTTGACACGTACGCGCATTATGTCCAGTCTTTCCACAGTTCCCACAGTGTCGTTGGCCAGGTTGACCTAGTTCGGTACTACTACTACCACGAGCCTTCTTGGACGGCTGAGATGCTGTAGACGCCTCAGCAGCTACGTATGATGCTGCCTTGCCATACTCCATTACACTACTATGCTGGATTTGCTTTTGTTTACGTGTTTTACGCTTAGTTATAGTCTCTAGTTGCTCTTCAAGCTCTGTAATACGGTAGCTTATAAGCGCATTCTAATACAGCATTAATTCAGCTCCTTTAATAAGCTATAAGAACCCTTCCTTAGCTTCTTTTAGCAATTATATAAAAGAGCTTTGTACAAGCTTAGATTACGATCCAAATTTATACGTATTACTTAGTGTCTTTAACTGCTATAGTATATCTGGTAGGGGTACCTCTGGTAGTGTACGTAGGTGTACCTCTAGGCGATCCAGAACCACCTATATATTAATAGGGACTAGTCTAGATACCTAAAAGGCCTTTATACAGTTCTTATATATAAACACCTTAAAAAAGGTGTCTCTAAAGGCTGGTAGGAAGCCTTCCTTATTAATATAGTAGACACGTCGGCGCGCCAAGTCTTATACACGTTGGGAGTACTTGACTTTTAATAGCGAGAAACACACCACATCAAGCGGCTGTAGGATATATAATAAATATACTAGTATACAAAGGGTAAGGATCTTTTGTATAAGGCAATAATCCTTAAAATCCTAGTTTAGGTAGCTCTCATAGCTATCTAGTATAAGTAGCCTATATAACCCCACCTAACGCGTCTTTGTATGCGCATTAAAGTGCTTCAACTACTTAAGACTAAGCTTATTATTAGTCTAGCTATTCTTAGAGACTAAGAGCTTCTAGTTATACAGTATATCTATCTCTTTATACTATACTAAGATATAGACACGTCCTTTATAGATAATAAATAGTAGGGTTGTGTACCTAGCAGTGCAGATACTCTAGATAACTGTAACCCACTCCTGATTACCTAGCTAGATAAGATTAGGCCTTATATAACACTCTAAGCCTGTAACTACTTTTATAGAGCTAATTATGCCTATTTAGAAGCCAGTTTCGTCGAAATTGTAGATATTATCCTTATAGATACTGTACTTAGCTATTATATCGTGTACAAGGTCAAACTATATATTAATAACCTCTAGATCTTCCTAGCGCATTCTTTGGCGGTCCTTTGCTCGATTAAAGGCAGTTTTAAGCTCCTTTATACGCGATACAAATCGCTTAGGCCAGTGCTTGCCTACAGGTGTACCACCACGCGTAGCCAATAGTTTATCAGCCATATCTGCCACCTCACACAGCCGGGGCGCAAATCCTCGCGAATTAAGGTCGAGGATGTATCGTACAATTGTCTACTCTTCGGTTATAGTAAGCTTCTAGCGATTTGGTTGTATTTAAGGTCAAAATGCGATTCCGTGGAGCCGTTTAGAGAGCTATTGATGTCGTACGCTAAAAGCTGCTGCAGCACGTCGTACGCTCTTAAACTGGCCTGAGGTATAGGCCTGTAGGGCAAGCTCAATTCTACCTTCCTGCTCAGTTAATAGATAGTTGCGTTGTGGATTCATCGCGCTTCGTACGTAGAGTTGGTGATGCCAAGAAAAAGTGGCCCCTTCGATGGGGTGGCCCCTTCGATGGTGGAATACGTTATAGATAAAATTGGTTTCATTAACCAAATGGAATCTAGCAAGTACTTAGATGTCTGTTCTAGTGCTTGAATTCCAAAGTATTTACATTCGAAGGGTATTAATAGCAGCGGAGGGTGGGGGGTTTTTCGCCGAAAACAATTCGATTTGCTGTATACGTCTTGTGTACACATCAATATAGAGTTGGTGGTCACCGGTGAGTAGAAGAGGGACAAGGGGAATGGCTGGATGCGGCCGTGTGTCTTGGGCGACGGCGGCATATGACTGGTGCCTAAGGGATGGGGGGACGGAGGCGTGCCCGGTTCACGGAGCGTAAGCGGCGATTCGAGCCTAGAATACAGCTGTCTTGTGGACCATGTTCGAGCAAGTAGTGTGTAGTGAGACGGCTGGAGAGGGCAGAGCGGGGAGTACAGGCTCGCTCCATTGTGTACTGCGTGAGCAACATGGCTGAGAGCAGGGTCGGCTTGAGACGTGGGTAGGCGGTCTTTGTAATGGCAGCGATGGAAGGGGTAATCGGACGAGACAGCGTCGTGCAGCTTAGCGCCAGCCGCCGGACATTGAGTGGCCCAGCACGTCCTGGAGGACCTCGTCGGCTGCCTGCGAGCCTGCTGCATTCCCCTCGACGAGCCCGCGTCCGCCCAGTCCACGAGCATTTGCCGGCAATCTGCAACTTTTTGTGCTTTGACGTGCTGCCTCCTTGTTTGGCCTAGCTTCATTCCGCCAAGCTTGCGCGAAGCGAAACCTCTAACGCCGCCCAACTTCTGCGAGCAGTCTACACGACGACGACGCACCCTCTGCACGCTCCAAAAGCCCCCGTACCAGCATCCTCTGCCCTGTACCGCAGCACAGAGCCACTGAAAACGCCTCCCTACGCCCTCCTCCACCAGCAAACCCGCCCACGCCTGCTAAGGCGGTGAAGTCACATCCCACTCGAACAGGCTCCATAACACGGCCGCCCTCTCGCCCCCTCGCGCCCCCGCCTGCTCTACCGCTGGCCAGCCTCAGGTATACTGCCGTTGACTCGAGCAATTGACCCTCACACCCCGTAGCTGCCGACAGCGTCGCGTGCTTCCGGCGACACCGCACTGCCCCCTCCCACGGCCCTCGAGCCACCCTCCACACGCGAGCACCGCCTGCGAGCAGAGTCTCCTTCAAAACAGCAGACCAGAGGTATGTACTTCCCGCTCTCCGTCCAACCGCTGGCTCGGCACGTCATGTTGCCCAAGTCACCGCGGCCACGCCTCGCCCGTAAAAGTGGCCCTGGTTGCGTCACCGCGAGCAGCCGCTGTGGAATCCTCCTTCGAAAACGACGCCCTCGCTAACACGCTCCACGCGGCCTAGGGAACACAACGTAAAGGTTTTTCGCGACACACCTCCTCCAACCCCCCGCGCGAGGCACGCCCTTGCCCTTCGGCCCTTGACACCCTCTCCCCCGCGCCAGTAGCACGTCCCAGCTATGGCGGAAAATGAGGTGGATCTCGACTCCATCATAGACAGACTCCTGGAAGTCAGAGGTAGTAGACCTGGCAAACAGGTGCAGCTGTTGGAGACGGAGATCCGCTATCTGTGCACCAAGGCTCGCGAAATCTTCATCTCGCAGCCCATTCTGCTCGAGCTCGAGGCGCCGATAAAGGTGAGCGCAATTCTCTCGGCTGCTGCCGACGGGGCGTTCGCAACTTTGAACCGTGAGCTAACGCAGGAATTTACCAGATTTGCGGTGACATACACGGTCAATACTACGACCTTCTCCGTCTGTTCGAGTACGGTGGTTTCCCTCCCGAGGCGAACTACCTCTTCCTCGGCGACTATGTCGACCGTGGCAAGCAGTCTCTAGAGACCATCTGCCTTTTGCTGGCGTACAAGATCAAGTACCCTGAGAACTTCTTCGTGCTGCGCGGCAACCACGAGTGTGCGTCCATCAACCGCATCTACGGTTTCTATGATGAGTGCAAACGGAGATACAACATCAAGCTGTGGAAGACCTTCACTGATTGCTTCAATTGCCTGCCAATTGCTGCAATCATCGATGAGAAGATCTTTACCATGCATGGTGGTCTTAGCCCTGACCTGAACTCCATGGAGCAGATTAGGCGCGTCATGCGTCCGACTGACGTACGTATCCCCATCTCCCTTTGCGACTGCGTTCCCACAGCAGTGCTCTTACTAAAATGTCCAGATTCCCGACTGTGGCCTCCTTTGCGATCTCCTGTGGTCGGACCCTGACAAGGACATCACTGGATGGAGCGAGAATGATCGCGGTGTTAGTTTCACTTTTGGACCTGACGTCGTGTCGCGCTTCCTGCAAAAGCACGATATGGATCTCATCTGCCGTGCCCACCAGGTCGTCGAGGACGGGTATGAGTTCTTCTCGAAGCGCCAGCTTGTCACGCTCTTCAGCGCGCCCAACTACTGCGGTGAATTCGACAACGCCGGTGCCATGATGAGCGTCGACGAGAGCTTGCTCTGCTCCTTCCAGGTAAGTTCCCATGTGTCTGCATGGCTCAAGCCCTTGCTAACGAACTAGATCTTGAAACCTGCCGAGAAGAAACAAAAGTACGTACCCAGTCTTGGTAGCGGCAGACCGATGTCTCCTCGCAACAAGAAATCCCAGAAGTAGACTACACCACACAGAATCAATGCGAACTTCCCGTGCAGCAGGTTTGGGCGTCGATAGACGATGTCACATTGTTAAGCCCTCTCGAGTCCGACGCCGAATCAGCCCAGCATAATCGTCCCCGCAACCGTTCGATATCGTTCCCCACCTTCCTTTCTCGGCACCAGATCCCATCTCGATATTTGTTACGTCCTCCCTCCTTTCGTTTGTCTTACCGAACACGTTTACGCGACACGGCGACGACTACTACGACCCGCTCCTTGTTCCGCATCGGCAATGGCGTCAGGTCCATCTGTACTTGGCTTTGTCTCGTGCTCGCTGGCGAAAGAGGCAGAGGATCAAGTGTTCAAGACTGTCTTGCATGAGGAGTGGTATTCTCCCGTTCGGCAAAAGACTAGCAAAATGGTTGGAATTGGCTCGACGGCGTTCATCACCCAATGTACAATTCGGCGGATCTAGGTGTTGGGTTGAGAAAAGAGGGAGCCATGACCGATGGGGCGGAATGGCTTGTCTTCTTCCTTGGCTTTTGGTGGTCCATGTCTCTACGAGGCGTCTTAATGTCGGTCGTTTCTTTTTCATTATTGTCTGTCTGTATGTCGTGGCCACCATTGGCTGGGTGGGCTCGTTTTTGACATGGGGATGTACGCTACGGAATTTTGGAGAATTATGCGTTACTGAACCATTGTGCTTTCCTCCCTTTCCCCCTTTCTTGGTCTCTTTTGCTTGAAATGATTGACGAGGGGAGTGAGACAGGAAGAAACAGACATGAGCTGAAACCTCCCTTTTTTCCTCACTCGGGTCCGTTCATGGGTGTGATCTCGGGCCCTTTCCCTTTTGCCTGTCCCCTTTGTCAATTTTTTTTTCCATTCCTTATGTCACTTCTTTCCACTTTTCCGACGAATGAGGTGATCATGAACGAGGTTGTTGAACGAAGGGGATAAATGGGTTTTTCTCATGTGACTTGTGTGTGTGTGTGTAGCATGTGCATGGAAAGGTTTTTACTTTAAGACTTTTTTTCCATTTCCACGGGCTACGCTACGTATGGGAGAGATTTATATCAAAGCAAAGCAAGAAATCAAATCTTCCTTCCCTTCCTTTCCCCTCTTTTCCTTTTCAATTTTTTTTTCCATTCAAATACATGAAATCATGGAAATCATGGACACATTTTTTTCTCCCTGGTTTCTGGCTTTTCTTTTTTCCTTTTTTTTTTTTGGTTTTTGGTTTTGGTTTGCAACGAATAGAATTTATTTGAACAATTGTTCGATTTTGCAACGATTGAATGACCCCTCTCACTTTCTACTTATATGAACTACATACTAGCAACTCCATGGCTTTCCTCGCCCCCCGGACTCATATCGAGGACTACAACTTACCATCCTCTCATCTAGTTCACAACGACCAACGGCCTCGGCACAAGTCTCGTCCCCTTGTTGAACAAATTGTCTGGATCGTACTTAGTCTTGAGGTCTAGGAGCTTCTTCGCGTTCTTTCCGTAGACGGTTTCGGCGGGGACGTCGGCGTCTGTAATATCATGAGTATCGTATGGGGCACAGGAATACATGTTCGTGTGTATAACTCACTCGCATAATTCCCATACATGCCCACCCCCTCAACCGCCCTCGTCCCCTCATCCTGCGCCACGCCCGCACTCTGCGACGCCCTCGTCAACATGTCGCGCGAAAACTCGCGGATCTCGCTATCGAGCCCCGCGTCGAACCACTTCCACAGCACGGCTAGATTGTAGTACTCGCCACGGTTCGAAAACGCAGTCGCTTCGTTGGTAACCGTGCCTACCTTGCCATACGGAATCGTCTCAAACAGCACCATGCTCTCGCCCATGCGCTCGTGCGCGCCCACAAACGACGAAAAGTCGTCGTACAGCGTCTGCACGGCGCCCGCGTCGAGTGGTAGCTTGAAGGCGCCGCCGCCGAACATTTTGCGGCCGTCCCAGCCAGCAGCGTGGTTGAGCAGCGTGTTGACTTTTTCGTAGGGCACCATAGCGCGCAGGTCAGCGATGGGGCCGACGTCTGCGAGCGGCTGGAAGAAGGCGGTGCCGGCTTCGAGGGGCCCATTGTAAAAGCACTGGGCGAGGATGACGGGGGCGTTGGCTGGGGGTGGCGAGGAGAAGCCCCAGAGGAGGGCTTGGTTGCCGTCGTTTTTGGCGTGGAAGGTGTTTGCGAAGGAGACTATTTGGGGGAGTTTGTCTGGGGTGAAGATTAGGGGGCCTGCATAGACGGGGTGCGGTTGGGGGTGGCCTTTGAAGGTGAAGGCGGTGGTGACGCCGAAGTTCTGGTTGGGGGGTTGGTTAGTTGTATGAAGGAGTGGAGAGATTTGATGCGAGCCTTGCAAAAGAAAAAGACGATGTGGATAGACAGGCGTTCGTAGGAGAAAATGAACATACCTGGCCAGCTCCTCTCACTGCCCAGAACAAGTCTGCGTTCTCGCTCTCAGAAGCAACAACTTGCTCCCCCGACGCAAGCACAATCTCAACAGAGACAAGATTATCTGTAAAAGTCAGCACCCTTTCCATCCATCCTTCAATACCACACACCCTCTACCCATGACACACAAACAGAGCAGAAACATACCAATAGTCAACCCATACTTCCCAGTCAAATACCCATACCCCCCACCAAGCGTCAACCCCCCAACCCCCGTATGATTCACCGTACCCCCCACCGTCGCCAGCCCAAACTTGGCAGCCTCGACATCCACGTCTTCCCACGTGGTCCCCCCCTCTGCGCGAATCGTCTTGCTCTCTGCGTCTACCGTCACTTTCCTCATGAGGCCCAGATCGATGACGAGCCCGTCCTCGATGCTTGCGCTGCCGCTGGTAGAGTGGCCGCCGCCGCGGACGACGAAGGGGATTTTGTGCTCGCGGATGAAAGAAAGGGTAGTGGTGATGTCGTTTGCGCATGTGGGTTTTACGACGGCGGCCTTTGGGGGGTGGGGGTGTTAGTAGATGAGAGAGAGAGAGAGAGAGAGAGAGAGAGAGAGAGAGAGAGAGAGAGAGAGAGAGAGAGAGAGAGAGAGAGAGAGAGGAGGAGGAGGAGGAGGAGGAGGAGGAGAGAAAAGTGGTAAGAATCGGGAACAATATAAAAGAAGTGATATGGGGAAAGATGGGTACGACATACTGCTTTCTTCTCGCAATGCTCACTCCACCTCTTGATGCTCTGCGCGTACTTTTCCCCATCGCTCGGTAGAATCACTTCGGCTCCGCTGTCCTTCAATTGCTCTTTCAAGCTTGCGTAGACATCTGGTGCGCTGCCCATCTTGATTGCTCAACTGCGTACGTTCAAAGACGCAAAGTCAAGTGGGAAGGGGGGCAAGTCGGCGGCTTTAGATACGGAAACAGAGTTTAGCTCCAGCTCTTCTACTGGATGCCAACTTGCACAGCCTGAAATGTGGCGTAGTATATCAGGGCCACGTCGTCACTTTGTTCTTTATACTTTTTGTGCAAGTGCTCTACGCATGCCACAGCTAGCTCTTAGTGTACGTGATGCCGAGAGAAGCTGAGTTCAGCTTTCTCAAAAGTCCCAACGAGTTCCTGGTTACCAATTGCAAAATTCCTCGGCTGCTGAAAGCTCAAGCGAAGCTTCAAGTCCAGACGTGTTGGTGAAGAAATGCCGAAATCAGTAATGGTTGCGAGAGCTGTTGTCATGTGGGATGCGGAGGGATGGAATAGCCGCAATGTCAGCATCGCGGGGCTGCTGCATGGCCTAATCTCTAGTGCCAACAGCAACGGCGATCACTGCGCCCTAATAGTTCAACGTGCTGTATTGCTTATAGTGAGGGATGATTACAAATGGATCATCCATGTGGGCCTGCATCATAGAATTTAAAGCGGCTTGGAACGTTGGGTTGCCTTCGTACTCCATCTGTACACTACAGTGGTGCGATTTCGAGATTGAGAGGTGAATTCCCTCATACTATTATACAACAGAGGATCGGGTCACAGGTTTGATACCTTACAGTCCTTACACTTGTTTTGTCCCATGGAAAATCGATTACACCAAACACCACCCAATGCTTTGCTTGCCTAGCCGTAAATGCGCTTTGACATACCCTAGATCTTCCCCCTGGTGAACTCCATATCATAGCAAATCCTCGTCTCCATAGTCTATTGGCTTCTTTCTCCCTTTCCTTCCACCGCTTCCCCTAATCTTCCGGTCCGTCCCGTACCTCCCGTCTTTCTTAATCCTCGCTCCTTCGTCGCCCCTCTCACTGACGTCTATTTCAACCACCATCTTCTTTGGCGCTTTGATTCTCCTTCCTTTCTTGTCAAATTCGTCTCTTGGGCGTCCTAACCGCACGTTTCTTGGAATTCTCGTCTTCGCCCCAAGGGCCCACAGGTCGCCCCAGCGAGTTTTGCGAGCGTCGCGGTATGCCTGCTTGCTGAAGCTGCGTGGAACGGTCCACCGCTCGAGAGTGCCAGCTGGTGTGCATACATCCAGGATGATGTGGCCGCGACGTTTAAGAGCTGGTAAGACGAGACGGGGAAGCGTAAGGGGGTTTACTTCGGTCGGAGTAAGGAGCTCCGAGTCAGATTTCCACTCATGGCCTTCAAAGGCACGTGTTGCAGATTCTTCGTTTTGCACGACGCCTTTTCCGATGATATCGTGTTCTGGAAGGCGTTGATCGCGGCCACGTTGCACAGCGAGATAGCTAAACTGCACGTCCTCGTGATTGCGGTCTTTGGCGTTGAGAATGCGCTGGAGATACGGTGGACGAATATATCGCTGACTAAAGAAGCAGAAGTCCTTTCGACCTTGGCTGATGCCTGGGGAATGGTACATAGGACATGTGCTGTGATTTGTGCAGGGTGCAATGATCATGCCAGTGTCCTTTTCAACGAACCGAGTGTCTTGGTCCGCTTGTGAGGTCTGTTCTTCAATTGACGCTTCCACTTGTGTAGCGCCAGGAGAAGCTATATGCCTCTGAAGAAGCAGTTCACGTGCTCCAGCGATGACTTCAAAACCTCGAGGTAGACCCTTCTCAATGAGAACGAGAACTCCTCCTCTGGGGTTCAACAAGGACCAATACTTTTGCACCTGCTCTTTACGCATGAATTCTTGCTTCAACGGCCACAAAGTGTGGGGTGCGATGATCAGATCATAAACCTTCCGCGGCTGCTGAACATTGGCCTCCTCTTCTGCAGAGACTGCGTCGGGTAGCCGGGGAATGAAGGTTGTATTTTCGAGTAAGCGACTAGCACGTTGTCGTAGTGTGTCTGAACCAGTCAGAACAGTCGCTTTCCCCAACGGGGCATTGCCGTGCGAGGAAGCCCCGGATTCTTCATGCATTCGATCCCATTCAGCTTTGAGAACCTCATGCCATGCTAGCACGCCGACGCCGCCAGCACCAGCATCAAGTACCGTACCACCCTTTTTCTGTAGGATATGTTCGACCCATGAAGTGCCTAATCGTCTCCGGACTTCTACCAAAGCGCTCATGACGCTCGCATATGTCCCTGGTTGTACGGATGCCATGTATGCGTCTGCCTCAATGTTTCCCATGTCTGACTGAGCCGCATCAAGTGGTATGGGCTTCTGTTCCTTGCCGAGACGAGCAGGTGGCGTAGATGCAGAGAAGGGTAGGCCGGGACCACCGAACAAGCGATTTGTGGACTCGGCCAAGTGCTTGTGGTTCGCGCGCATAAGGAGCAGGGCGGTGGGGTCGACGAGAGTTTCCTTTGGAAGGAAGACGGTCGAAGGAGACGGCTTGAAGCGACCCGCAAGGGTCAACGGATGTGCACGCATGAACTCGTCGTCCTCGTTTGCCTCGGCGTCCTCCTGTTCCTCTTCCAAACCTAGTCTACTCCTCTCGTAGACATCATCATGGTAATTCTTCGACTTCTGCTCCTTCACTTCTTCCCATTCTTTCTCCGTCATCGTCTCGGCTTCTTCCTCTTCCAACAAATCTTCCTCTAGAGGCTCATCAAAATATTCAACCTCCTCCAACTCCCCATCCTCACCTTTTCTTAACAACACGGTTGAACCATCCGGTAGCTGCTCCTCGACAATCTCCTCAGCCTCTACATCCGCTTCTTGCAGATCTTCTGCCGTATCTACAAACACAGGTGTTCCATACAATCTCTCATAGACCTGGTATTCCTCCTCGCTCAAATGCCCGCGTGGTAGCGCATCGCCAAATGTCTGTCGTGCTCGCCGGACGTTGACCTCGATGCTCAGACGGTCGCTCGACGTAATCGGCAGGTCGTTGAGACTTTCTGAAGACTCAGCGCTCTGTTCTTGGGTATGCTGGCTTCGTTTCGTCGTGGTAACAAAGTCCCGCTGCTGTGCTAGATTCCGCGAAAATGTTGCCCTCGTCCGGGCGAGCTTCGAAGATTGCGCCAGCTGCGCTGCTGGTCGAGCATGGCCTCTACGCGCTTGTGAAATGAGTGTATTAAGCCTGCATGATGTACAGACGGATTGAAACCCCCTTCCGCGTAGCATTATAGCAATTGGTCGCGTGGGTAGTATAGAAGGTTGAGCGCGGCGCGGAAAGTTGGCTCTGGACATTCTCAAATGGGCTAAACCTAGTCGGGCCGAGCACAACCAATGAGAATGACGGCATTATCGTGTGCTCTCTTTCACCCTAGCTCATGCAGAGCACTACTTTTGCAGGTAAAAGCTGGACATTTTACCCTTGACGTTCATTAGCGAATACCAATATTTGTTAATAGTCAATGGTCACGAAGGATAATCATCACAACTGCAGTTGGAGTTTCTTTGAGCGGCAACATGTTTTCTAATTAAGAATGAAAGTCGTGATAAAGCAAATAATTCAGAGCTACCCACACCTATTCGACCGCAATGGGATCAATACTATTTGGTCTTCTCCGGACGCGGTCCTTTTCAAGACCATGCATCCCAGTGAAAGATCAGCATAGCAATCCACCAAAGTAGCCATCATGTCCCCGTCGACCGACGTCAATCACCATCCTCTGTTCAAATATAATGTTGCAATTTAGTTGTACTCATCCCCTGCATTGTTCAAAACCTCCCCACAAGCTGGCAGACCAAGCCACGAAGGAGGGGGGACGTATGAAGGGAAAGGAGATAAGGAAAACACAGGAAACACAGGGGGCAGGGGGTAATTAATGTGAGTGGAGAGCCATGAAAACACACAAACCAATAACCAGTGATCATCCGGGGTGGCATCCAGTAGGATTGTTGCCTAGACCTTAGATACTTGTCGGGAAAATGCCAGTGACCGAGTCTCCATGGATAGTAGATGTAAAGTAGTGCCGGTCATAAGGCTATCCGAACTTTGATACCTAAAGGTGTAACCCAGAAATACCGAGCGAGAGCGGCCGAAGACCAAGACCAATATAAGCGTAAGACTAGGAGTCATAGGCGGGTCCTTAGGATATCGACCAACAGAGCCCGTGTACTAATCAAGGGAAGTGGCTGCCGCCCATCGATGTGAGGACGGCGATGCCGCGTTTCCCAAGTGTTGAGTGGAGTGGAGCCGAACATATCCACGCCCACAAAAGAGATTGGAGATGACGTATCGAAAGCCGCATCAAATGTTCAGTAGCCGCCAGATGCATACTGATCCGCACCGCCACGCTTGGACGAACGAAGCTGCCTGAACAAGAAAAACACAGGTTAGTAAGGTCTGATTGCAATCCCCCGCGCGGAGCGTTATGAACGAACACTAAACGCAGAGGAGAGGAGTCCCTTACTAGGATCAGGCTTGTCGAACTCACATTCCGGTGCCCTCCTGACGAGCATTGACCGGGCCACGCTTGTTGGCGGCAGCAGCCGTGGTACCAGCATTGGCGGCAGCCGTGGTGGTGACGTGACGGCCGCGGCCGTTCTTGTCATCATCCTCGCCCTGCTGGTTGCCGGCAGCCTGGGCAATGGCCTGAGCGTTCTTCTGGTACTTGTACACGGTCCAGTCGAAGACGTAGTCGTACTGGAAACCCTCGCGGACGAATAGGTCGCGGAAGATCTTGCGGAGGTACGAGTAGTCCGGCTTGTCGTCGAAGCGGAGGGAGCGGGTGTAGTTCAGGTAGATGGCGAACTCGTTGGGGAAGCCACGGCAGAGCACTTCGGTAGGGGTCGTCATCTTCTTCTCCATGATGCGGTCGTACTTCTGCTTCTTGGTAGCAGCCTTGAGGCCCTGCCATGGGAGCGAGCCACGGCAGAAGTAAAGCATAACGTAGCCGAGAGACTCCATGTCATCGCGGCGAGATTGTTCTGGTGATTGTCAGCACGGAGCGTAGGGTACATGGGATCAAACTCGACGTACCGACACCCAAGTGAGTGTTGATCGAGGCGTAACGGGCAGTGCCAGTCAAGTTCTTGTTCTCACGGTAGGGGATGTGGAAGTGCGTCTTCGGGTCACGGTACTTCTTGGCCAAACCAAAGTCGATCACGTTGACCTGGTTTCCACGTTTGCCGATGCCCATGAGGAAGTTGTCCGGCTTGATATCACGGTGGATGAAAGACTTGGCATGGATGTACTCAATGCGGGAGATGAGCTGGTCGGCGAGTAGGAGCACCGTCTTCAGAGAGAACTTGCGGTTGCAGAAGTTGAAGAGATCCTCCAAACTAGGGCCAAGCAAATCCAGGACCATGGCATTGTAGTCACACTCGGTGCCAAACCAGCGAACAAATGGGATGCCGACACCGCCGGCAAGGGACTTGTAGACACGGGCTTCATATTCAAGCTGCGGGTGCTTGGCCTTGACGCTCTCGAGCTTGATAGCAATCTCCTCGCCCGAGATGATGTTGGTGCCTGTCTTTACATTAGCTGGATGTTAGGCCGACAGACTCCGGGCCACAAACCAAGGTAAATATCACCGAAGCTGCCGCTGCCAATCTTGCGGCCGATTCTATACTTGTTGCCGACACGGAGATCCTGCTACAGTCAGCTCTAGCTTTGCAGCGTTGTTTGTCGTCGACGTGGACGACGCAGAGCGGGGTCGGCGTACCATTGTCGTCATTCTTGGGAGCGTAGCGGCCTGAAGGAGGCTGGCCTGCGGTCGAAAGTATTACTGTCGGGGAGAGTGTCGTGCGGGTGCGGCGATGTGGCGTTAGGGTGAGGTTCAGCCTGTTTCGGGAATACCGGTCAGTATGGCGGGCTCTGCCAACAAGGCGGTGTGTAAGCCGACTAGCAAAGCCGACGAGCGGAGACCAAGGGAGCGAAATGGGCAGAGGGGACGGTCGAGGAGAGAGTGCAGGCAAGAAGTAGGGTGCAGGGTGGGGGAGTGAAGGGCTGAGAGGCCGCTCGGCTGGGGTGGACCTACAGGGCGTGTGAATGACAGATGAGGCCCAACGAAGAGCGACAGCGTGGGCTATGTACGACACGCAGGCAGGAAGGCGGTTGCTGCAGGGTCCGGGCGGGGGGTGCAAAGAGGCAGCTGCACGCAACAGACCAGCAGGGAGCCCCAGGGAAAAGCACTCGAAGGTGAGTGTCGATGGGAGAGAGGTGGAGGTGGAGAGGAGTTGAGAGGGAGGGCTCTGTACGACATCTTGGAAGTGGCTTTCGGCGAGCGTCACGTGCCGCGCTAGCCGCTGGTCTAAAAGAAGCTCTTTCACTCTGGCACGCTGCCATCGGCCCTGCCGCGCGACATTTGCCGCTGCTGGCCCGCCGGCATCTCTCTATCCAGCACGAACTCACCCGCTCCGCTGGCCGCGCTCCTGGGCGGGCTCGTTGCGACCTTCTGCCTCAAGTGGTTTCAGACGCGCGATCAAATGCTCACCTAGTCATGCCGCGCCAGCCAGCTGAGGGCCCTCCGTCGTCACCTGTACCAAGGCCCCTTTATGCGCGATTCCTAGTCCGCTGGAGCCCGCACTCGCCATGTCACGTCTCTGAGCATGTCTTATTTCAGGAACGCGTGCAATTTCTCCCGCATGTTCACCATCATGGAACCGCCCCTGCACACTGTGTCCTTTGGGGCCCAGCGCCAGGAGAAGGGGCAGCCATGCAACATTGCTGTGTTTGAGTCTGTGCATTCACTCAGCTGAAGGCTGATTGCCCACAACAACAGACCAGAGCAACAATCTGACCCGAGGCACTTCGCGATCTCGGTGTTCCAGAAGATCGATCAGGGCCTGGGATGTCCCTCCGACAAACCACCGGACCCTGGTGGCGCTGCGGCTTAGGCTCGGAAGTGGCTGTCTTTGATCGGGCAGCTTCAGCTAACATTACGTCTACCCGCTGTGTTTAGCTGCCGATGATTTCATTAGGCCTACTTAACAACACATCTCAATAAAAAGCGAGATACCTTACATGAGGCGATTCAGCAGTGACGCGACCAGTGCTCTTGATCGGAGGGATTGGAGATCCGAGAACTATCCATTCTGGACAACTATGGGACAATCGCCGTCCGAATAAGCTCTAGACAATCGTTTCTCTCGTGTGTAATCTGCTGTCTAATGCTTCAACCCACTAATGTTCGAGCTAACTATCTGTATCCTCTCATTGGGTCTACCAATTCAGGTCCCTCTGTATACTCATCCACTTCACCGAATGTCACCTTCGGGAATAACATAACCTATGGAGGATTGTGTTTTACTTGTACGGTCAAATTTAGGTGTGTGTGTGTTACACGGCCCAGACCATGTTCTTCCAAAACAGGTAATTAGTCACATTGAATGCTCGTCCCAGACCGAATGCAGCGTGGCTCCGTCATATCTGTGTAAGACAAGCTCAGAAAACCAATAATAAACATGCGTTATAAACATGAAGACGACATTTCCCTCCCTTGTCTTGGCTTCATCCGCTGGCCAGCGAGCAGCGGCCCTCCACGTGTCTTGCATGCCACTCACGTCAACTCGCCTCCAGCGCATACAATGACACGCCACTTTGGACTAATCAAACAAAGATATCACTCTGGAACAGATGACGCGCCTTCTAGCCGAGCAAATCCATCTATGCACCTGCAAAGCTGGACCGGGCCGAACTCATGTAGCCATCTGCTCGTGGGAAGTTGCGGCTGCTGAGACCGCGCCACGGACGCATATCATTTGTTTCATGCCTATCACTGCTTTTAAAACGTGAACTGCCTTTCGTAGTCATTGCTCTGTCGTTCTCCACAAGCTCCTCAAATGATCTTCTGGTCTAGGCGCTGGCATAGTCTGCGTTATTCGGTGAGTCAACTTTCTAGCTCTACGGTTGCAGACCGTGAAATTTTGTTCAAAGAAGGGTTCGGACCTGGAGATCGGGATCTTCGAAGGCTGATTCTTCACGTTGGCATCATCGCGGTCACAACCCTAGTAACCTCGGACCAAAATATGATCAAAGTAGCTGGAGATCATCAAGCAAAGCTACTGTCAACCGGTAGTTTCGGAGACACGTGGATGCGGTGAGAGAGAGCAGTTTGGAAGAGATGATGCGGCTTTATTCGTAAATTTCTATACAGTTCTCCCAAGTCGTTTGGTCGCCCATTTCCCATGCGCACAGCTATTGTACATTGCTTCCACTATGCCCATGACCCTGCAAATCGATGTACTATCAATCGGGTATTACGCTTAATGGCCATCGGACGGCGCGTTCTTTGCCAAAGGGTTCCGCGGGTCGTTTTTGTACTCATCGGCTGGACAAATGGGTTAGCATGGTATTGATACCGTTTGACGACTGCGTCGGCAACTAGGAGCCGATCGATAGAAAGGGGCGACTAACACTGCGACATAGCGTTTGCAGCGGCATTGACGCCGTAGAGGATGACGAGGCCTGCGATATTGTCAGTCGTGATCCCATCATGCCGAACCACGCCGACAAGGTCCAATGGCATCGATTGATGCTTCCAGTCGGTTCCGGCTCTTTGTGCCTTGTTTCTCGTGTAATCGCAACGTACCGGAGATGTAGAAAGGGGCCATGGGGCGGGCTGTTGTTCATAGAGCGTTAGCGATTGTTCTTCTCCGATGAGCGCCATTCAGCGCGGCTCCTAGGACCAATTGACATACCGATTTGCGCCGGGAACTTCTTTCCGAGGAGAGGCATGTTTGCGGGAGATGTATGGGTAATGGCTTCGTGTGCGGTTGCTTCTGGGGTAGATGGAAGTCAGAGCTTGAACAGCTGCCGGTTCACCGAGAACTTCGTTGCCAAGACTCGCACGGCCGAAGTATATCCGTGGTGGAGGGGGAGCGCGACGAGCGTAAACATACGGCGGGTGTAGCAACCCGCACACGAGGGGCCCCTCCAAACTACTAGAATTATTTTTCAAAGTAACGTGCACGAAATTCTCATACTCTAACCGTCAGCAATCATGGCTCTCGTAGGCTGTGTATCGTCATTGCGGAGCAGCATGCAACTACTTGATTCATCGATAAACATACTAGACGAAGGCGTCAATGACTTCCCGCGCCTCTCCAAGGTCTTACAAACTACACGAGTATGTTGAGATCACTTTCATCATTATGATCATCTGCGATTGTGACATGGCAAACTTTCCTCTGGTCTATCAAGCGCTCACAAGTTATAGCACTTCGAACTCATTTCAGAGCCTGACCTCCAAGCCGCCCAATCTTCGTTGCTCTCCGAGATTCGACCCGAAGTCGAGAACCTCCTCGGCCGAGTGAACAACTACCTCGACAAGCTCGAGCGCCGTGAACAAGCACTGATAGCGAAATGCGATCTTAACGACGGACGTCTGGGCCGCGACACCAGCGAATCGGCATTTGGTTCGAACAGGAATAGTCAAGGGAAAGTGGCGACAGAAGGAGGTGGAAAACCTATAAGTGCGCTCCAGGAGATGAAGTACAAGCAGATGAAAGCGAAGAAGCAAAGGTTGAGCTACGCGGTAGAGACACTGGAGATGCAGGCGAAGCAGAGGGAAAGACAATTGCGAATGAGCATGGCGGCACCGCAGCAGTTCTATGATGACTGAGTGTCCATCGTTCTTCTAGGCCAGGTGCCAGCACAAGGCAGTTGAAGCGGGGTTTTGGAGCTTTCTTATTAAGATACCCATAAAGATGAATATTATGATTTTACACCAAGCTGAGGCCAGACTTGCTAGATCTTGATAATTAGGGCGAACTGGAAAAGTGATTTCGTATTGGCGCCCAATTCGCGATACATAATCTCAAGTTGACAATTAGGATAAGATTTAGGCATATGCGATTCTTTGAGAGCCAACACCATCCCATCGCAAAGTACTACGAAGCAAGTGTGCGACATGCGGCTGACCTCGTAAGACCGTATATTAATAAGCTCAGCGCTAACATAACTACCTGTTGACTGCTAGAGGTTACATTTTGAAGTGTTGCTATCGAGTCGTGCCACTCGAGTCGGAAGCCAAACGCTTAAACTTTTCCCAAACAAGTCGCACTAGATCTACGAGAAGTTACTCCACATCCCGGCACCTACCTCTTTATATACTTCGTTATGGCGCTGTTTTCGCATATACGACCAAGCTACAATGTCGGATGAGAAGATTGTCCGGAGTATCTACGCTCCGGTGACGATCCCAGAAGATGTCTCCATTCCCCAGTTCATGACAAGGTACAATCCAGATAATGTCAAAAAAGACAAGGTCGTGCACGTAGATTTAATCAAGGGGAAAGAATTGACTTACGGAGGGTTGAGAGAAACAGCTGGAAGGTGCTCGTGGGGGTTGAAGAATAAACTAGGTCTGAAGCCAGGTGACATTGTCTCCGTTCTGGTGCAAAACTCTGTAAGTCGAGACTAATAGGAAAGGAAACAATGCTAATTGAACAACGTAGTCCGACTTCGTTATCCTCGCTCATTCTCTTTGGTGGACTGGAGCTGTAATAGCGTAGGTGGATAACAGCGAGATCGGTCTTCAAGGCGATTGTGTTCTGACTATATTTAGGCCAATCAATCCTTTACTCACTTCGAAAGATATTCTACATTGCATGAGCTTAGTCAAGCCTACACATGTCGCCGTTTCAGCTGCATACTATGACAAAGTCCAAGAGGTTCTTCAGAACTACAAAGCTGGATCGCATCCTGAAGTCTTCTCCGTACTGGACCGTTTAGATGGAGTGAAAAAGGTAGTACATTCCACCATTAAACTTTCTTCCTGCTCTTCCATCTAACATAACCCAGTTTCCTGAAGATGTCGAAGGACGTTCTAACGAGGAGTCAGTCCCGCCATATGACCTTGGGGGAGAGAGCTCAAAAGATGTCGTAGCTTCTATCATCTACTCATCAGGGACGACCGGCAACATGAAGGGCGTCATGGTTTCGCATTACAATCATATCGCCAATCTTATGCAAGGCCGATCGTCTCTCCCACTCCGGCAGAATTCAGATCAAAGAGTAATTTTCTTCGCACCATGTAAGCCATCTTCCGGTCCTCATGCATCAACCTAGATCTCACTAACCTCTCATAGATTGTCACATCTACGGTCTCGGCAGTGTTGTGCTTAATGGCATGTGGTATGGCAACTTCACGTGCGCCCTGCCGTCATTTGACCTCGAAACATACTGCCAACAATTCGGCAAGTATCGAGCAACGCTGGCTTATGTGGTCCCACCTATCGTTCTTATGCTAGTTGCATCAGATATCCCTAGAAAGTACGATTTTTCAAACTTGGAGTGTATGGTTGTTGCCGCTGCTCCCTTGAAGGTATTGGAGCCCTGTATGAGGAGAGATACTAGAGTAAAGAATGCTAACAAAAGGACAGCAAGCATTACAACAGCGCGTCAAAGAAGTTTTTCCAAAAACGAAAGTGATACAGGGTACGCTCTCGCCCCGAAAATGCGTGGATCATATTAACATGCATAGGTTACGGACTTTCCGAGTGCACGCCTTCTGTCCTGTTCCAACATGAGACAGACGAAGAATATGTGGGCACCTGTGGCAGATTGCTCGCATCAACGTAAGTAGCCACTATCTCACTCACCAAATCTGTTCTAATTATGACTAGTGAAGCAAGGCTCGTTGATCCCGTATCCGGCAAAGATGTCGACGTGGGACAAGAAGGCGAGCTCTGGGTCCGTGGGCCACAGAACATGATGTATGCCCAACATTGCTCAACAAATTCGTAGCTAACAATAGTAGGGGCTACATCGGGAACCCCAAAGCTACGGCCGAAACCTTTGTAGGCTCCTGGATCCGCACTGGCGATATCATGAAACGTGACATAAACGACAATTTCTGGGTCACCGACCGCCTCAAAGAGATGATTAAATACAAAGGGCTCCAAATTGCTCCATCGGAACTCGAAGACTTGCTAGTTCAGCATCCGTATGTCATTGACGCCGCTGTCTGTGCTATATACTCCGAATCAGATGCGACCGAAGTCCCATTAGCATATGTCAGTTTGACAGAAAAGCTAGCTAAGGGGAGCAAGGGGCAGATTGATGAAGCAGTGAAGGAGGTGCAGAAATGGATTGATGGGAAGGTGGCAGGGTATAAGAGATTGAGAGGTGGAGTGTGGCATCTACAAGAGCTCCCAAAGAATGCTAGTGGTAAAATTCTAAGAAGAGAGCTACCGGCGAAGAAGAAGCATGGAAGGGTAGGTGTTTTATAGCGGACTCGTGGTATTGACATGCATTTAATAGTTTCACAATAGATGCATCTTGAAACTTTTTTTCTTGATGTACGAGACACATAATAGCAGAGATATCAATTTCTGATTATCTTGCCATATCTGGTAATCCGCAACTTGACGTCCATAAACCGAAGCGGGTAAGTGTATGTTGGCCGGAGCTACCCCGCAACCTACCAGCAATGTGGGGAGCTCCAGCTTCGGTAGCTATTCAACGCCCGACATCGAGTCAGCTTCCGTGCACTGCCGCGGTTCACTTGACGGAAATTATCCCATATTCCCGAAGTTCTGCTGATGATTCTTCATTCACTACCTACGTCCGTTGATCTGAAGCACGGTGTCTCTTCTACGTGATCTCCTTCCACCTCTACTTTCCGGTTCTTTGCTCTACAGCGACATTTGAGGTATTTGCGTAGCGCTTGGACTTTTCTGAACACGTGTAGACTGTACGTGCGATCTTGTATCATCTAATCATGTTATTGAATGGACTTCTCAGTACTGGCGCGTCCAAGCCATCTAAACATAAAACTAAAGCGTTGAGACCTCGTCTTACCACAACAAATAGCTAGATCTAAGTATCGGGATCTAGGCGGCAACACAAATCGCCTGAAAATCGCGATTGATATTCAAATACCTTCCTCCTATCGAAACGATACCTACCCTTTTTAACCAATTCACCATGGCTCCGCCGCTGACAACTCCTCTAACCACCCTTCTCGGCGTTCAACACCCCATCATGCTCGCCGGCATGGACCAAGTCGCAGGACCAGAGCTCGCAGCTGCAGTGTCCAATGCAGGCGGCTTCGGTACGCTCGGGGGTGCACGATACACACCGAAAATGCTAAGGGAAATGATTTCGGATCTTAAGGAGGCGCTGGTGGATAAGAATGCTCCGTTTGGCGTTGATTTGCTTATACCGCAGGTTGGCGGGAGCGCAAGGAAAACGAATGTAAGTGCAAATATATTCAGCAGGAGTAACCGCGCGAGGAAAAAAATTGCGGGCCGTGAAGAGCAGATGAGCTGACAAATTTCCTGTAGTATGACTATACGAAAGGACAATTGGGTGAGCTACTGGATATCGTAATCGAAAGTGGAGCAAAAGTATTTGTTTCAGCTGTTGGTATACCTCCGCAATGGGCGATTGACAAATTACATAAGGGAGGTGTGCTGTAGTAAGTATCCAGTATAATGTCATTGCTTACACTTGCATACTGATGGTCGCACAGCATGGTGAGATCCAGATCGTCGCTGTAGGGATCGCTAAGTGAGTGTTAATCTTCATGTAGAACATGATAGGCCACCCGAAAGTTCGTTGCCTTCTTATTTCTGCTCATCGTATATACTCACATGTTCTAGCATGTTCACAAAGCTTGTGAAGCAGGCGCAGACATAATATGTGCCCAAGGCGGCGAAGCCGGCGGTCACACCGGCGACATCCCTACCTCCATTCTTACGCCTGCCTGTGCAGACATATGTTCCCAGTATATCTCGCCCATGACTGGTCGCCCCCCTCTTCTCGTAACAGCCGGCGGTATAAACGACGGACGAAGCGTTGCAGCCGCGCTTATGATGGGAGCAAGCGGTGTATGGGTTGGCACAAGATTTATCGTTGCGAAGGAAAGTAAAGCACCTGAGCATTGGAAAAAACAGTAAGTATTTCAACACGAACCCATTCTGGAGGAAATGGGCCTCTAGAGATGATCACTAGGCGGGTGGAAATCACCGAGGCTAATATTGAACAGGGTTATTAATGCAGGTTATGACAGCTGGGTCAAAACACTACTCTGGTCAGGACGACCGCTTCGTGCACTCCGCAGCCCGTACCTAGACGACTGGGAACAAAATCGACAGGCTGAGATCAAGGAGCTCACATCAAAGGGAATTGTACCGTTGCCATACGAGCTTGATAGGCTACACAAGGAAGGAAAGTTGACGGACGAGATTGAGGATCAAGCAGATATGAGGTGAGCCGTCTTCATGTCAAAGATTCCCGAGAAGTATGATCTGCGAGAATACGTACTTATCAATGAGATAGGCCAATCGGTATTGTTGGTGGCTCTGTGAACAAGGCGGGGCAGTCAGGGAAAGAGATCGTAGAAGAGATGGTCAAAGAAACGGTGGAAGCATTGGGTGGAGCTAATCGCTTCCTAAACAGCATTCCAAAGCTGTGATTACAAAAAGTATCTTACGGTTCCTCAAAAAGCCAAATCCACTTTCGCCCATGCTCGTGGACCTTTCCCTTCGCTTTAGTAACACATTGCACCTTAATGGACCTCTTCAGCAAATCTCTGTCTATCACCCTCAATATCTCCTCGCATTTCTGGAAAACTATCATAAAATTCCTCATTGACCCTCCAGTACCGCAGATCCCGGTGATACCTCTCGAACAGTGGGCTAGGGTAGAATGAACCAATCGTGTCATCATAGAAAAAGGCGTCCTCGAAACTGAAAGGCCAATCGAAGCGCAGGTAATGCGAATAGCAGCGAGAGAGATCCTGTGTCTGGAAGATGGTGTTGTGACTGGACACAAGGCGATCCCGAAGCGTCGGCCAAGCGAAGAAGTCCAGTGCGAGGGGGTGCTTGGTGCGGGCTTGCGCGATGCTGGTATGTATTGTGAGTGGAGTGTTACGAACATTGGAGCTAGTAGCTCACCTAGGTCGGAGCCATTCGGGAACCTTTTCCAGCTCCTCCTTTGTGCCGTTAAGATAGTACTATCACGTTCCTGTCAGCACTGATTTCATCATGACAGATCTTTCGAATCTTGGAGATGTGCCTCACCTTTAACAGTTTGAAGCTCTTGTAAGCTACGGCTAATCTTTCCATCCTCGGGAGATGGCAAAACAGAAATTCGTCGACGCTCTTGAGGATCCGCAGCGCGGGACTCTGCATCCACTCGTTAAAATTGGCCCACCCATTACGAATCCCCAGAAACAGTAGACCGGCTTCCACACTGTCTAGGTTGAGGGCGGCGGTACCTGGTCGATAGCTGAATACCTTGCCAAATAGCTCATTTGATCTCTTCCAAATGGGACACAATGCGTTCCCGGTTCCGTTTGAGCCGGCGGTCGGTCCAGTGGGTGTATCAGGGTTCCCAATGTGCAGGATCGTGGGACTAGGACACCGCCAGCCGGGCCCGAAGATCTCGGTGATAAAGGGAGCGAAGGCCGCTGTTGTAGGGCTATCGGGAACGTCCAGTAAGGACCCTTCTTGTTCGGGCACTTCTGACACGGGGTCGAGGTTTAGATTGAGATTCAGGGAGGAATCGGTTGTCGGTGCTGGAAGATCTGCCATGACCGTCATCCCATCTAAGTCCACTGTCCCGGAAGTAGCTGGGATGGTTGCAGCAAAGTCGAACGGATTTGTGCGTGTATCGTGATTTTGAGGCGGTGAGGGTAAAGGTTGTGATTTAGATTCCGAGTGGATATTCGACACCGAATTCATTTGTAATTTTGGCGAACGCTGACCTATTGTCAACGTAAGTCATCTCTTCGGCTCCAGCCCGGAAAGCATACATACCGACACTACTCGTCGAAGGCGAATTTGCACATACTGCTGTTGATGTGTTTGCTCCTGTAGGTGCTGTCCGTGGAAATATTTCACTTCCCACCACGCTCTTGACGCTGTCAATGACATCTCTTAATCTCTCATTTTCTGCTCTGAGCCCCTCAATCTCCGATAGTAGATTCGCTGTCGCTCCATTGCGGTCCTGATCTCTGAGAATTTGGATAGTACGCTCAAGTTCTGCAATGTGCGTCTTCGTCTTCTCTCTTAGTGATCGCTGAGCTTCTCGATCAATAGCCCTCTTCCGTTCTCTACGCTCTTGTTCACCTAGACATGAAGCGCGTCGCTTGCGCTTGATCACTGGCGCAATGGGTGTGGCAGGGGGGTGAGCGTCGCTAGAGCGTCTCGTCACCATTATGACCCAAGTCAAACCAGAGGCAGCTTGTGACGATCCGATAGAGTTGCGTGCTGTAGCTCGATCGAAGCACTTGAATCGACTCTCGGACAGCACGTTACAATCTTAGGCAGGAAGGAGGCAGCTCGAAGAATGCGAGTCAATCGAAGAGGACCCAGCCCAGGGCCTCTACCCCTAATATGGTACCTGGAAGACGCCTACCGAGGAGGTTGCCGCGGTGCAACCCTGCCCAACCCCGGAGCTGAGAATCTAGGAATGCGGGGGAGGAGGTGGGGTTTGGGGATGATGCACCCGAAACCTTCCTACAAGTGGCTGGACTAAGAAGCTACAAGGGTGTATTTGTTGGGGAGTTAACGTTTTCCGGGGTAGTTGTGGAGCACTGGAGTCGCAGAGTACATTTGGTGGCTGAAAAATTGACTCAGGTGACGGAAGGGTTCCCGGTGCATTGGCGTAGATACCGGCAAATCTCGGTGGCACTCGGAAGTACACATCTGATGGGGAATGGTACGCGCACGTAAGGATTGCAACCATTGCGACGGATAGACCGGGGCGATGGAGGGGCAATTGGAGAGGATTATCACTGCTATGTTCGTCCGTGATGGCATTCGGGTAGCCCTGGACGTTCTGGACTGAATATTCTCCGCCAGAATAGGTGGGCATCAGGCTGAGAACTTGACGGAGCGCCTATATACTTGTAATACGCCGTGTTAAGACAAAGTTCTAGTGGTACGCTAGTTCAATCTCGCTCTACCGAGTTTGACTCTGCCGTAATAGGAAAACGCTCAAATGCACAAAGCTTCTATACAAATCGTCTACAGCTTTGAAGGTTTCCAGTCAGGCTTCCTCTTCTCCGCAAACGCCTTCAAGCCTTCCAATGCATTCTCGCTCGCATTTAATGGATCGCTATACCGCTCAATTGTCAACTGCGTCGCCCGCTCTACACTGCCTGTCTCCCACGCCTCCTTCAACGCCGCCCTCGTCACAATTGCGGCATCTGGACTGATAGCTGCAATGTCGTTGGCCAGTTTGATAGCCTCATCGACAACGGTATCTTGTGAAGGCGAGATACGATTGACGAGATTGAGCTCTTTGGCGCGTTGTGCGGTGATAGGGATGCCGGTTAGGGCCATTTCTGAGGCGATGGGAATGCCGACATTTCGGACAAGGCGAGGTGGGCCGCCAGCACCGGCAAAAATGCCGCGTAAAGCTTCAGGGAGACCAAATGTTGCTGATGGAGCCGCCACAACCATATCACTACAAATGACGTTAGCCGAAGTTCTCTACAAGATTACATCACTAGCGACATTGTTCTCCAAGGGCTTTTCAGGGCGTGCAAGTCCCCGAATCCCAATCCATGGGAGACGTCCATGATGCGAGGTGCACAAGGAAATCATCATGTAAACTCACCACCCGAGAACAATTTCAAACCCACCCCCTAAAGCAAACCCATTGACTGCCGCAATAATTGGTTTCTTCCCTGCCCTCCGACTAATACCACCAAACCCACTCAACGGATGCCTCTGAGCAGCTACATCCTTCTTCAAGACGCCGGACCTAATCTTGCCCAACTCAATCAAGTCTTGTCCTGCGCAGAAAGCTTTCTTGCCGGCGCCAGTTATGATCGCGACTCGTAGATTGGGCTCACGGTCGAACCAGTCGAAGACTTGGCCCATCTCGGTGTGGCCGGCGAACGGAATGCTGTTCATTTGGCGCTCACGATTTATGGTGACGAGGAGGACATAGGGCGCAGGGTAGGTAAGAAGGACGTGAGAGGTGGGCGGAGGTGTTGTTGCGGGTCTGACGGACGTCATGGTGGATAGATTGGGCAAGTCCTAGAGGGCGTGTAGCGGTAGAGGGTGAAGTTGGTGTGGAGATTGTTTGATATGTAGACTGGAGGGCTAAACTAATCAATGGCTTGGAAGCTTACATAGCTGCGGGTGCGGAGGATAAGTTCTCGCGAGTCTCCACGTTTGGGGTGTTTGGGCCGAGGTTCGATGACAACTCCATACCCCGGATTGAACTGCTCCCGATCAAATACTATCCGGATTCTTTGGGAGCGGTCTCTCAATTCTTAACTTGAGTTGCTTGACTCTCCACAATACCATTGTCAATCGATGTACAGCATGCCTACACTCATGTATCTGCCTTAGCTCTTCTAGGATGCGCGCTCGTGATTGTTGCACTAGCTGTTCCAACTTCGCGGTCACTGTGTTTCTCTTCACATTCAATGAAATGCCCACATAGTGTGGAAGTCCGCTCCGACCGCTGTCAAACTCATGATACGTCGCATTAGAACTGATCAGGTCTTATGTCCCAAGTGAAGGAGGCACCAAATCAATCACTACCAAAGTTCAACGAATATAGGTCTTAGCGATATCGTAGAGAAGAGCCAGTCCATTCTCAACCTCTTCCCCATCCCCATCCCCACCGCCCTCTCAGGCCCGAGCTTCCTTGCGCAATTCTCGCTCCGACCTTCCCAGCGACAACTTTTTGTCCATCGCCCTCTGCCTGCGTCTTTCCTCCGACGTCCCCATTTGCTGTCGTGTCTTTGTCCTTCCCTGGACTTGCCCCTCGTCCTCCCGCTGCAGTCTTTCTTGGTGGAGACGCTGATTTGTTGCCACGTCCCCAGGTCCAGCTTCTTTGTCTTGTGGCCACTGGAGGAGGCGGCGCTGTTTTTGGGGTGACAACGCTGTCGTTTCGGTTGAGATTAGGTATCGCTGTGGAGCGATGGCGCGGGTTGTTCGAGGCGGAGGTTCTTCTCTCGTCTCCATGCTGTGCTGGTCCCAAAGGCTTTCCGGCTGTTGAAGTATTCTCCCTTGCTGTTTGCGTTCGCGACGAGTTCTGCTCATCTCTTGGTCCAGCCGTTGGCGTTCGCGATAGTGTTTCTCTCGGTCCTCGTACTCCCTCCTCTTCTGAGCCCTTTCCGGCAGATACTCGTTCGTCTGAAACTTCGGACTGAGCTGCGAGGGTCGGTGCACTCGTTGCGATTCCCTTTCTCTGAGCGATGCCGAGTGAATGTGTTCGCGCTGGGGCAGTTGCAGTTCTTGAGACAGGAGCTGGTCTCTCGCTCGCCCCCGAGGTAGACGATCTGCGACTAGCTGTTTGCTTTCTTTCGAACGCGGTAGAAGGCCTCCTGCTACCTGATTCATGTGCCTCGGCCGCCTTGAGGTCTGCTCGTGGTCTCGTGGGATCTTCTCTTGTGTTTGACACTCGGCGGCTTGCATCTTGCCCGGTGAGAGCTCGCGAGGGATCCTCTGCTTCTGCTGTGGAATCTTGTAACGCTCCCGTTCTTGTGGAATTCGCTGGTGTATCTCGAGTATGTTCTCCTGATCTTTGAGCTGATGATCGTCTTCGGATCTGGTCCTGTGCTGACGATCTTCGAACCCCACCTGCGGGGGAGAGGATAGGCTGCGATGGCGTAGCTCTAGAGGTAGTGGGTCGCGTTGCATCGATGGAAGGTCGACTTCTCTCGGGGCTAGTACTGTTGATGCTGTGTCGACGGGCATCATCAAAGTCTCTGTCATCCTGCGTCCGATGGTCGGAAGTGGTATTCCTAGAACCTTCTTTTTTCGTGTTCTTCTCTGCTTCTGGCCCTTGACCGCTCGTCTTGCCTCTTCCCGCTGAGGATCCTCTTCCCTCTTTGGCCGCTGGTTCCTGTGAGCATTTAGGAGTAATTGAGGTAGCTTGCGAAGGCCCCTCAATTTCGTCTTGCCCTGTTGCTCCACTGGTTGATAGTCGTCTGGCTTCACGTTGCGGCGGGACTTGCGCTTCTGAATCGCACTGGGCATCTCTGCGGACAGGCCTTGATTTACCCTCATCTTGCGGAATCGGCTTTTTGCGAGGGGGTTCTTCGTGAGCCTGCGCCCTACGAGGAGACGAGGGCGCTTGGCGCTGAGGAGGGGCCGTCTCCTGGTCACGAAGACTTTGGTACGATTGAGGTTGATAGCGAGAGGGCTCCGGCGCTTGGCTACGAATGGCTGGCGGATTAGCTTCGTAGCGAGGGGCGTAGCCCTGCCTGGGAGGGGGCTGTCTGTAAGATGGCGGGGGATAGTCATATCGACGTGGCTGTTGTGAGTAGACGTCTCGTCGTACTGGCGCGACCCTTGGTCTAGTGTAGGAATCTTGCCGCTCTGGAGGCTGGAGACGGGGAAAGTAGTGGTCCTTTTGAGCAAAGTCTGGGCCTGCTCGACGGGGATAGTAGTCATCTCGTCGAACTGGGTTGTAGATAGGTGGTTGAGGTCCTCCAGTTCCGGCATAGGAAGGATATACGGGCTCTTGTCCAGGTGTGGTTCGATAACCTCTTGGCCTTTGTAGCGTCCCCCAGGAGGTTCCCGGTACCGGTCCTGGTGCCGCGGCTCGAAAGGGATGATCTCCCCCTCGATCATCTATGGGCTCAGGAGTTCTGGTCGCCGGCTGTTTTTGGATTGGCGTACGTCCCGGGGAAGGTTCTCGCACAGCACGAGACACGGCTCGGGGTTCTTCCCTTGGTTTGGCGCCCCATCCGAAGATAGCACGCTTTGCTTTCGCCTTGGAAACATCCAGCTTCGGTTTCGGAGGCGGGGTGGATGTGTTAGGCCTAGTCCACGAAGGAGTATCACGGATCGGGTATGCTGGTGCTGAAGGATGTTGTTTTCCTAGTGAAACTTGTCCATGATTGCGAGATTTTGGAAGCGCTCCGGACGACGCAGTCTTTTTCATGTCTTGCATGGTATTCTGAACAGGTGGTGCTACAATACCCGGAGCTACTGAACTCGGTTGCTTTTGCCTCTCTACAGGAACAGTCAGAATCCGGGGCAGTCCGGATGTTCTTCTCTTTGATAGAGGCTCGGGTTTTAATTCATCATCTGTGATTATACCCTCTTGCCTTGGCGCTAAAGATTCGGGGTCTCGCGAAAGGTCAGCAGTAGGCGGCCTGTCAAATCTGCCGGGCTCCTGCTCGGGAATCTCCTCAGTTGGGAGAGTGGGTTGTCGTTCTGCTATCCGTGACAACGGCTGTGCTGCTAAGGGAGTGTCCGGTGCGATATCATCAGGATCTGTGAACATTACTGGCTGACGCTCCAGCGTGGAAATGGAGGGCTGCCGTGAGGATAGATTGGGTGTGTGCAAAGGACTGTAAGCCGCACTGGGCTCATCCTGAATGCGAACTACCTTGTTTTCGGGTTGAACATCATCGACCGTAGATGTACGACGAGAGCGTCTGGAGTCCCTGCGGGTTAGTGTGCGACTTGGTTTCCGCGGCGCTTCCTCGAGAGTGGCCTCTTCTGCTTCAGACACTCGTCGAGAGCGCATAGAGTCTTGACGAGTGGGTGTGCGACTCGGTATCCGTGTAGGCTCCTCTTCCTGAGCCTGATCTGGTGTTGGACTGGCATGATAGACGTCTAAAGGGGCGAGGGGTTCGTCTAGAACAGAGGGCTGTCTTGATACGGAAGAAACGAGATTGACTTCTGGCTCAGGCTCAGGCTCAGGCTCGGCGTTACGCTGAACTATGCCTCTTCTATTTTCGGAAAGGCGTCTGGTTGATCTTCTAGGGACATTTGGCTCTTCTGGTGGTAGTGTGGGCATACGCGTAGCCTGTCTAGAGATACGATAGGGAGTAGGGGGTTCAGACGGAGGATTTGCTTGAGAATATTCAGAGGATAAGCTCTCTGATCCGGCCACTGCTTCATCGGAGCGCGGATTGACTTGTGTAGGCATTCTAGTAGGGGCACGCGAAGGATCGGGCAGATCAATTGATTGCACGCCCGGCGGTTCATTTTTGACTGCCGTAGGTTGGCGAGAAAAGCCTGTTCGCTGTCTATCCCTTCGCACTGTCATGACTGGAGGGTCTTCATCTTGCGAAGGACCCCCAGCCTCCATATCGCGCCGAACGTCTACCAGCTCAGGCTCAGGCTCCAAGTCTGGCTTCGATTCAGTCGACCTTCTCGTAGGCTGTCTGGTAGCTATTCTGCGGACCATAGTTGGCTCCTCTACTTCTGTTCCTCGCCTAGTTGACTGGCGTGTCAAGGACGGGATAACATCACCCAATCCCGTTCTGCGTCGGGTAGGTAGACTTATAGGCTCTCCAGTAGCCGTTCGACGGAGAACTGGAGACTGACGCTCAAAGTTTGTGGAACGGCGCGACGAGAACCTTGAGTTATCGGCAGCCTCTACCAGCATGGTAGATTGCCTTGAGGGGAAGGTAAGTGTTTTCTCTAAAGTTGCACGACGTTCAGCAATGGTAGGTTGTCCTAGCAATAGAGTGGATGCCACAGTTGGTGAACTCTCGAGTGGCATTGTATTCGCGCGTTGTACCTCGGTCGGCTTCCGTGAAACAGGAGCTGTAGCCTGCCTGTAAGTCGTGGTCTGACGACGTGATTGACTCGGCTGATGCTCTACAACCGGAGTGAGATTGGGCTCAGACTCTACCTCTGGATCGAAAACGGTACTGGCTTGATGCATACGCATCGTAGGTGGAACGAATCTAGCGTCCTTTTCAAGGGCGGTGTCCGAAGCTACTGGAGGCGAATCGGCGGTATCTTTGCGGTCTGATGATCTTTCGGAAGCACTGGAGGAATCAGACTGAGGCAAAGCAATCCGTTCCGGATAGGAAGATTGTCGACTAAAAGTTTCCTGGCGAGGTACAGTCGATTTGCATGTATTGACCCGTGGTGAAACATCTGTCATATGCAAGGCTGGAATAGCTGGTGCTTCGGACTCTGATGACGGGGGAGACGGTGGCGCTGGAGGTCGTACTAAAGGCTCTGTTCGACGGCGAGTAGCTCTGTGGACAACTGGCCCAGGAGAATGTGAGCTTTCCGTTAGGCCCCGGGTCGTGATCTTTCGAATTACAGATTCCTGGTCGGATGATGTGGTGCTTTCATTAGATCGCCATGTTGTAGCCTTACGCTGGACAGGCTCTAGCTTGCCCACATCTTCTACCTCTGTTCTGGTCGAAAGGGAGCGTTGCGTAAATTTCGTCGATGTAGCTTCTTTGCGCATCACTGGATCCGGTGATGGAGGATCCTCGATTGGCTCTGGCGATAGGTTCCGCTCTGTTGGTCGTCGCGTCGTAACCTTCCGTGAAACCAGTTCAGGGATAGATGAAGAGGTGTGTTCGGTAGACCCAGTCTCTACTTCAGGCTCCACAATCCTCTCAGTGGGGTGCCTCGAGGTCACCCTTCGCGAAACTGGCTCTGGATCTGGAGGCGAAGTCGATATGGTGGATTGCCTTGTTGAAGACTTTCGCATGACAGGCTCGGGAGGCACTGACTCTTCTTCATATTCCTCCGGGGGTGCACCCTGCGGTGTCGAATTGTCTACAAGCGCCTCAGTGACCGCTTTACTCCACGGCATTATAGATTCCGTTCGACTCCTGAACACTGGAGGCGACTCGGTAGGTAATTCATAGACATCATTAATCGTTTTACGGCGAGAACGTTGATGAGTTAATGCTTGAGGAAGGTCCTCGGCGTCAGGCTCTAGAGAAGGAATAGCTGCTTGAGTCATTGAGCGGGCCATGCGCATCAAGGGAGGCTGAAAGTCTTCGTCTTCTGGATCTGGTAGTAACGTTGCTTTACGGGTAGGCTGTCGGGTAGTCACGCGAGAGATATTAGGCCGTTCTATCTCAGGGGGCATTGTTGGCCTGTGGGTCATCTTCCTTGTAGCGATTCTTGAAACATTCGACTCATCAACGATCTCTTCAAGAGCAGGCGAAGGTGGTTTTGTAGACTTCTGTGTAGAGACTCGACGAATCCTCTCAACTGGGGCCTGGAAATCTTCTTCCTCTTGGTCAGACTCTAATCCTGTGGCTTTGCGAAGGTAAGGGGGCTGAAAGTCGATGTCCTCTTCCTCAGTGACTGCTTCGAGCTCTGGGTCGTGTTGAGACTCTTCATATTCAAATAAAGGCGACTCTTCAAATGCTCCGGGTACCGGAGGATTAGGCTCCTGATTGGTGGGCTGCCGTGAGGGATTCGCTGTTGACCTCCTTGAGGTGGCATTGAATTCAGGCAATTGTGAGAGTACATCCTCTGGTATTGTAGGAGCGCGTGGGAGGGAAGGTTTCCGCTGTGTCAGTTGCCTAGAATTGGGTTCACCCTCAAAAGTAAGCTCAGTGTCTGCTATCTTTTGTTGGAGACCATGTGGAGGTATATCCTGTTCTTCGAAATCCGATTCCGTGGCATACGATTGAGTTCCCTTCGTTTGAAGAGAAGGTTTGCGACTCTCAATAAAAGTGCTGCGGCGAGATTGAAACCCCACTCCTATAGCAGATTCTTGCCCAGAGGAAAGGCCTTCGACATCTTCAATCATGGGTTGAGTAGACTTGCGTGACAGTGCTATTGATGTTAGCCGCGTCTTCAGCCGCCGATTTCCCACGCGCTTACCAGCATATGGTTCGCCCTTGTCCCCTCGAGGTTCTTCATCCGCCATTCTCATGGTTGGAGGAACAAATTCGACAGGTTGGGTAGTCGTGCGCTCGACCTCAGGAGTTCCCTCCTCCTCCGAGTATCCTCCAAGTATAGAGTCCGGTTGGACAGATTCCGCCCGCAGTCGCCGCTCAAGGTCGGCGACACGGTCTTGCAGCATAAGAATAGGTTCTGTGTACGCTCTGCTACGACGACGCGGTGTCTCTGAATAGTCTTGGTAGCCATAGCCCTGCTCCTCGTACCTTTCTGCCTCTGGCTCCTCATCGTATTGGAGGCCCTCTTCGAATCCAGACTGCTCCCGGGGTAATCCCTCATACTCGAGTTCTTGTCCTGGCTCACCTATGGCCGGCAAAGTATCTAAGACATTGGTGATAGACTCGATAGCCGCAGGCAACTCAAATTGGGCAGTCTCTAGCCATCCCTGGATCTCCCCAACAGGTATTGCTTCAATATCGGTCAACCCCTGAGAGACCGCTGATACACGTCTAGATTGCGTCTGGATACGAGTAAGAACTCTGCTTAGACGTTGTTCATTGATTTCGCGTGCAAGCATGCGTGGAGCTTCGTCAGCGACGGAATCGATCGATTTATTGCGCAATCGAGTGGATCTACGAGATAGCCCAGTGGACATTTTGCTAAGCACACGCTGAACTGGATCGATCTCAGGCGACGAACGACGGCGATCGTCGAGATGCACACCAAGATCTTCCGCGATTGTATCAAGCTCGTCCATCAACTGACTGCGCGCTTCTGAAAGCTCGGTCAATTGCCGACGCGTTTTCTGTAGCCAAGTGTCCTCATTGTCGTGCTTCTCTTCTTCGGCCTTCTCTTCAACTGGTTCTAGCACCGTGCTCCGCCTAGATACCACCGAGCGTCGAGGAGATCTTTCGAAGGGCGCGTTTTGAAACTCTTCATCATCTTTTGCTGTCGGCCCCTGGTCAAGATCCACGCCGAAGTCGTCAGCCGCAGACTTGACCAGATCGACAAGCTCAGGTGTTGATTTGATACTCTCATGCAGGCTCGAGCGCGAATCATTCACGGTTGGGCCAAGTTGGCCGGTCGCTCCAACGTTGAGCTTTTCTGCAGCTTTTGGTGGGACATATGGGCAAGGTGGTTGCCACTCGCAGGCTTGCTGGACCGGCTGACACGGTTGACATGGCTGGTAGATATGACTGCATGCGAGCGGATACTCGCCTGGACGTCGACATACCGTATGACAAGGCTTGGAGCAGACACCTCCAGACTGACATCTCTGGACAAGATCCTCGGACACCCTTCGGAGTTGGACGAGGTTAGGTTGACTGTTTTTTATGTTGTTGATGACATTTTGCAGTGTACTCTGATGCTCTTCCAGGATGGAATCGATGATATAGCCTAGGTCTTGTGCAAAGGTGTCTCCACACTTTTCAGCTGGTATGCAATCGGAGTGGTGCTGTCGACGCTTGCGAGAATGCTTCTCACTATTTCGAGAACTTGCTGAGCTTGCTGTAGAAGAGTCTGTGGCAGCTCGTTTCCGTGTACGGCGAGGCTTCACTATCGGAGGGCCTACTGGGAGAGGTGTTTCCGAGCATTGGTTGCATGGTCTGTTTGATGCCTCCTCACGAGGTTCAACGTCCGAGATGGCTGAGAAGTGGCCGCAGACACGTTTGATCCAGTTGCTAGGGTCTTGGAGTGGACCGTTGTATTGCCTGAATGTCGAACGGGGTTTGATACGGGCCCCAGGAAAACCGAAGTCTTTTGTCTTGCGTCGTCCATATGCACCGCGCCAGTCGACATGCTCTGGAACTTCAATAGAATAATAGCCCTCTTCGACTCCGACATTTGAGTTGTGGATCGGAGCCGGAGCAGAACTACGGCGTGACTGGCTATTATGAGAGCTCGAGCCATCGTGACTGAAACCTTTTGCCGCAAGTTCCTCGAGATTCCGGTTTGACTCGATTGGCTCCCCAAAGTTGTGAACATATGTCTCGATACGGTCATCCATACTTTGAGGTTTCGAGATGACAGATTTCCGCCTAGATCGTTGGATCGACTCGTTAGCATCATCATCTCTAACTATTGGGATAATGCTAGACTTCTGGCGCATGTATCCTATTAGGGCTTCCGTATTGTTTACTTGTCGTTCAGTTCCTGGTCTGTGTGTGTGGTCCCTTCCAGGCTCGACAGGGGTGTTCTGGCTGTCACATCGGCTTGTCGCAGTCCTTCGAATACCGAGATTAGTCTGTGTACGTTGCGCATTGCTGGACTTGAAATTGCCTGGCGTTGTATCTTTATGTGGCTCAGCATTAGACAAGGACTTCCGGGTCGAGCGACGTCTCACAGTACCATCAGAGTTCGACAGTAACGTGCTTCTCTTAGACTCTTCAATCGCAATTCGAGCAGCATTGGAAAGGGCGTCTAGATTATTACGCTGAACAACGGCGCATTGAAGGCCGCCTAAGGGCTGTACAGACCGGCGCGGCTCTATGAAGACATTCGTTGATCTTCTACGGGAAGAAGGCGGATCCTCTACTTCCACACCGGCTGTTGTTCTCACGACAAGTGTTGGTCCAGCAGGTTCCAGCACCGACCTTGCAAAGTATCCTCGCTGCTCAGCATTGAATCGCTCGCTAGGCTCAGTCGGTGGCTCGGGCGAATATGAAGAAAGATCAGAAACCTTCTGGATCGTGGGTGAGTTCGTCGGTCGGTTGGGTCTAGGTTCTGAGCGGGCTTGCTCTTCCCTAGACTTTTCGTGCAAGACAGGCTGAGAGCCCTCGGTTTTGAGTTTGAGAACGGTTGTTGCGCCTTTGGCGATCGTGGCGGTCTTTCGAGGTAGCAGAGGGGGAGCCTGTCGAGCTTCTGAGATTTTGCTTTCAAAGAAACTCTTTGCATCTTTGACAGAAAGTGCTCTTGGCGGTTGTGTTTGGTGTAAGGGTCGTGTTGTGGGAGAACTTGCACGAGAGATTGTTTGCTCGAGCTGAGGTGGCGGTGTGGGCCGTGATGTGAACTTGAATGACCCGGAAGTTCTGGGTCTGCCTTTGATGCTGCTACCTAATTGTGATGGTGGACTAGGTTGAGTCTCTCGGTAAGGGTGCTCGATTTTGTCCAAGATTCGGCCATAAGGGTTCTTGCCTTGCAGAAAGGTAGGCCGCTCGCGCCCACGAGGCGTTGACTGAGCTTTGTCCTGCTGTGGTAGTGAGGGTATTCGTTGAAATCTTGTTGGCTGAGACCTGAATGTTGGGTGTTCTCTCACGTCTCGTGTCAGAATTGCGGAATTTGGGCCCTTAGTCTGTCCGCTACGTATCGAAGGCTGTTGTGTTCGCCGAGGCCCAGTATTTGATGGGAGAGTACCTGAGCTTGGAGACGGGACCGCGTCTCGTCGCATGCGGTTTGCTAATAGAGGAAAAGGGTAACTTACGCTTGAAGGGAGAGGGTAGATAGCAGAGTAGGATTGTATAGGTGAAAGCCTGCTCGTTAAAAAGAGTATAGTGAGTACGGTTCAAAGAGGGTAACGAAAATAGGAATAAAGGTATATGTTATCGGTAGCGTTGGCGGGGTTGAGTGCACTCAATCCATTAATAGAGAAGGAGAATCAAGACGAGAAAGAGATGATGAAAGTGTTTTTCTGATCTCGAGCACCTTCTATGTTTTGCCTGGGGGAGGGAGGTGCTCCTCGCTCCTCATACTGTACACGTCACGCAACGAAATGCCCAAGGAAAGCTATTTACACAATTACTTCAGTGCCGCCTGCAGGCTTTCGAGGACCTAGCATTTTCGTTAGTAGTGCCTTCTCTATCCCACTAAGGGCCATTGAACTTACCTCAATCTCGATCTTAGCCTCAGCAATGTCCTGCTCGCTACCACTGCCGCTAGCAATCTTCTGGGCCTCCGAGATCTGGTTCCTGACAGCCTGTCCGACGTCAGCCTCGCATTGATTATTGGGCATTCCTGGTATAATCTACCTCTGCGCTGAAATCTTCCACAGGGTAAGCCTCAACGGCGTTGATGCTGAGCTGCGAGCCAGGCTGCACAACAGCAAATCCTCCCGAAAGGAAGAACTGCTTGCTGCCGCCGCTTTCCTCAATAATCTCGACCAGACCAGGCTTCAATTGTTCGATCGAAGGAACGTGGTTGGCCAAGACACCCATCTCACCGGTCTCTGCGGGAAGGTTGACCTGTACGCTGTATCATGAATTCCATCAGTTTGTGTTCGAAGACGCGCGATTTCGGCCGGGCGAACGGGTAACGTACACCTCCTGCGACTTGTAAAGAGACTACACAATACATCTATTAGATTCAATTGAGACATTCAAGTAAATGAGTAGAGCAGGGGGACAAGCGTTCGGGTGGTTGTGGTAGTCGTAGATGCGTACCTGATGCGGTAGAGCTAGGGACAGCTTGATCTTGTCCGAGGCAACGTCGGCGTAGCCCCTTCGGAGGACAGGGCGCGAGACGACGGCGGGTCTTGCGCGAAGGGCAGCCCGGGCAATGCGAAGGGAGCTCATGATGAATTCGAGTGTGGTGGGGATGCAATTGCTAGATGCCAGAAGCTTTGGTGGTGAGCGTTGCGGAAGTTCTTCACTTGGCAAAATTTAGCCGAGGACTTACCGCCCAGGCGGTTAGCGCAATTCCAACGACGAGTTCAAGGCCGGATTGGAAAGCATTTTGAAATCTACATGTTACGCGCGATGCCATGTTTACACAGTCATTCACGAGACAGAAACCTTTTAATCTAGCGCCCTCACTATGCATGCAAAGCGTAGGCTCAGCTGTCCTTTTTGAAGAATACTTCCATCGCTCTACTACAAAACCTCCAGTATGTTATGCTCCACTGCTAGAGATCTCAAATGTCTGCTTTGTCCTTCAAAATCCCCGAGCACAGTCTCTCGCGCATACCATCTAAGTGAACATGGCTACGATGATCAATCCCCTAGTCTAAATAGAAACAGTCCACCCCATTCTCACCACCGGCCCATTATATATTATAAGTAGCGGTACGAGTATAGGATGGACTAGAGAGGGTCCTGACTTTGAGGAAAGCGGGCGCGCGAAGGAAAATGCTACCTAGGCCGATCTCGATACCAGAATCGATGTGCTTGCAGGTAGTAGAAGATATACAGTCGATGAACCTTTCTTCATCGAAAACACTATGAGGTGCGGTTTGTAGTGGAGGAGGAGCCTGCTGCGCCTGACTATGCTAGTAATGAGATTGATAAAGAAACTGGAACAGGTGATCCACGGCTTCTGCTATATCTTTGCAATTCCAAAACTTGAAGCACTTTAGACATCTTCTCCTCTACTTATGCTTCGTGCTGCCTCGAGATGGCATGCGCAGGGCTAGACGTGCGGCTTGCGAAGAGTTCCCCAGGCGGCGCAGTCTCAACTGATGCTAGCCACCAGCCTTGCGCCTCTTCTCTACGCCCTCAACTGATAAAAAACTGCATATAACAAATTAGTCACATTGTAGCATGCTGACGTTTATATCTGCTTGGGGTCGAATGGTAGGGGTCATCTGCAGAAGAGTACATGATCCAGTGAGTCAAATTTCGGGTCTGGTTCCACCGCTGAGACCCTATTCCGGCCGTCGGCCACATTGTTATAATTGTTGAAAGCTACCACCTTAGCTGGCTTCGCTACTAGCTCGGTGGATTGGCGGAAGCAACCAACCAGATTTTTTTATATGTATTACCTGATCCATTAGCCTTTATATATAGCTAGCTCCTACCATTAATCGATAATATCTTTGTTCTTCCAGACCTGAGTACAGTTCATCAATGACTAATTGGTCACACTACCAGTCTAGAATCCTTTCATGGATGTTGAGAAAATCGCTCCTTCTAGCCGCATTTGACGTTATAATAAAGCGCATCTCAAGCTGCTGAGCCAAGTGCAGGATATAAAAGCCTCCCGGTGGGATCGCTAACAAAGGACATGGGCTCTTGGCATTGCACGATAATAAGTCCCACTGCTCTAAATGTCAATTGTTATATTATTATGGCTTTTATCTGAAGGAATTGCTCGCTTCCACTAACACGGCTTGCATTTGTTCATATAAGCCCTCTTCACGCCCGACTTTTACATCAACTAATCCTTAACCTTATATTCCTACTACTTGTTACCCCCACCAGCAATCATGCTAGACCTGTCAACCCTTATGATAAAGCATTTTGGGACTGATGATCCAAAAAAGCTTAAAGTAATAGAGAAAGAGGACCAGGATGCGAGAAACAGCATACCAGATGAGGAGTTTGTGAAGATACCATTCCCATATTACGCGCCCAACGACTCGCTTCCTCCGATACCCACACCTGAGGATGTTGAGAACTCTCAAACCCAGGAATACATCTTAAGTGACCGTGCTTTCTGTGCTGTTGGACACGTCTGTCGTGTCAACACAGTATACGCTGTTAAATTCTCTCGATGTGACCAGCTTCTACAAGTAAGATGGTATCCCTCTTACAATAATTGTATATTTACTAGACAATTATAGGAAGCTGAGAACCTTCTTTTTCTCCAGGAGCATAAGGTCAGGGCACCTAAAGTATATGCGGTCTTTGCTCACCAAGGGGCGGATCCTCTAGGCCTTAAGAAGAGAAACCCACCTCATAAAAGCCTACCCATGTACTACTATATGGTTATGGATTTAATTGATGGGGTTGCTCTCGATGAGGATATGTGGGAAGACTTTGCGCTCGAGACTAGGATCAAGATTTATGATAAGATCGGTGAACAACTACAGTTACTCCGCTCTATTCCACCTCCAAATCCAAGTTACTACGGTCGTATTAACTACCAGGGATATCATCCTCGGACTTTCGGGATTGGATACCGACAACAAGGTCTGGTTGGCCCTTTCAATACCTATAAAGCCTTTTTGGAGCAGGTCTACAAAACCTTTGAGATATCCTTTATACACATACTCCTCTGGAGACCGTAGATTGAGCCTGAGCGGGAGCTATTCGCCTCTAACTTCTTTGACTGCCTTGGAGACTCGCTGGAGAGCGGGGAACCCAAACTATCACATCTAGACCTTAAGATCAGCAACATGATGCTTGTACCATCAGCATCGAATCCGTCGAATCAAGTCGAAGACTACGATCTCTGGTTGCTTGACTGGGAGTTTTTATGTTGGATGCCTGCTTGGGCAGAGGCTGCAGGAGTACTGAAACGCCTTCCATATTCAGATACTGAGAAGCGCTGGCTACCGCAATGGAGAGTCTCTAGTGGGATCAAGCCATTTTACTATGCTCAGGCATATTTCTATCACGAATGCGGCCGAGCGTTTGGCTATGCCACTTAGAGGGAATGACCCGAAGCCCTCCTAATCGTTAGATAGGTAGGCTACACAATCAATAGGGCTTGACGACTCCAACGATAAAGATGGGTGAATGGATAGGGAAAGACTGAAATACATCAAGTAAAACAACAATGACAATTTGTTACAATACATTCCCACTTCTAAAAGCTGGTCTCCAAAACCCTCATACCCTTTGCCTCCTCTCCCCCGCGCACCCACCAGCGCTCGCAACCGTCAACAGCAACAACGATAGTATCACCCAATACTACCAAATTACCTCCATGACTGGCTTTCTAGGAAACCTCTTTGAAGCAATCGTTTAGCTTGGCGGCGGCAATTACATTGTCTTTCCAAGCGTCGGATATCTTTACCGAAGCCGGGAAGTTGAAGTTTGGAATGGTAGGAACGGCGGATGATCCGACGATTTGCTCGAAACGCTCGATGTCTTCCTTACGGACGTAGCCGAAATTTTTTTTTTTGGTGTTCTTTGGCGTTCTGTAGTTGTTCTCTTGATCCGGTGTCGTGTTGTCCCGGATAAAGAAGCTTGTACCATTATTTTTTCCGGCCGCATGGATGAGCAGAGCTCGGGTTTTGGGGCCGCCAATTATAACGTAGGGTATGTCGCTAACAATGTAGTCGTCCCTATCAGGCTCATATGTGTACGTGCTAAACATATTCGTATCGGTGGTGTTGTGTAGGAGTTGCAAATTTCCAGTTGGTAGCAAGGAGTAGAAAGGTGTAATTTGCGGACCAAGTAATTAGAATATGAAACGTTATTGGACTAAGGAAAATCCAAGCCGTAGTATGCCGGACATCATTACATATGCTCTCCTTTCCTTCCTTACCTTTCTTTTTTTGCCTTCACCATGAGAAACAAGAGCAGTGACACAGCGACAAGGCACAGAGCGCTCTGTTGGTTAGCAAAGTGCAGGTTTCAACAGATGAAAAAAAGGTCTGTCTAGGGCACGGTTTGCTCCCGGGTTGAAGACGATAGAATATGAGCCCAAAGGTAAGGCCTCGCCTAAACATCTATTTTTGACTACAGGGTGCACCGTGCGTTGAATCATGGAAGCCCTTCACGAAATTCGTACGTGGCTGGATGAAGGCCTTAGCAATAGGGGCTTGCGTGATATTCTCGGTGCCATGTCGCTTCGAAGCGAGGCGTGTTTATGAATCATCTGGTGGCCACGATGGCGCAGATAGTGTTATGCTCGCTGCGAGGAGTGAGAAGGCCGAGCAGCTTGCCTTCGTCTGCACTAGTCAAGCAAGGGAAAGAGCTGGCAGGCATCATCCCTCGTACGCCACAGAGCAAGATTTGTTGACCGCTGACTCCTTCAATATCTGATTTAGCTTCTGTCGCAAACTTCACTCTCCCCGTATGTCCGTTCATATTTTCGAAAAGACGTAGCGCTGCGCACTCCCTGTCGCCTTCACAACGTCCCGTAATGCGTGCGGGTCTAGACTCATCCATGAGACAGGTTTCTCAAGTTTGAGAGAGGTCTTCTCCCTACGCCATCCTTGACCCAATAGTGGCTCTGGCGGTGGGATAAGCGGCAAGAGCGCATTACAAGGCTTAGCTTGCGATGAATCTACATCAATCTCAACCTCTCAACCTTGAAACAGCTAGTCAACAACACATTCTCACGAACACTTGCTGGCAAACTGTCGCACGTATGTGGCTGGAATGGGTCGTCTGGATCTATTGTTCGCTATGCATTTGGAAAGTCACGAAAATAATACCTTACAGGGGTGTTTCATCCGAAATACATGACAGTGCTCCAAGGAGCACCGAAATTTGCGTCCAGGGATGCATCAACTCACAACTTACTATTCCTGACGCCAGTGTTCTGCTCTGCGAGAACGTCTTCTTTCAGGGCAGGCCTATCAGACTTGCCAGCAGTTGTCTACAATTTGTTAGCCTTCTCTTCGGCCCAACATATGATGCACACTTACACCTGCATCCACCGGCAAGATCACACCCGTAATCCATCTCGCTTCCTTGCTACATAGATATAAGATTGCTACCCTTTGGTCAGCTATTCTCTTCTCTGGATTTCACATTAATCCTCTAGCAAGTATACGTACCGTACCCGACATCCCAAGCTGAACCCTCCACTCCCATCAAATTTTGCCCGACTCTCTTCTGCCTCATCTCTTCACTCATCCCTCTTCCCATTACCATCGGTGTAAACACCATACCAGGACATACGCAATTAACTCGGATCCCTTCTTTACCGTGATGTGCTGCCATTGCCCTTGTCATCTGAATGACTGCGCCTTTGCTGGTCGGGTAGAGTAGCGAGGGATTGCCGCCCAGAAGACCAGATACAGAAGACATGTTGACAATAGCGCCACATCCCTGCTTTTGGAAAACGGGAATGACGTGGCGGGCCATGAGAACCATGGAGGTGACATTGATGCGTAGGTCGCGATCCCAAGCGTCTAGATCCAACTTCGTTGCATCGCCCATTGCGCCGCCAACACCAACTATTCTTCATCAGCACAGCTCAAACTAAACAGAGCGAGCCCCCTCCATCACACTAAAAAAAGCATTACTTACCGATGTTTACAAGAATGTGAACAGTGCCCCATAATTCCACCGTTCTCTCCACAGCTCTTCGACACGATTCTTCACTCGTAACATCGGTCTGGATTACTTCGGAAACCCCACCCTCCGCAGCAATCATTCGTTTCGTTTCGGCGGCCCATTTGGTATTGTAATCCAACAAAGCGACCTTTGCTCCTTGACGAGCAAGAAGAATTGCGGTTGCACGACCATTCCCGACTTCACCTACAACGCGATTAGCTATACTCTTTGTATGTATATCAGCCGAAATAGGATACAGCTATAAGAGAAATCCAGGGACATTAAGCTATGCGGGATCGGAGATTCTACCATTCAAACGAGATCCTGCACCCGTCACAATCGCGACTTGTCCAGAGAAGTCGAACGCTTTTTGGGGAGCCATGTTTTACTTGCGCTCTCTCATTCAGAGTATAGAGTCGAAGGAGCCTATTTTCAATCACTAAATCTTTCAATGATGGCCCGAATTGTTCTGAAGTCATATGTGCATGGACCCACGTGAATTCCATTTACGGTGGCGGGTCCGATGCAGCGTTCTCTGGTGCAAGTTTGTGCTGACGGCGATTTTACCACCCGGTGACTTACGAAGCGGCAAATTTTGGCAGTTTTGATTGGTTATAGTTGACCCCTGCTTTGACATTCCGCATCTAGTCAATACTGCGGGGTTGCTTGACGTGCTTGAGTCGTGCAGGGACGTATCGCCAGCATGAATCAGGAAAATGGTGCGAGCCCTGGTCCAAATCTAAAGCGGGAAATTAACAGAGAACGTATTTCGCTGATTGAACTATCTACAGGCCCAACCAGTAGTCGAACCAGTCAACTATTCCCTTCAGACTTTGTTCTTTGACCCATCTTTCGTACGGATCGTCCATATTCCCTCTCAATGCAAAACCGTGCTCTACCCCGGAAAATAGCTGCAAATGATACGTCTTCTTGCCCTCGATCAAGATATCCACCGCCTTGTTCCTACTCTCAGTATCAAAGGTATGATCGACCTCCGCACAACTCATGAACAGCGGATTTCGTAGATTTTTGAAGTGATGCTCCTTCAAAAATGCCGGATGTGCAAATGCACCCGCAGTGCAAAGGGAAGAAGCAAGTTGGTCGCACACGTACGGTGCCCCAAAACAGTAACCCACGCAAGCGAACTTCATGCCCTCTTTTCCGTAATGCTCTTTCACAGCTGCAGCCCATTTGGGTACTGCCTCGTTTGCAAAGGCTGTATGCTTCCTCTTCCATGCCTCATAGTCAAACCCCGGTTCCGTCTCCTTGTCATGCCGGTTCTTCCTATGCTTAAACACTGGATCACCTCTGAAGTAATCGAGCCCCAACACGAGATACCCAGCATCGGCGAAGCCGTCCATGATGAGCAGTCCGTTTGGGAACATTCCAAATACATCAGGGAAGTAGAGGAGAACATGCCCATTGGGTTTGGATGGTTTAGCAATATAGGTCTCTACCTCCGCGATAGTAATAAAAGAGCCTCGTGGGTTACCAGTATGGATGCTACCTTCGAGACAGCATGCGCCGGAGGGTTTGGCAAGGTAGGAGATAGGATTGAGGTCGTCTTTGGGCATTGCCGAGTCGTCTGTTATTTTGGGATCCATAGTGTAGCGCTTGGGAAGGTGCAATTTGATTTCTTATATCTCGATGTCCAAAAGCGGCACTTTTACCCAAAATAATTGCAAGATGCTTATGCGGATTACAAACATGGGGTCCTGTTATTCGAGTAAGATCAATCGCAGTGGTATTGACTCACACCGGGGATAAGAATGCGGAGGAACAAGCGGGGAACGTCATCCAGCTTCTCTAGCGCGACGGCGATTTTACTTTCACATCCCAACTTTTTCGCCGCGACTCCACTCACTATCACAGTCTCTGAACGACGTGTTACCAATCACGTCACCAGCTTCTCCACCTGGTGTTCACCCCAGATCAATGGCTTGTCCTGGGGTCCCCACAACCGGAATGTGAGCCGATACGTGGCTGGTCAGCATCAAGTATAAAGTATTGATTCAAAGGCCGCCTGTATGGCCTCATGAGCCGATTTTGCGGACGTTGTCGTTGAAATCCTCAATGACTTCACGCTCAGTAACAGCGATGACGGGTCTCAAGAATGTTGTTTCGAACCGGAGCGAGGTGCCTAGTGAAGTGCCTAGCGACCTTGAGAAAAGAGCCGAGCAACATCGTCATGAACCGGCGATGGAATCGATCAAGGAGGACGATGCCGTAGGGTACAAGGAGTATCTGGAAGGTCTCGATATCGAAGTAACAGATGAGGAGGTATACCGCTGTCAACCATCTCATCTAAAGGAGCGTTACTAATGTCCTCAAGAATTCGCGCATCCGATGGAAAATCGATCTCGTTATCCTTCCCATTTTCCTCGTTACGCAGGCACTTCAGTTCATGGACAAAACAGCCCTAAACTACGCCAATCTCTTCAACTATCAGAAAGCGCTCGGACTGAAGGGCGATCAATTCAACTATCTCTCTGCCATGGTGTATGCCGGCTATTTCTTCGGACAATATCCTTGCGGTTGGCTGATTGGACGGTTTCCTGCTCAACGCATTTTAGGTATCAGTTGTCTGCTTTGGGGCGTGATGGTTCTCATCCTTACCCAGTGTCGGACATTTTCATCTGCTCTAGCTGTGCGTTTCATCATGGGGATTTTTGAAGCAGCCGTTACCCCTGGTCTGACACTCATGACCGGCTTTTGGTAAGCGAATCACATCTCAATGCTTTTGACAGAGCTACGCTGACTGTGGTCATTATGATAGGTACACAAGGCGGGAGATACCCCTGAGACAATGTATCTGGTATAGCTCTCTCGGTTGGGGTGGGATCGTTGGATCATATATTTCCATGGGAGTGACTAAGCTTTCACCCACCATGAAACCGGAAAGATGGGAGCTCATCTTCTTCATCCTAGGAGGCGCCACTTGCTTATGGGCGTTTGTCATTTTCTTCTTCCTTCCCGATGCCCCGGCGAATGCAAGATTTTTCTCGGAGCGAGAACGCATCTTGGCCGTGAAACGAGTGGCCGGTAACGAAACTGGGATTAAGAACAAGAAATTCAACTTTAAGCAAGCCATTGTCGCATTCTATGATCCCAAGGCCATACTTCTCTTCATCTCGGTCTTTGCCGCCGCAATCCCCAACGGAGTTATCAACTCTTTCTCCACGATAATCATCCGCGATTTAGGGTTCTCCAATACTATGACGACGGAGTTGAAGAGCGTCGGCGATGCCGTCCAGATTGTGGCCCTGTTTATTGGCGGTGTGATAACGCTGAATGTCCGTAATTCGCGGCTGCTGACCGCAACGGCTGCCAATATCCTCTGCACGGTTGCGGCGGCGTGTACGGCGTATTTGCCCCGATCCAACACTTGGGGTAGGCTGGTTTCCTTCTGGCTTACGAACTCGCAATCCGTTGGTTTTACCGTCTCTCTGGTCACCATCTCTTCCAATATGGCCGGCTATACTCATCGCTCCATGGCGAGCGCGATGATCTTCACGGCGTACTGTTGGGGCAATTTTGCGGGACCTTTCGTCGTGAAGCAAAGCCAAGCACCAGAGTACGAAGGTGCTACGATAGGCCTGCTCGTTGGTTACACAATCAAGCTCGTGTGTCACCTGGCACTCTTGGCATACATGTTTTCGATGAACCGGCATCGGGACAAGAAGTACGGACCAGCCGACAAGCGCCGCAGCGACGAAGCTGGCATGCAAGATTTGACCGAGTTTCAGAACAAAGATTTCAGGTATGTCCTGTGAAGGATCCACAAGGCTACAAGTAGGTGTGGGGAGCAACGGATACTGTAGACTTGCCCGATTTGGACGCAATTGCGAAGGAAATGCCACAAAGGAATGGCGGAGATGGCGGAGTTGACGCGGATTTGCACACTCCCGCACCGGCCATCTGACTTGTGCAAGTCTGTCTTGACGTCTGGCCTGGTCCACAGTGAGGTCCACAGTCAGGTCCATGGTCAGGTCCATGGTCATTGGCGCGTTGAGCGTATCGAAGCTAAATGCGCGCTGTACTGCCTACATTAGTCTAGCATGAAACCATTCCCAACACGCGCCCTAATCTTCGCTCGTCGCAAGAAATGCGAGGCGCGAGTGGCCGCGCGCTCCAAGTGCCTCTTTTGGGCTAGTGCTCAGTCGTCCTCCCAGAGACCGCGGAGCGAGGAGGACAGGGGAGGGAGGAGGAGTGGAGGACAAAGTGACCAGGACGAGGATGGAACGGGCATGCGGCAGATCGCCATCCTCGCCCCCAATATCGAACCGGCAGTATTCACGAAGCCAACGGGGCCCTGGCCAGTGCCAGTGTCGCGACAAGCAGCGGCCAGTGCTACTTGTGCACTCGACTCACTCAATGAGGCACTTCGTTCGCAGCGCCCAACGCCCGTGCCAGCGTATTCGCAAAATCGCGGGGTGGGCCCTCGATCCCGTCAGCTGAGCGCGCCTCTCGCAGGGACTTGGGAGCCATTCGTGGATCCCGATGACCTGCACTCGGCGTAGCCTGCCTTGGATGCAAGGCGACATGAAAAAGTTCAAAATCGGGGCAATGCGGCGTATGAGGCCGCCTGTGCGGCCGCAAGCTGTTCGGGATATATATTGGCGGCCTGGCGCTCAGCGCATCTGTATAACCTCAAGCGTCCTGCGCCCATGCGGTAACAGGTCTCCTCGGCCACTTTAGTAGTCGTGTAACGGCGCGGACCAAGCGAGCGTTGCACTACTTGCCTGCCGGTGGTGTGCACTGTGCAGGACGACTTGTCATTATCTAGCGGGGCTCCTCGCTTCTCGCACCTTTCTTTTTCTTTTGGCGCCTCTCCTCATGCACTGTGGCTGTTAAGGTTTTTTTTCTGGCTCAAAGAGGCGAATACGGGAAGGCTGATTGCGACCTTAAGTACGTGGATCGGCCGCCTCTTGCATCTGACAGCCCATTGATAACATCACCTCAGCACCACCCCGCAGCTGGGTGCCTCCACCATGTCAGCAGCAACCAACGTGGCATACCACGAAACATTCGTCAAGACGGAAGAAACCCCAGAGCCTGAACCAGCAACACTTCACCCGCCTCCATCGACATCTCCTGCCGCACCTCAGCCTCGTGACCCAAAAGACCCAGAGGGCTTCCTCAGGAGGTGTTCAGGTATCAAGAAGAATGGTGTCCGTTGCAGCGCTGTTATTGGAAGAAACTCGCATTATTACAGGCAACAGCATTCCACATTCTTACCCACCTGCCGCGCTCACAAAGACCAGCAGAGCTACGCAGGATGGTGCCAATTCAAGAACCTAGATGGAGAGATATGCGGGAGGCTGTTTCGGTGGACACCACCCTATTTCGAACTGTGCGACGAGCATCAGGGCCATCCAGACACGCCTTGCTACTTCTTGACACTCCCCCCTGAGTTACGTTTAGAGGTCTTCAAATATCTGCTTCCCTCAGAGAAAATTGGGTCTTCCACTTCACTATTACACTTGGTCGATTGTGAGCCACCTTCAGATTGGTGTTCCATGTATGCCCCTTCCTGTCCCCATCCATTCATGTCGCATCGTCGAGACGTCCACCGTAACAACCTATCTCCTCCCGAGCGCTCAACGATGGGCAGTTTATTCCCAGTTCCCTTATCAACCCTCCTGCTGCTCAACCGACAGATATATGCAGAGGTAAAAGAATTGTTCTACACTCGGGTATCATTCACGATTGATATCCGCAAGGATGGGGTGTTTATGTGTGGAAGAAGACTGCTAGAACCCACGAGAGCCGATAATTCACCATACGCCGGGCTGTCAAACGACGTGGTCTGCATGGGCAAAAAATTCGTGAGTACGTTTGACTTTAGGGCGGCCAAAAACTACAACGTTGATATCCTTGTGGAAAATTGGAAAGATGACACCAACCTCAGCTGGGATGAGGAAGTGGAGATATATGACATGCGAGATTACGTCAGTGTCGTGGTATCAGGTATCCTCAGTAGACCACGCAACATCTGCAAGCTCGACATCCGTGTCGGTCTTTCCAAGTTCTCATGGAACAACACAGACCTACTCGAGAATGTCAAGACAGTTCTTGGTCCTCTGATGAGATTAAGAAACGTCCGCCAACCACGGATTTGTGGGATCTACGAGGGGACACCGCATACAAATTTTATGATCAGCCTTCCACTTCCCTCACAAGCTGGCATACCCGTTGCATCGGGACCGGCTCAGCTCCCCCGCCTGCCGACACCGCTATGCTCTGTTCCGCAACTTCTGACCTCAACCCTCCTTCAGATATGCAACGAGCCCGCATTCTATGAATACCAGTCGAATTGGAAACATTGCCTATCATTGAATGCAAGCGCCTCAGTCGTGCACTTGGCACCTATCCGTGCCATGTTTACACATTTTAGAGACTTTTACATCAAGGTTGCAGCTCTCATGCCAGAGCTTGTGTCGCGGGTTGGCAAACACGAACTCGTCCATCGCGCAAGAGTAGCGAGAGAACAAGAAGATGTCGAAGCATTGAGGATTCTCAGGAACGAACTTATCGAATATTGGTATGCATACGTTGAGGCATTAGAAAAGAAAAAGGAGGATATGAGTAACGGACTATGCAAGATGTTGGATGTGGATGCCTATCCTCCTTCATACAACCACGATTTCTCCTACCGAAGAAGCTCAGGATCAAAGAGCAGTTCTAGTTCGAACGTACAGTCTCCTATCATGTTAGACCAAGATAAGATGAACAAAGAGGGTATCCCAATGCAAGGTAATGTCATGGACCCAACCCAGGAGAGGAGGTTATTTCAGATGCAGTCCACGCAAGCACAATTACACGTACAGCAACGACTACAATCAAAGCTAACACTCAGTTCCATGGCTCAAGGGAACGATTTTCAGTTTCCCATTTCGCCTGGTCTATCCCAGCAATTCCCTATAACTAGTCCTCACTTCATAACGACGCAAGAAAAACTTTATTCGATGCAGCTGATGGGGATAGAGCAAGTGGCTAAGCAAGTGGCCAAGCAAGTGGCTAAGCAGAGACTCCCGCATGCAGGATTCATCCCCAATCCTAATTGCACACAACTTCAACCACTACCAGAGCCAACCCCAGCATCGCCGCTGCCGAGGAACAATCTGCAGAACAATTTTCCGCTAGCGTCGTTGTCGCATAATTTCGCAGCTGCGTCCTCCAGCTCGAGTTCGGAACTACCTAATCTCCATTATGTGCCGCAAGATACATCGGATAGCATCGGGTTCGCAGGTCCTTCAACCACCCCGATAGTCACGTCAAGCAATGGTCAGTCTATTCTGCCTGAATTAGATGATAGTTCGGTCATTTGGCAAGGGTGCAAACGCAAAGATCCGGGTGTGGATCACCCTCAGACAATGAAGAAAAGGAGGGTGGACTCTGGCATGAGCTACGTGGAAGGTGACAGATATTCGCCAAGGGAATTCAACGAAAATGGGGACGAGATAATGATCATTGATGAAGAAGACAGAAAATGGGAGCCTGAAAATGGCTATGTAGGGAAAGGAAAGGGCAAAGCTAATCAAGAGATCATCTGGCTAGGTTGAGAACGGGTGGATACAGGGCGAAGTTTCGGTTCCGCCAGCTTCGAATCGGACGGAATCGGTCATATTAGTACAGGTGTGCTCAGTCATCCACGAAGCTACGATTTCTGTACGGCAGAACACATTTCGGTTTTGTCTTTTGATTTGTTCTAGGTTAGCAGCCTGGGAGAAAAGTATTTCTGTTAGTGACGTAATGGTGAAGAAGGTATGTTCTTGGTCAGTACCTTGAATAGCTAGGTAATACAGAATGAATGCAGGAAGCACAAGTTTCAGGCTATGGCGGAAGTACCAACCTCGTAGCTGTACAACCAAACGACCTCATCTCGTCGCATTAGCCCAAGAAGAGACATTTGCGCATTTCGTTCGCTTATTGCTTCCGGGAAGAAACATTTCGTACAATGTAGAGGGGTTGGTCAACAATTTCTAACAGTGACACGAGTCATTGCACCGCATTTTGGTGTTTGAGCAGTAACATGATCTTATCGATATCAAGCCGCATTGATGATACCAAAGTCAGGCTTCGAGGTACATGTGGGGCTTGCGTTCCTCCCAGGCAAGATATCAAGTCCGGCTTGCGTTGCCCATACATCGCGATCAGTCCCTGCTCATTGCCTTGGACCTACCATTCTCTTTACTTGATGATATGTCATTGTTGCATTTACTCAATCCAGTAATTGTGCCACTCCACTTGGGGCAGGCTTGGTATTGAAGGCAGAAATCCAGGGCGATTCGCGGCTCTACAAGGTCACAATATAATATGGTACGTTGAAGCGTCTGGTGTACAAGCTTACCTATATTGAGATATGAAATCCGCAGAATCAAGACCTGCGTGTGAAGTGCCTCATGCATAAATACCTTGAGAACTGCTGCTGAAACGACTGAGATAGTCACTTCTGTGCCAGCAAGTCCAGCCACTTCCACACGCCCACACCCCACCAATCTACTCACAGCCACCCGATTGCTACAAAATGCTCATCCCTCTCATTCTCCCCATCCTTGCCCTGTTCACCCTCACCAACTCCCTACCCAGCACTCCAGAACCTGATTACGATCCTTGCGACTACGACCGACTTAGCCCCCACTACTTCTTCCTCTCCAACGTAACGTACGACTCGCACCTCGTGTACTCTACACCCTCGCATCTTGCCGTCTCCTACGCAAACGTCAACTTCAATCTCACCAACAACATTGCTTACGATGCACAATGCTGGGGCACGAGCATTGGATCGGGCAGCTCCAACTACTTCCTCTGGCCAATCGTGATGGAGTGCGCAGCGAAACCTAGTGCGACGGGCGAGGCGAGCTTTACTTATATGTACGATGGGAGTTTTCAGGTCAACGAGACTTGGACTTGTGGAGGGTGAGTTAGAAGCCTTCCTCATCATGGCGTCCACTGCGGGGTGAGCTATATCGGCCAGCGCTAACGATGGATAAGGCACAAATATTTGGGCTCGGGGTGTGCGAATCTCACCTTTGAGTGTGAGACAACGTCTTGGACGAATCCGAACTTCACGTGGCCGAATAATGGGGACGTTTATCGTAGGGATGATGTCACGTGCGTTCCGGTCGATGTTCCGATTGTGCTGGACATCACTCAGGTCGATTGAGAGATACATGGCGAAGGGTAACCTGATTTCTTCGAAAATCTGAGGCTCTTGTGCTATTATGATATATTATATTCATTGTGTCAATCGTGTCTGAAGCTCTAATTGTTCCGTTGGGAGTTTCTTGTGAAGCAATCCAGTCTCGTTCATGAGTGGCATTGACGGACGGACTCCGGGAAAGTGTATGACTATACTAACATAATATGAGATGACATTTTCCCGAAAGTCGTATCCCTAGCCATCCCGAACTCGTGAATGGTCACCAATCTTTCAACGCCGCGTGGCCACTAACCTCCCTTGCGTTATTCACCGATGGTTACGTGTCACCTACGATTATAAGATGTCCAATAAACTTCTCAATGGTCCAATTTTCGTCACGGAATAGGAAAGTAAGTTTCCATGTGAAATTAATTGACTTCAAACATGTTTGTTGGGTCGGTGACCGAGTGGACCTGAGTACCGCAACTATCAGATGGGTTAGACGCGATTCCTTTTCCACTTCTGACGACAAGTGATTCATCTTCCTGGAATCTGATCTCCAACTCCCGCAACGGCTGCTGTATTGGATGTTGTTTTGGTGGTACGTGGAAGGGATCGAGGGAGTCGGGAGCAGGTGGATATGAATCATGGACAGGTCTTTCAATGGGCTCGAGCAGCTAAATGAGCAGGGCGGCAGGGTGGCAAATCATGGCATATAGTATTTGACGCTTCACAAGTATGATAGGCAGAGATAATACGTCGTTTGAAAGTGGGTATATGATACTATTGCCTATGGACACGAATGATTCTAGAATCTTTGACTCGAATTAAGTGTGTCTTGATCTCTTGTAGTGTATGTTCTAGTATCAGCTTGCTTCAAGTTCCAGGCCTTTCGCCTTCTTTTTGTCTAAGTATGTTCGGTTCTCAAGACGTCATTCTTCTCACCGCCAGTTTCAGAGGCGTCTCCACTTTCTGGATGCTCAGCCAAAGCGTCATGTGCGATCTTCTCCTTCTCCGCCTCACTCATTCCGTACCACCGGCTCGCGATATGTTCGTCGCCAAAGAGTGCACCAATCTCTTCGAGCGTCCTGCCTTTCGTTTCCGGGAAGCTATACATGTATTAGATTCTAAATCGCTTTACGATTTTTGGAAACAGGAAGGCTCACAGTAAATATATCAGGACAATATATACAGCTGAAGGGCAAATGAGCACGAGGTAGAACCTCCAACCAATCTCCTCAAGTGCTACAGGAGCACCAACAAGCGTGATCTCACTTGCAAGGTAGAACGATGATAAACCGAGGGCCACGCCTTGCGGTCGCAGGTGGTTGGGGAAGATTTCGGCAATATAGACATATCTGCTCCCGTTAGCATTTGTTTTCCACAAACAAGTTGTCGTTGCCTAAGCTTACTGAGTAGCATCGATGAAGAAGCACCACCAGAATATGTAAAAGAATATGAAGAACACTGCTGCACGTAGACCTGCAATGTTGGTCGTGTTGAGAAACGATGCTGTGAGTGCGCAGAGGAAGATGACACAGGCCACACAGCCAGTAGAACCGATAAGCATGAAGGTACGACGTCCAAATTTATCGATGTAGAATGCAGTCCAGACATTTCCAATAATGGTGAAGCTGGTCCAGCATGCGTTCAAAAGGAGCGGCACGAAGCCAGTGAGGCCCAGAGATGCGTAGATCAGAACTCCGTAGTTAGTCATGACAAAGATTCCTAGAAACTGGTCTCCCCACATAAGTAAAAAGCCAACCAGAGCTCGGCGCCGATTCGCTGGAGTTCGGAAAAGCTCGAAAGGTCGAACTTGAAGTGATTTGTCAAGTTCAAACTGCTTTTCGATGAGAAAGAATTCCTCCCTGGCGCGGATATGATGTGGATCCTTCGGACTAGCATGGAGCTTCTTGACAACTTCGAGTGCCTCCTCCCGACGATCTTGTTGTAATAGCCATCGTGGAGAGAATGGGATGAACTTCCACCCCGACAGGACAAGTATGGGGAAAAAACACTGGAATGCCAGCGGAAACCTCCAAGCGAATTGTGCGTGCGGTGAGTCTGCTGGAAGAAAGTAACAAGCGAAACCTAGCCAGCCAGCGAGCGTATATCCAAGTGCGTATGCGATGCCGGTGACACAAACCATGGCGCCTCGGGTCTCAGGCGTTGACACCTCGGCCTGGTACATGGGCACAGAGCAAGCCAACATACCCGCACCCCAGCCAGCGATGAATCTTCCGACAAGGAACATAGCCATGTCGACGGCGCCAGAGCAAAGCGCACCACCCACGATCAGGACACCGCATCCGAACATCATGCTGTACTTCCGCGAGTACTTTTCACAAGTCCAGGCATTAAACAAACAGCCAAATATTGCACCAGCACTGTTGACACCATTTAATGCTCCAATCATGTTGGTCGTATGTCTATACCCTGTGGAAATCTATCAGCGTCAAGCTCGGTTGTGCCACATGGTGGCAGGGACACCGTGGCTCCTACCCGGCTCGCCCGCACCCGCGAGGTTGAAATAGACATAGAAATTAGGTTGTCCAACGGTAGACCCAATAATAGCTAGTCCATAGGCGGTCGAGATGGTGCCCAAGCCGACAAAAATGACGACCCAGAGATTGTAGACATTCACCACTAAGTGGTTTAACATCTTGACAAAGATCGAACGGAGACTACCGCAAGTAGAGTTGAAAGAAAGAAGGTCGACGATGGTGATAACTAGGACGCATAAGAGGTCATGGTAGCAAGTCACCGCATGATAACCAGTTCAGGCAGCTTATTTCCGCTGAGGGGTAGGACAGGGCTGATTGACTCTGATGTTCTGCATCGGAGACTTGTCCGCGCATCTCGAGTCCCAGCGTATTTGACGAATAGTTACCCCAGACGTTCACAAGTGGGTCTCCGGGAATTAACATAATTGGGTGCTGGAGGTTGGAGAAAAAGCGTGGGGTAGGGGGCTGTCAAAGTTGTCGACTCGACAGCTGCAGGGACATGGTGATGATCAGCGTGTCGATCCTTATTGTGGAAACGGGTAGCTTTCCAACTTGATGGATATAGGGCTGAAAGGAAATTTTCGGCAATACTAGAAGATCATAAAGTCTTTTGACCTCGGATATACTGCTGAGAGCGGTGTGCAGATGTTCTCTTGGAAGTTGAGGATTACAAAGGTTCACTGCATGACATCATCCTCGGTTCCGATCCACTTCCACAACGGACGCGATAGTCGTTCCACCCGACAATCAAAAAAAAAAAAAAAAAAAAAAAATTTGGATAAACATGTTTACATCTGAGTGTACTGCTTTGATACATTTGTACTGATTTATACATTGTTCCCGCAGGTAACAAGATGCCTCTCGTTCTCGTCCGTGGTCCACTCAATGTTCGCCTCCCCGACCAACCCTCTTGCCATCATCGTCGTATTTACAGGGCTCCTTGGGATGATCTCCGTACCTTTGGTAGCAAGAATACTCAAGACATGAGCAGCGGCCTGAAGTAGCATTAGTACAACCGCATTGTTACCTATAGTGCGTCTCCGGAAGACTTACCTTGGCATTGACCGTCAATGTCGCAGGATTAGGGTTATCGATGGTATCACAAGCTTGGTGGTAGCAAGGATCCTGTTCAACGCCTGTTCCAGTGTGCAGCCCTCCGATCGCTTTTCCAATGTTGAAGAAGGATTGATAATCGCTTCCCCCGGTGAATCTAGCAGCGGTCACGTTTATGCCTTTCTTCGTCATGTCATCGACGAACAATTTCTCGATTACATCCGATCCAGGTGGTCCTGTCAAGTTATGTGTACTACCATCGCCGTCAAAAACTCCGAAGTATCCCTTCGATACCATGTCGAAGTTAAGGTACGCGAGGACGTTGTTCGCTTCTGAAGTGTTCAAGTTGGCGGTGTAATATTTCGATCCGAGGAGGCCGTTTTCTTCTGCTCCCCACCATGCGAAGCGGACTTTGTTTGTGACGCGGAACTTTTCAAGAGCGGTCTTCACTTCCATGATCAAGCTTGTTCCAGAACCATCGTCGTTAATACCAGGGCCTGCTTGCACGCTGTCAAGATGTGCACCGAGCATGATAACGTTATTAGGGTCACCGTCTTTCGTTTCCGTAAAAATGTTCTGTGTGATCTTCGTTTCCACAGTCTGCGTTTGCTGGAAGAAGGCTGATATCGACTCTCCGGCTTTCAGGCGAGCGACGAGCGCTTCTCCATCAGCTTTGTTGATGTAGCCTCCGGGAACATAGTCTTTGTCAGCTGGGGGTGATAGTGTGCCACCGGTAACCGGTGTCTCGACATCACTGTAGATGATGACCGAAATAGCACCTGCCGCTCCTGCAGGCTTAAGACGTCCAGCTAAAGTCGTTCCATCCGGGCATGTTCCTCTCTGAACTAGCACAATCTTTCCCTTTACATCTAGATTATCATACGCCTCGTTTGTGCAGCCTTCTGGACCGGATGCACCGAGCACGAGAGGTGCGGTGATACCCTCTTTGCTCGTCGAAGGAGAGTATGACAAGCCAATAACGTGATATGACTCGTTACCGACGCTAAATGTTATTGACTCAACGTGATTGAAGAGCGCAGGAAAATCTTGGACCCAGGTGTTGAAGTTGCTGGAATTCTTTGTTCGTGAGAGAATGTAGTCGACAGACGCGGCGTACCCGGGTAATCCAAAGGCTCTGTTGCCGCCATTGGCCTTGCCAATTGCGTCTAACTTTTGCAGATTTCCTACAAGACTCGTGACAAGTCAGAAGTGATAACAACTGGAGACTTCAAACGCTTACTTCTCGGTCGTAATCAGATCCTGCAATGGCTGTGAGCTTACAAGCGGCCTTAGGTGGTCGCTATATGTCGATCGTGGGAATGCACTTGCAAGCACCTGCGAAGCGCTCACAAGAACCAATCCACTCTGGAACTTCATCTTCAACAATAATCAATTTGAATCATACAAGAAGTTGAAGCCGAGATCGCAAGAGAGCTCTGGACCTTGAGGGAGCTCCATCTTATAGGTCCCCGCCACCGGGTTACCCGTACATATTAAATTTGATTGTGCGCATCAAACCAGCATTCTTGCACATCTTTATCGTACCAAGAGGTCTCGGCTGTAGAATATATTCCAGAGAAGCAAGTACCAAGAGAATTGATGGTTTCGCCAAGGGCGGAGCGCATTGCGTGCTGGACACCTTCCGGATAGAGTCTAGGCACGTGATACGATGTGCCTTGGCTATCGGTCTATCAGGGTACGACTTTTGCGACTGCTGTTTACAGCTTGGCGAATAAGTATGAATGCGAATCATGGGCAAGGAATTGGGAGGAATAAGTGTGATCGGACTATGTGAAGGTTTAAGCATATGCGCAGCTCAACGACCCGTATTATGGTGCATCTATAGTGACTACGACACGCGCGAAGAGATTACGTAGAAACGAGCCTTCACAGTAGAAAGTTTTCCATGCTTCCTTTGTCTGTCCACTTTTTGGAGAATCCTGTCAAATCATCTCTCCAATAGTGGTGCAGCCATGATCGATTATATCTTACAAGCGAACCCCAAGTGTCCGCTGATTAGTGAATTGTACACGCGCGTATATCAGTTCCAAAAATCTTTTAGTAGAACTTCGCGCCATTTATCGTCTCAACCCTGACTCTTCCATCCTGTTGTACCGGTGTCTCGGTCTCAGGAATTGGTTGTTCTTCGGGTGTCTTCCCTTCCTTCTCTTGGGCAGCTTGTCTCAAAGCCTTTCTCTGCTTTCTGCTCTGGAATAGCAATTCTTCCTCCTCGATATCTTTCAGCACTGTGGAAGTTAGCATGGTGCCCACTCTACACAGATTATTGGTTTTCAGTTCTCACCATCTTTCCACTCCGCTTCAGACCCCTCAATCCCGGTCCCAAGCTCCTTTTCAACGTCCACATCCTCTCCCCTTTGCACCCTCTCAATGACCTCCCTTAGAAGTCCTATCTGTGCCTCTGCCCGCCGCATATCGCGCGCCCTCTCTTGCTTCAACCATAGCATTTGAATCGCTTGACTGCCCACTAGCAATCCTAATACAATGTAGGGTGCCGCGGGATTTCGTTCACGCCTTTTCGGAGAAGACGAGCGTTCTCTGAGCGGTCTTGGGATCATAGAAGCCCAGAAAGAGGGTTGTAGGATGCGCGGGGTAGTGATGTATCGAGGGTGGGAGAAGGGTAGTTGCGGAGAGAGGAGAGCGAGTGTGCGGGGATGAGGCCGTAATGCGGTGGCTACGAGGGTGCGGTACGTATACGGAGCTTGAAGAAGCTGTGGGAAGAGGACGTGAGAGTCCATGATGGACATTAGGTAACTCGTCGCGTTGAGACGAAGATGCGACTGCAGTCAGTAGAACATCGAGAAACTTTTGGTTGGGGACGTGAGTGGTTTAGCGTAGATCGGATCTCTAGGGGGCATCCTTGTCAATTCTGAGCCGAGGTTCGGCTTGACAGCGTCGGAACTACCAACATCCACCTCGAACTTCATTGCTGTCTTGCAATACGCACTGAGGTACATACTTTGGTCCTTTCCAGCATACCGTGATAAAAAGCCATTCTATATTTGCTTCACTCTTCCGTGCATAATCCTCCTAATTAGCAATCACCCTTTCCGTCACGATCCGCATCCAACACGATGGGCTCCCGTGCACGTAAATACGCCGAATCAAAGGGTTCCGACGACCGAGATACCCTTACACCCTTTCAAAAGGTTCAGCGCTGGTTTGACATAGCTAGCGATGAGGGATACGGAGTATGATTCCCCTGCCATTCTTCAGTAACCGTGCATTATGCACGCGTCAGATCCGACAACATTTTTACAGTCCGATCCAACAGCAAGCCCCCAACTTCATGACACATCAACCTCCCGTGTATACCCTAGATTACTTGCTGCTTATTCGTTATTTAATTAGGGCCATGATTCATCACTGCACAAGCTTTTGAAGCTAGAATCCGCAACGTTCGAGCCCTCGCCCTCGCATCCACACAACTCGCGCACGGTCTTTAGCCTCACAATCCCTCCAGAATTCTGCAACATGGCTGGTAATCTGCACGGTGGCGCTGTGGCACTTATCTTCGATATTTGCACATCGACCGCAATAATGGTCTGCTCAAAAGACGGATTTTGGGATACTGGACATGTTAGTAGGACGTTGAATTGCACGTACTTGAAGCCCGCGCCTGAGGGCTCAAAGGTATACATTTATAGTGAAGTCTTGCATCTAGGAAAGAAGTTGTGCTTGACTAGGGGAGAAATTAGGAATGAAGATGGTAAGGTGTGTTATTCGTGTGAGCATGGGAAAGCTGCCGTCGGGTCGTCGAGTCTGTAGCAGGAGCACGGGAAAGTATTGTAAGATTGCATGCACCTTTGGTGATTTAGGACGTATGCCTAGAGATGTAGAGATACCCTAAGACGATACAAAGCAAGGACGTGGAGGAAAAAAATCATGTTGTTTTACACAGCAACAACTATAAGCATTCAATAACGCCAAGCTGATATTTCAGGCTGCACTAGCCATGAAGAACCAGCTAATCAAGATAAAATTTTCCTTTCACCATTGGGAAAAGCCCGAAACATTAATAATCATTAGAAAGCTGCAACAACAGCTGTCCACTTTTTCATTGCCATTAAGAATGCGGTCATGCCCCTCCAGTAGCGGAAGGCACGGCGTGGGTTCCCTCTCCCGACCAGGTATATCCAGATGAGGAGACGACGAGCGAAGCAAAGGATGAGAGGTCAGTTTGCGCAGGTGGAGTGAAAGTCACCTTTGTGGGAATGACCGCTGAACCCGTGGGGCCACTGAGAGAAGGCCATTGCCATGATTTAGTTCCGACGAGGTAGCAAGGGTAGATCCTATTATATTGTAAGTATATAGAAAAGATGAACGAGAAGAAAGCTACTCACTCAAAATCGACAGGCATATCACCTTCAAAGTGAGCTGGCTTGATCTTGTTGCACACGTGGGCTCCAGCACCGGTCGGAGCTGGCGGCACACCGGTATAGTGGTCACCACCCGTCTCGTGTCTAGTATGGTGTCGACGGCCTAGGCGTCGAAGGGCGGTCATCTCCCCAGTAGGTCCTGGCCTTTGTTCGCCTGGCATGGTCACAACAGGTATTGTTGCGGTCGTCAGAGGAGCAGCAGCACAGCTGATGTCGAACTTGTGTTTGAATGCTCCGCAATTGTCAATCAAGTCTGGCGTGTCGGTGGTCAGCGCCTTTCCACCCTGTCCTCCATGACCCTTAATCCATTCCCCTTTGCCATATGCCGTGGCAGTGAAGAGCAGAACAGCGAGAGTTGAAAGCTTGGAAAACATGTCTAAGCCGAATGTGAACAAATTTAGAATTGAACGAGAAGGATATTCTGTCTGTAGGCAGAGCGAAGAGAAGAACAGATGTTGGACTGATTTTCAGAAAAGGACATGTGGCAGAGCAGCTTAAGTATGTAGGGAAACGATCATAGCATAATTCTAGACTATGGATACCTACCTAGCATCTGATGCCACGGGTTCTAATGGCGTCACCACGTTGGCCGGGACCTAGAAGCTACCTGTTCTGATTCAAGGCCACCCAAAGGAACCGTTGCTTAGCATTCTTGCATTGGTCTTGAAACAAACTATGACTGTTGATTTTAATTTCGCATGGGGAATCGATGTTGGCCCCAGGGTCCAAATGTGTTGGATGACACGCGAAGCCGAACGGCGCATGTTCCTACAAGAGAACACCGCCACAAGTAGCAATCGGCTCGTGAGCAAAGGAGAGTGTAATCTCGGTGCACAAGCATCGTAATGAATTGCGTGGAGATTGAGGCTTGTGCTTAGAGTGGGTATAGATGTGTATTGAGTGTATAGTGTACACAGTAAGATGAATTCGCGACTTGTGCATATAAAAAGAATCACGGGCGTACGCTCAGGCGCCCAACAATGTTTCGAAACAAAGAGGCGCAAAGTCAAATGCGATGGAAGCAAATGTGGGAATGATCAACAAACAACAGCCTCATGGTCAAGGTGCGACCGAACTCCGTATCGGGCACTGTTGTCATCGAATCGTACGAACCATGTGAGGCAGACCGAACACATGGACCTTGATGCGAAGTTAGGCGCTGGCAAGATCAGATCTAAGATGCTAGAAGGATGATGGTGCGAGCCGTATAGAGCCGGCATAGCAGCCTCGCCGTGTCGTTCTATGAGCGAGGCGAAATCGTCGTCTTGTCAGCATTCGAGTACGTCATTGCGGCGAAGCAAATCTTCGCGGTTACGCGTGTGCCGTCCACCGCCGTACGCTGACGGCTGGTGGACTGGTGGAATGCCGTGACGGACGGTAGAACTATGTGAGGGAGCATGGTGAACAAGCGCGGAGTGCCAAGACATGCGCGGAAGTTGCTGAGGCTTGGACATGTCGTAAACTCGACCAGCTATAACAGCTCCCCCACCACACAGCGCAATGGATCTCGGCGACGAAGGGAGCTCTCCGTGGGGAGGTCAGTATTCACTTCCTCGCATCGTACTACCGTATACTCACATTGTCCGCAGACGTGCCCTCCCACACTGCTCCCAAGATAGCCCACGACGATCAGTCTGGTAAAGAGAGTCGCGCTCGAATTTCTCAATGTACATCTGACTGTGTGTAGAGTCGCATGATTCTTCCAAAGCGTCTGCGAGCACCGTTCCGAATGTCTCGGCCGCCCCGCGGTCTCCAGCTGGAAGGGGGCCTCGGAGAAGACAATATGGAGGACAGGCTACGAAGCTTGAAGCCGTTGACGATCCCCTAGGCCCTCTAGGAGCTCCAACTCCACCTGTCGGTCCAGAGGCCCCTCCTGCGCCACCCCAGAAGGAGGCTGCGGGTATGAGTACCCGTCCGATTTCCGGAGCATCTACTGCGGCGCTGCCAGGAATGATGGACTCGGTGAACTTAGACGAAGAAGACGATGACGATAAACCCGTTGCGCGTGGCCCACGAGTACCTCCTCCAGTCCAACCACCAACGGCTGCTGCAGCCCAGCGCCAGACGCAGCCGAGCGTGAGCGTCGAACAGGCAGCAAAGCCAAACTTCACAATCTATGTTGGCGATCCGCACAAGGTTGGGGATCTAACGAGTTCTCATACTGAATACTCAGTTATGACAAAGGTACAAACTAATAACCATGCATTAGCATACAGGTCGTTGGCTAACTGGTATCAGACCACCTCCAAAGGCTACCGCAATCCTGAATTTACCGTATCCCGCCGCTACCGTGACTTCCTCTGGCTATACAATCAGCTCCACAACAATAATCCCGGGATAATAATTCCTCCTCCACCTGAGAAGCAGGCCGTTGGGAGGTTTGATGCCGACTTCGTTGAATCGAGGCGCGCTGCGCTTGAGCGCATGTTGAACAAGATCGCTGCGCATCAAATCCTACAACATGACAGTGATTTGAAGCTCTTCCTTGAAAGCGATGCTTTTAGTGTGGATATAAAGAATAAGGAGCGAAAAGATCCCGGTCTTGGCGAGAGCAAAGGGATGTTCGGCTCTATGCTGTCCAGCTCAAGCGGCAAATTCATCGAACACGACGATGTAAGTATCTCCACTTACCATCATGTGTATCTTGCTAATCCAAATAGTGGTTCCATGACCGGAAGATCTATCTCGATGCTCTTGAAAACCAGCTCAGGGCCCTCCTAAAGGCCACCGATACCGTGGTCGCTCAACGAAAAGGGCTCGCCGAAGCCTGTGGCGACTTTTCTGCATCGCTTCACGCGCTGTCCAATGTTGAACTGTCTTCATCTCTTTCTGGCCCATTGGATAGTTTGTCTGATATTCAGATTCGGATACGAGAGCTTTACGAGCGCCAAGCCATGCAAGACACGCTCACCATGGGCATTGTTATTGACGAGTACATACGTCTGATTGGCTCCGTGAAGACGGCATTCCAACAGCGCCAGAAGGCATACCACACCTGGCACACTGCAGAGTCGGAGCTGCAGAAGCGAAAAGCTACTCAAGATAAACTGTTGAGGCAGGGCAGGTCACAGCAGGATCGTCTCAATCAACTCAGTGCTGATGTTGCGGACGCCGAGCGAAGAGTGCATCAAGCGAGATTACTTTTTGAGGATATGGGCAGACTGATGAGGGGCGAGCTGGAACGATTTGAACGGGAGAAGGTAGAGGATTTCAAATCAGGAGTTGAGACGTATTTAGAAAGTGCTGTAGAAGCGCAAAAGGAGGTAAGACTCGCCGTATCTATTTACATTGTATTCAATGCTGACGCTGAGCTAGCTTATCGAGATCTGGGAAACATTCCTCATGCAGCTCGACACCGAAGAGGGCGAAACCTTCGTTCCACCAGCCGGTGTCGTCGCGTCACCAATCTCAGAGCACCCTTCATCCATCGACGATCGCCCGGGAACACAAGAATCAGAGACTACGGCTGCAAGGGCAGCGGCAGAGGCCACACGTGAAATGGAGGAGTAAATTATCACTCAATTTGCCCCCAACTACTCTTTTAGTCAAAATTAATGGCTATTACTATCTGAGCTTGGCACTAGCTGTGGACTGAATGCATTGCGAGTGACGTGGCTAACAAGTTAGAATTGAGCGAAGTTACTAGGATGTAAGTCATGAAGGTCTTCATAGGAGGCTGCTAGAGCTCTTGAGAATTAGCGTGTATAAGTCGAATTGAAAGTAGAAGGAGGTCGAAGAATCAGCACGAGTTCCAAGGCAATAGCATTAAACATTCATATACATGTGCTCAGGTCATCTACACCTCTATGCAACCCATCAACTTTTTTCATGCCGTATGCTCATCATCACTCATCCCTCATTATGTGTTACTTGGACTCACCCCGCGCCAGCCCAAAGCACTCGGCCATGCCGAAAAAGATGTCGATGCTATTGTACACACCACCAAACTTCTCCTGGCACGGACCCATTGCGAAGACGGGCACGTCGGTAAGCGAATGAACCCCCTGATCGTCGCCAACGGGAAGCGTTCCATTGAGCAGGATTCCGCCCTCCTTCTCCTCGGGATTTGCATAGTAATCTCCAGAGTCCTCCTCGAGCTCGACAGCTGGCGTGCGCGGGCCCTCCTTGTTCACGGTCCAGGTTTCGCGGCGGTCTGGGTCCGCCATCAGGCCCTGGAAGAGCGTGTAACGCGGATCCCAGTTGGAGGGGAAATTGGAATCGGTGTAGGTGAGATTTCCCGTGTTGGCGTATTGTGAGAGGCCGCTGTTCTGGTACACGCCGATGGCGTCGCGCTTCTTGCGGTCGACGTTTTGCGCAGCGAGATACTTGGTGTCGACGGAGCCCATGACATCGAAGCCGTGACCGTGGTCGGCGGTGACGAGGATCAAAGTCTCTTTGAGAGTGCCGCATTCCTCGAGCTTCTCCTTGACGGCTTTGATGGTGTCGTCTAGTTCGAGGAGTTCACCGAGAGCGCGGTCGTAGTCGAGAACGTGCATCATTTTATCGATGGAGGCGGCTTCACTCATGAGGAAGAAACCCTTGTCTCCGCTACGCTCTTGGAGGATATCGATGGCTTTCAGTGTCATTTCCTTCAGGCCGGGTTGGTCGAGGGCGGGCGTCTTGTCACCGGTGGGCGAAAGAGATTGGTTCAGGTTGCTGCGATAGACGTTGCGGTCGAGCCACTTAGCCATGTTAGAGACGGTAAAGATTCCGAGCGCCTTTTCATCATTGGGAGCATCGAGGAGAGCAGTACGGTTCTGCAGAACCTGGTAGCCCTTCTTTGCAAATTCCTCGTAGTAGTCCTTGTTCTGGTAGGTCTTACCTCCGAGGGAAGGTGAGTAGAATTGCTCAGCGCCACCACCGAAGAGGACATCAGGACCATCCCACTCGGTCCATGTGTAGTTCGTGATGCCGTTGAGGAAGGAGTCAATGACTGCGCCGTACTCGCTGCGAGCACGGGTGTGAGCCGTCAACCCAGCTGGCGTAGCATCGGCGATGAAGGCTGTCGAGACGATACCGACGTGGCCACCAGTAAGACGATGAAAGATCTCAGCAATAGTCTCCACCTTGGGATCATCAAAAGGATCCTTGCTGGAATCCGCGTAAACACCCAGACAATTGACTGTACTCTTGTGTCCAGTGTACAGAGCTGAGGCTGAGTTTGCAGAGTCGGTGATGAACGAGTCGATGCTATGTGTCATCTGATGGCCTAGAATAGGGAATTGGTCCATCTGCATTCTAGTCTGGTACTTGCCGTTGATGCTCTTGTGACCGATGAGGCGTGCAGCCGTGATCATGTTGGTAGTCATGCCGTCTCCAATGAAGAAGATAATATTCTTGGCCTTGCGCTCCTCCGCTAGGTCGCGGACAAACCAGGTTGCTTTGGTTGTGCTGCCATTGTTGTACTTGAGCGTCGCGGTGTACTCGCCAGGCTCGTAGAGAGCGATTCGGCGGTACGCCTTGGCACGTACGTCGACGATTGACGGCTTCTCCGCATCCTTTGCAAAGAGATCTTTCTCCTAGTCAGCCTATACGTTCTCAACTTCAGAGGGTGCCAACTCACCCTCATACCAAGAAAAAGTCCAATTCTCGAGCTTCGCATCTTCGATTTTGAAGAATTCCGTAACCGGCTTCGCCTCGCCGTCACCCTTTGCGATTTCAAAGGTGAATTTCTCATCAGGAGGCAGTCCAATGGCCTCGGAGCCATTCTTCGGCGCGTGAACCTCCAGACGAATATCGAAGTATTGGCCAGCGAGGAAGTCGGCCCTGTGGCCAATTGGTCAGTTTAAGCTTTCTCTGAGCTTCAATTACAGCCATGACGTACTGGTCTGGCGGGAAGACACATCCTGAAGCTTTGTTAGGAGGGGCTCTCAATGTTCGAGCCAGAAAGCTTACCAAGCGTAGGACAAGTACCCAGGCGCTGGAACGTCTGCGCCGACACAGCGCTCACGAGCAGAGCTGCCGCGACACCAATTGACTTGAAAGACGCCATAGCTAACAATTAAGAAGCTGTGGAAGAGGAAGAGTGACGAAGTCGCGACGCGTCCAAGATTTAGAAGCTGCATATGCACTTTATAAAAGTTCCAGGGCCCTGGGAGGTACAGCTCCGCTGTGCCTACGGATCCCAGGCCATATCCATCAGTTCCTCCGACGAATCCGGGTCTGGAGATGCTATCATTGGCCAATACTCGCATATCTCCATTAGCAAGAGCGCCTCAAATGCACTTTTCTACGCCCCTTGCGCGTTCACCCGTCCCCGTGGCATGTCCCTGTGCTATCACTGCTGCATCTTCACACCTTCCAATGACCTGGTTGACCAGTTTTCCCCGCTATCATGACACCGGCATGCTCGTCAAGGATCTAAGTGAGCGAACTGCCCCTTTGAGTATTAGGTGCGCGGCGTCCTGCGATGGTGATAGAAGGGAGGATGAGGGCTTGGCAGAACGTGGGCTACCACTTGCGCTGTGATTCGTGAGGGCGGGGAGGAGGTTAGCCCCGCACGTCGACGAGAGACTTGGCACTTGTCGAGGAGAAGCTTGGCAAATTTCCCGGCTTTTGGAGGCAGAGCGTGGTCTGGCATGGGGAGAGTGATTGGTTTTTCCGGTTCCGGTGGCTTTCGGTGAAGATGGAGGAGAGCGACGGAGAAGGTCCACGTTTGATTTCGAGCAATCGGATTTGGAGCTCTCCCAAGGCCTTGGTGGGTTGAACCGATCTTGCGCGTTGAACATCCGAATCTCAAGCCGGTATCTTCTGATTCATCTCGCTTCGCTCCTGTTCAGATATAGAGCTGTCTATGTCCGCTTACAATTTGGCGTGAGATTGTGAGGCCAAAACAGCAATTCACTTATCGCCGAGCCCACGAATAGCTGTAGGTGCATGCTCAACAGATCGGAGCGTGGGGAAGGCTCGCGTCCAGGTGTCAGTATCTTGGATCGCACAAACAATGAATATCCAAGTCGATGGAATGGCCCTTACGGATCTGAAACCAGGATGAGAATCTCCAATCCCGATCGTGAGCATGCACAATCAGCTGTAATCGTCAGTGATAGCTCCGGATCAGGCATAGCGTTCCCGAACTTCTACGTCACGACTCTAGCTACCCTTGCTAATACATAGAAGCTGCAAGGTACCACGCGATAAGATACTGATTTCTATTCTTCAATGCTTGTGAGCAGACAAATACTAGGAATATCTCGCTTCAATTACATATCAATTAGTAAATCGTCGAGACCGTGCATCTATTCCGGATTCACGTTTCTCGTTCCTCAACCATTAAAGCTCTCTAGACAATTTGCAACCACGAAAAGCTCAAAACCAGCTCAAACGTCCTCGTCGACCACCCCAAAAATGTCCAAACGTACCGCATACGAGCGCTCTGAGCTAGGTCACCCTTCCACCAAACGCGCTAAGCAAATCGACGAAGATCTACCAATCGACAATCTTACCGAAGCTCTCGAAGCCCAGGAAGAAAAGAAAGATGTATCCAAAGTGGTCCACTGGTTTCGACCTAAAGACCTTCGCATCCAGGATAACACTGGTCTACACCACGCCTCTGAGCTTGCGCAGAGCTCCAAGAAGCCATTGATATGCATATACTTGCACTGTCCGGCGGAGGAGTCGTGGCACGGTACTAGCCCAGCTCGTATGGACTTTATGATTGAAGGATTGAAAATTATACAGAAGGAACTCAAGGAGCTGAATATACCGCTCATCTTTTTATCTTCTGAGAAAAGAGACGAGCAGATCCCGACTGTCGCAAAGTTTCTCAAGGACAATGATATCTCTCATGTCTTTGCAAACTTCGAGTATGAGGTTGATGAACTACGACGGGACATTAAGCTCGTCAAGGAAGTTGGAAAAGAAGTCCAAGTATCCATTTACCATGATCAGACTATTGTCGAGCCAGGCACAATGTGCACAAGCGGCGGAAAACCGATGAAAGTCTTCACCCCATACCACCACACCTGGCTCGATGTCGTAAAGGAGGACCCCTCCCTCCTCGAAACACATCCACCACCCTCCAAAAACGACGCCTCCGTAGCCAAAGACCTAGAATCGCTCTTCGACTCCAAGCCCCCCAAACTAGCAAAGGATAAGCAATTCGCTTCAGACGACGACAAGAAACGCATCCGCAAACTCTGGCCGCCAGGCAATTCGGCCGGCCTCTCCCGCATGGACACCTTCCTCAAGAAGCACATCTCCTCGTACGCCGCCACCCGCAGCAACCCTGCCAAAGACAGCACCTCGCGCATGTCGGCCTACTTCTCCGCAGGCATGGTCTCCATCCGCGACGCCCTCACCAAAGTGCGCGCCTACAACGACAACAGCGCCGATTTCACCGAGAACGGCGCGTCCCCAGGCGTATACAGCTGGGTCCGCGAGATCGTCTTCCGCGAGCTCTACCGCCAAACGCTCATGACGACGCCCCACACATCCATGAATCTCCCGCAAAACCTCAAGTTCGACTTCGTCCAGTGGGAAGACGACGAGGAAGGGTGGGAGAAGTGGTACAAGGGGACTACGGGCGTGCCGTTCGTCGACGCTGGCATGAGGCAGCTGCATGCCGAGGCGTACATGCATAACCGCCTGCGCATGAACGTGAGCTCGTACCTGTATTGCAATCTGCTAATTGACTACCGGAGGGGGGAGAGGTACTTTGCCGAGACGCTGATTGATTGGGATCTGGGGAACAACACGCAGGGATGGGAGCCGAGTTATACCGTGTTTAATCCGGTGAGTCAGGCGGAGAGGAACGATCCTGATGGCGAGTATATAAGGAAATGTAAGTTTTTTCTTCCCCCTTTCCCCTCTCCCTCCCTCCATCTTCTTGTGGCTTGGTGTTGACTGGTTGCGCTAGGGGTTCCTGAGCTTAAAGACGTCCAAGGGAAGGCGGTTTTTGCGCCGTACGAGAGGTTGAGCAAGGAGGAGTTTGAGAAGCTGGGGTATCCGAAGCCGCATGTGGATTGGAAGGAGACGAAAGCGAGAGCAATAGATAGATTCAAGAGTGATATGCGCGATACATCACCGTAGAAAGTACTGTATCCATTATACTTCATAAGGTAAATAGAAAAGTATGTCAAGAGCTTGCAAATAATTCACCAGAGCAGCAAAGTGATAGATAAGAATCTGTTCATGTGTTACCAGCTATCTTCACCTCACAAGAAGCTATCAAATTCTAGAGCACACGCATCAGGGTGCAGCTTCCGTGTAATGTGTGCCTGTCTCGAAGCACGGCATCACCTGGCGTAACGCTCGCCTAGCACCAACCAAGCAGATTGCCTCTTGCCTACGGAGGCTTCCAGGGGTATCTAAAACGCCCGTCCGGGCCGTATCGATTGTATTGCTTAAGGTCCAGCTGACCCGCGTAACGCCTGTCTGGGGTACTAGCATATCGAATGTAAGAAGTAGGCAAGCGCTTGCTTGTGCTCCGCATTAGCAACAAGCACTGCCACCAGGTTTCGGGGAGAAAATTAGGGGCATCTCCTCACTACTCCGACTTCTTAGCTAGTTCCGCTTGATTGCGTAGATTGGGTGCGGTCGTGGGTTCGCCGGTGCTGTTCTTCTTCTCGATATCTGCTGCCCAGAGAGCGGCGCCAACGGTGTTGGTGAAGGCGAAAAAGATACCTGCGATGGGTACTAGCTCGAGAAGGACGGCAGGCACACCAAAGCTATTCAGATGTTAGTTTCACTCATTCTGAATGGATTCAATGCAAACGTACCTGGTATACGCCGCCTTTCTCTTATGAACAAACTCGTCTCTTTGGCTCTTGTTCATTTGCTTCAACTGGAAGTACCGCGCATGCGCAGTAGGACCAAATCTCCTTCCTTGAAGAATGACGAAGAGAACAGTGCCTACAATGGGGATCATGTTCAACGGCAGGTACAAGAAGTACCGAATAATCGCCTTAGGTGTGAAGCGCTCAAATGGCTTTCTCATCAATTTGCCTAGCCTAGCCACCGGATCGCTCCCGCTCTTCATCTGCCTCTCCGTGCTCACTAGGGCAGGAAGCTCCCGGCAAAGCAGCGTGCCATCAAATGTATCAATGAGCGCCTCGTCAATGAGGAAATTCTTGCTCAAGACGGAGAATATTGTGGACGATTCAGATAGGACGAGCAGAACAGTAGAGACAATGGCGAAGGGGCCATTGAAGAGAGTGAGAACTGCGGCTTGCGGGACATAGGTTACGGCGAACATGAAGATTGTCACGCCGAGGCCGAGGGCGAGGGTGGGAATGAGTTTGGATGCGAGTGGGCGCCATAGCGTGCGGTGGGTGAAGAAGTAGAGGACTCCCTAAGCATTCATCAGATAGCTCTTTTTCAAGGAGGAGAAAGGTAGAAAAATACCCTGATGGGATAGAGGTAGGCACCTGAGCGGACAGCGTCTCTCGTAAGGGCTCGCGCCTGTTCGAACTCTTCGACGGCGACCTCTTTGACCTTGTCCGACATTGTGGGGATAGACCGCGAGCGTCTAGAAAAGGATAGGAGGATGATAGGTTCGGGACAGGGCTCGTGGAGAATTGATGCGCCTGGTGTGCAGCGAGGAGTTCCTGGAGCGCGCCCCACATTTGCGCTACGTCATTTGCCCATCACACCTAGGACCCGGATTTTGGTTTTTCCCATGTTCCTGAGATCGTAATTCTGATATCACCAGCCACAAGAGACCCGCTGATTTGCAGGCCCCTTGCTATTACATACAGTATACTTCTGATGCAGAACATACGATCCCAGCTGCACGGGTATTTTGCAAAGACATGAGAGATGGATCAATGTGAAAATACGGTCTTCAGGGTCCACCTCGCCACGCCACGCTGTCTTCTCGACTGTCTGTTTGTTGTTGTCAATTGATATTGGTGTCGTCATGTCCCGGCTTCTGCCGTTCCCCGCAATTTGTCGTCAAACGTGGGCCGGCGGATGGTCCTGATGGTCTAAGAGGTCTCGCCCATGCGTGTGAGCATTGGCGGTTGGTCTCGGATGCCGCCATAGCCTCAGGTGATGCACCAATATCCAACTTTTCCCTGTTTGACGCGCCACAGCAATCTCGATGGAGCTAGAGACTAGGAGAGCTACGCAGGAAAATCCTAGGGCTGATGCACGATGCTCCCAAAACCGGATGCTCTGGAGCGACACACGCTATATTCCCGCGTCCGCCTTCCCCGCTATGACGCACAAAAATGGAAACACCGCGGCAGCACCGCCACTGGCGCCGCCTTCCCTTCCCGATCCAGCCAGATTCAGCCGCGCTAGCCCCCTATGGTTGCACCAAGCCGCTTTGGGAGTGGGCCGTGGCTGCTAGCGCCACGCAGTGTGGCGTTCTCGTAAGTCTCGTCAGGCTCGCATGCACCTGGCATTCCGCAATTCTTGCGTGATCTGCGAGCATCTAGACAGAGATGCCTCCATACATTGCCGAAAAGGCTCGTGAATCGGAATTGGACCGACGATGACGAACATGCACGGCTCGACTTGTTTGCGGCCGGCCACTAGTCCCGTTGTTCCATGGAAGGTGGAGAGGGGGGAGGTAGTTTCACCGCAGGCGCTTGCCTGTCAAGTCAACTGACGAGATTTTGTTTAGATGACGTAGGGAAGGTAAAGGAAAGACCTGCTGTATATAAGACCTCCTTCCCGTACCATTGAGTATCTTCACTACACCACAACTTCAATCCACTTCAACCTCACCTCAAGAAACACTTCAACTTTTCAGTTACTTAAACTATACTCATCATGGCCGGCGCAATGGATAAGATCAAGGCCAAGGTCGAGAATGTCCTCCACAAGGATAAAGACACCACCGACACCACCGGCACTCACGGCACCACTCACGGTACCACTCACGGTACTACTCATGGTACGACTGGTACTCATGGCACGACTGGTACTCATGGCACTACTGGTACTCATGGCACGACTGGTACTCATGGCACTACTGGTACTCATGGCACTACTGGCACCACTTATGGAAGCGGTATGTTCTTTTCGACTGTAATGTTTGGACTCCTTCCTGACTTCATATAGACCCCACTGGTCCTCACAACTCTCGCCTAGCCAACCAGGCTGATCCCAGGGTTGACAGTGATCTTCCAGGAGGCGCTGGCAACCACCCCACTACTGGCGGCTATGGTTCTGGCACTACTGGCGGCTATGGTTCTGGCACTACTGGCGGCTATGGTTCTGGCACCACTGGCACCACTGGCACCACTGGGGGTTACGGAACACATGGCACTACAGGTGCTACCGGCTCTGACCCAACGGGCCCTCATAACTCTGCATTTGCAAACAAAATTGACCCCCGTGTTGATTCGAGCCAAGCTGGCCCTTACGGCAACACGGGTGGAGCCCGCAACACTGGCTACTCAGGCACCACGGGCGGAATTGGAGGCACTGGTCATTCCGGTACCACTGGCGGCATCGGAGGCACTCACTCTGGCTACTCTGACCCTACTGGTCCTCACCACTCTCACGCAACGAATGCCGCCGATCCTCGTGTCGACTCCGATCGTGTAGGCGGATACGGTAACACTGCTGGCGCTGGCGGTGTTGGACATACTGGTCATTCCGGCACCACGGGAGGTATCGGAGGAACCCACTCTGGCTACTCTGACCCTACTGGTCCTCACCACTCTCACACCGCGAATACTGCCGACCCTCGCGTAGACTCCGACCGCGTTGGTGGTTACGGCAACACTGCCGGTGCTGGTGGCTATTCTTCTGGCTATGGTGCTACTGGTGCAGGTACTGGCGCAGGCTTCGGCAGCGGCCCTGGTCCAGCTCCCGACACAGCTGGTCCTCACAAGTCCGACCTCGTCAACAAGATCGATCCTCGCGTTGATAGCGATTTGGATGGCTCCAAGACGTATGGTGGCAACAAAACCTCTGGCTATTGATCTATTGATCTCCAACAAATAGCGATGGTAGATGATGATTGATGGATATGATTCCCCGGCATAGATGATGGAAAAGTGCCACTAGTTTTCGGGTCTCTTCACGAATTGTGAATGATTCTTTACGAATGTATGATTAATAGCTACAATGAAACGATTGTAACAAAATTATCCATCTTTGAGTGTATTGCGAGTATTTGCTTTCAGCTTGTTTGCACACGTGCGTGACGATGAAAGTAGCTAACGCATGAAATAAACATTGTGATAATCAATGAAAGGTGACAGCTACGAGTCAACATCGAGTTGCAGAAGCTCAATTTCTACGTCTCAGAATAAGAAGAAGCTGTAGCGCTCTGAGGAAGCACCAGTCGGTTTACACTGACACATTCCCGGCAGATAGCTGGCTAAGTGATGTAAACATCAACCTTCAGTGCCTCGTGAAGTTAATCCTGTTTTGAGTAGAGAGGTAAAGGTCAAATTGCCAGAGAAGAGGCAAGAAGAAGATACTGGAGCCATGTAATCTCTGCAGCCACGTGATCTATTAATACATGCAGATATTCAACCACAGAACGAGGCTGCCTGGTTAGTAAGCAACGGGTTGACTCGCGTTGCAGGAGCTATCCCGCCCTGCGGTGCGCTACCCTGCCCCACCAGCTGCCTGCCTTCGACATTTATTCATCTCGCGCGACCCCCGCATCGACCGCCGATTTGCTTGTATATACCACTTACACAATGCAGTCGCTACCAGAGTCGCGCCAGCAGTCCTTCGAGGAGCTCTACGGCCCGCCCGAGAACTTTCTCGAGATCGAGGTACACCTGCTACCCCTCCGTACCCCGCCAAGAGCTCTATCTGATTTCATTTCCAGGTCCGCAACCCCATGACGCACGGCGTCGGCAGGGGCATGTATACCACCTACGAGATCGTCATGCGAACAAATATTCCCGCGTTCAAGCTGAAGTCATCATCGGTCCGCCGCCGCTACAGCGAGTTCGAGGCTTTTCGAGATATCCTCGAACGCGAATCTGCACGCGTTACGATACCTCCGCTGCCAGGCAAAGTCCTCACGAACCGCTTCTCAGACGATGTGATTGAGCATAGGAGAGAGGGACTGCAGCGTTTCTTACAGATCGTGGTTGGCCATCCACTGCTGCAAACGGGAAGCAAGGTGCTGGCGGCATTCGTGCAAGGTCAGCCATTGGATACTCAGGCCCGATTAGAGGAAGATATTGACATTTACAGATCCCAACTGGGACCGCCATGCGTGGTAACCCTCGGGCGACGACATAGGTTGTTTCGTCTCTTCCCGCGCTTCGAAATGTACATCGCCGAGCGGTCACACGACATCACGACATCATGATGCAAAGTCTAGCAGGAGCGACCGACTCAGAGTTGAAGCATTTACGTATCATTCGGGGGCATAGTACTGCGTTTTGGAGCATTGGTGCTTTCCGGCTTGTTCTCTTGGTTCCCTTCTTGCTTATCTACTTTCTCGTTAAAACTGCCTACAACTCTGAGTATACCCTTCTCTTCAACTAAGAGCGTGTTCATCTCAATGTCTCTATGTTAAGTCGACACCATATATCTTCTCCTTTACGGGGTTGCGTGCGCGTCAAAGACCGCCGCACAGTGATGGCGGGTTTCGAAATGGAATATAAAGTCACGTGTAATGTCTGAATGGCCTGATCACTTCCTTGACTTCTCAATTCGAGTTAGAAGCAGCGCTTGTCCTCTAGTTACTGACGAGAAATTTTAACGGAATTCCGTAAACGCGCTAGTGGTGATGGAACTTCCTCTGTAGGAAAGGTGCGGGGCTACGACCAAAGCAAATTTTGTGGAGGGATAGCTCCCTGTCTTAAGAACCTCATCCCCACCCGCTCGGGTTCCTCTGTCAATACAGTAGCTTGCATATCGCTCCTAGCATCTGCAAACATGGGTGTTCCATCATTCCAGGCGTCAAATGCCATCATTTATCTTACCTATGGCGCATTCTTGTAAGCCCATCGGACACAACAAGCAACAACGTGCTAATGAAGATACTAGAGTCACTGGGTGTTACATCGCATGGCGGCTGCGACATCAGTCCAAGAACGAATGGCTGTCGAGTAACAAGACACAGAAGGGTCAGGAAACCAAACCAAATCGAGTCTTTTACGTTGTTGCGTGGCGGTTACTTCGCGCCACTCCATATTTTCAAAGCATTCAAAGTACAAAGACTAACGAATGACAGGCATCCCGCTCGCTCTCAACTTTATTGCATCGGGTGAGTGCATCCGTGCGACGCTTCCGGCGTGAAGAGCAGCGGCAGTATCGGTATCACGACATTGTACCAAATTGAATTGGCTCGAATGCGCGCATTGCAAGGCACTGGTCGAAGGGTCGTAAGATTCATGAACAGGTTCGTATTTGATATATCACGCAGAGGCGACTCTCACGGTGACTTTGTCTTGGCTATCTTTTGATGGCAGAGAACAAGGCGCTGTGAGGGTAAGTCTTCTGTGCGGCTACACTACGGGCGCGGAGTCGAGATTGCGTTACACACTTCAGTCTCGTCTAAAGTGTGCACACCAGTCAAGACGAAGCTGAGAAGTACCGTACGAACTCGATCAAGATAATGCTTGCGTGAGGAACGTGCTGCCGCTACTTACCCTTCCAATCCCTCTCTTTTACAGCTGCTAACATAGGGACCTTGGTCGACAGCTCTCGGATCGGGTATTCTTTTCACATACCCTCAAATCGCGACAATCTGCGGAGTTCAGGGTCTGGTAGTCTACGCACTATCTTCTTCGCTGCCGTTGTTGGTCTTTGGCTACCTCGGTCCAATCATTCGCCGCAAGTGTCCCGAAGGGTTCGTCCTTACAGAATGGACCAGGCAGAGGTATGGCTCAGTTGCTGGGCTCTTCCTCAGTCTCTGTACACTCATCACCATCTTCCTTTACATGGTAGCGGAACTCTCAGCGCTGCAACAGATCATTAATGCATTGACCGGATTGGACGGACTACCGGCAGTCATAGTTGAGTGCGCAGTTACCACCATCTATACATGTACGAACCTTCCCTCATGCTCAATCACAGGTTTGCTAACATGTGGAAGCCCTCGGAGGATTCAAGGTCTCTTTCTTCACGGACAACATCCAGGGCGCCATGGTAATCGGCCTTATTATTCTTGGTGTGATCTCCGTTGGTGTCGAAACCCACATAGACCGCAGCCTCATCGATCAATCAGGCTTCCTCAACTCCAGTCTATTGGGATGGCAACTCATCTATATTCTACCGGTCGCAATCCTTACCAATGACTTCTTCCTCTCTGGATTCTGGATGCGAACTTTCGCTTCGAAATCGGATAAGGATCTCTGGATCGGCGTTTCGGTTGCCAGTGTCTGTGTCTGCATCATTCTCACCCTTGTTGGTGTGAGTGGGCTTCTTGCAGCTTGGTCTGGAGCATGGCAGTTGGATGATGAAGAGAACGGATATCTCGCTTTCTTCCTCTTACTCGGTCAGCTACCGGCATGGGTCGTTGGGGTCGTCCTTGTCATGACCGTCTCGCTTTCAACGGCAGCTTTCGACAGCTTCCAGTCTGCTATGATTTCGACGGGCAGTAATGACCTCTTTCGCAACAAGCTTAATCTCTGGGTCATTCGAGCGCTTGTGGTGGTTCTCATCGTCCCAGTCGTTGTGGTGGCACTCAAGAGCCCGGACATTTTGCAGATCTTCCTCATCAGCGACCTCGTCAGCGCATCCGTAGTGCCATGCCTCGTCCTCGGATTGTCAGACAGATTCTACTGGTGGCGCGGTTTCGACTTCGTAGTCGGCGGTCTAGGCGGTATCTTCACCGTCTTCCTATTCGGCCTCGTGTACTACAAAGGCGACGCGGATTTAGCTGGGCGACTCATCCTTGTCGAAAACGGACTGTATGCGAACGATTGGAGCGCCTTTGGCGCTTTCGTAGCTGCTCCTATCGGTGGCTTGCTTTGGGGTTTTGGCGCCTGCGGCCTCCGTATTGCCACACTTTACATCCTTTCGAGAGTGAGAGGGCATCGCTTTGATGCACTGGATCGTCCGATTCCTCGGGTCTCTTACATGGATTCACTTGGGGATCGGGAGGCTGAGGGTGTTTTGGACCAGAGTGATGACATGAAGAAGAGTGGGAAGTTCTTCTAAGTTTGACAGCTGGACTGACAGGCCCGCAAAGAGTTTGGCAAGCAACAGGCGAAGGTGGCGATTTTGTGGTGCTGACTTGTGAGAAACCAGATGGGTGAAGGGAAGGATCTAAATTGCTATACGTATAGGGTGAATCGGGTTTGACGGTACATAAAACTGCATTAATCATATTTGATCTTCTAAGAAGATATCCTTGCGCAGCAAGAGCTCGTCATTTGCGATGTGTATTGATGCCTTTCACTCTCACTCTCATTTTCACCGCCTCGCGCGTTAGCGCAGTGGCTGCAGTTTTCAGCGTCGCCCCCGCCAACTCCGACTTACCTATTACTTCCTCACATTCTCTTTTCATATCGAGGTACGTCAAGGCTTCTAATTTCTATGTTCTATATTGCTCCCCTGTCGGGAATAAGATTCACCCATCATGTCCGAATCGACTCCTAGTGGCTCCGCTACACGTCCCGTCTTGAATGACACGGCCGTAGACGAGCTACGGTCCCTCATCAATGAAATGGAGAGCATCACCAATGAGCGCATCACTTACGAAGAATCCACTGGCAAGGACATCGCCAATGAAGGGACCACCAACAAGGGCGCATCTTCCAGCGGCACTGCGCAACACCCAACTCCGTCCCCGCCTACTATGGCTCCCGTCCCTGCAAGGTTCATCACCCTTGATGTCGGTGGTCGGGAGTTCAAAACAATGTTCAGCACGCTGACTTCAGAGTCTGGATACTTCCGTGCCGTCTTCTCCGCGCAGTGGGTCATCACACCAATCAAGAAAGAACCATACTTTATCGACGCCGACCCCGACCTATTCGAGCATCTACTCAGCTATATGCGTCGTCCCGCTATCTTCCCGCTCTTCTGGACCAAGACAAATGGCTTCAACTATGCCTTGTACCGACGTCTCGGACACGAAGCTAAGTTTTTCCAGATCGATAAGCTCAGCAAATGGATCGAGAACCAAGACTACGAATGCGAGATCATGGTGACGGTCAATCCACCAAAGGAGCAGAGACTCGATCAAGCTAGACTAAATGTACTCCTTGGAAGCGAGGAGCTTGACCAACGCGTGTTTACCAAGAGAAGGCGCACATACATCTGTCCACGCGACATTGCCGTGCATAAGGGACGACCGGATATGTGCGGACAGGCATGTCAGAAAGCCCAAGCTGGGAAACCGATGGAGTATGAGGAGGTGGATGAGGCTTGGATTGTGGAAACTAAGAGGCAATATGCGCTTGAAAACGAAGACCTTGATGTGACTGGGGAGGAGACGACAGAAGAAGGTATGAAATGAGTCATTCCGGTCCTGGTATGGTGACGAGAGCAGGATAAGAATACAGTAGGTGATGACATTTGTCGAAAGATGCAAAGGTGCAATGTTCGCAAATATGGGCAGGATTGCTGGAACATGATGGGTCAGAGTTCCGTTCTACAGTGTAATGAAACAATGTGCTTCGTACTTAGTCCTGCCGTTCGAGCCCTTGTCCATTGTGATGGAAGCTTAGCCTTCGTTAAGTACGAGATCCATCAATTCATGAATAACAATTCAGTTCTCGACTCTTGAATACTCAATTATCATGCCCATGTAGGTAGACGTGAAGCATCCCCAACAAGCCCAACGATGATAATTCCGCTTGCGTAGCGTACCAATTGTCGAACTTAGGCAATGTCTGCAGCTATATTTCTTGTACATTGTCCCATCCCTCATGAGACTTCATCTAAAGCGGCCCCTTCCTGGTCTCACGTGTAATGACCGCCATGATAGCCAAGCCTGTAGACACACGGCCTTCTCTCTCTCGCTCTCAACAGCATCACCACCACCACCTTACACTCCGCAATCACTTCGGCCTCCCCCAATTCAAAAATACGTAATATCTTGTCAAGCATGTCTGAGTCTAAAGAACAACCAAACACCGCCGCCCCCGATCCTTCCGACATCGTAGCTACCCAAGGGGAATTCCTCGCCCCACTCGACTCGACGCCCAAGGGCTCCTGCAACTATGATGAGAAGTTCGTCAAGGCCCTCGATCGCGCCCTCTGGAGTCTCGATGAGCGCATGATGTACCGAAGAGAAATATATCGGGACAAGACCGACGAAGATCGACTGGGACACACTCCCCCCGAGCTGCGAAATGAACATCGCAGCGAGAGAGACGAGATGCTCAGGATTTTCATGATGGGTATGAAGCCTCGATCGCCTTCAGCGCCGTCAACGCCGACAATGCCGCACAGCAATTCTGCAGCACCGGGTGCTGCCCCGCCTGCCGGCAATGAGAAACGTCCAGTCGTGCCTGCAGGCTATTTTAACAACGACCACGGGTCGGCCTCTTCGTCCATGTCGATGCATCCTTCGAAATATCTTGCGAAGACCCAGAAGAAGATGAAGAGGATTTAAGGTGCGACGATGATAGCAGACCGTCTGGAAGCTATTGAGTTGTCTCACCTAGCATGTTTTCTCTGGACGAACAGATTGATCGGGACTACACGATCTGAGACTCAACTACGAAGAATAAACGTTGGGCACTTGGATTAGTTCGGTACCACTATTTGCGACACCATTATCTGCGACACCACTATTTCGGCAAATCACGGTAGGTAAAAACTCAAGCTGCTGGTACCCTCAGTGTATAGCAAGCTCTTCCCACGATCCTTGACATTGTTGAGTACTACAGCCTCGGGTGGCTATTGGCTAATACCTGGATGGGCTGGTTGAAGTGACCAATCGACCATTGTTTGCTTGAACTAGCTGATCAGCCCAGCTTTTATATCTAGCTAGTTCCTACCATAGCTGCAACTAATAAAAATTTTGTTCCACTTTTAGGTTCAGTTCATCGGACAAGTGTTCGCGAAAACAAAGCGCATTGATTCAGTGACTGCGCCATGTAACACGTAGTACCAGGATGATTGTCACCGGTCAAAGAGAGATGGACATTGTTCAAGCCTTTTTGAAGACAGGCACATTGTGATTCAAATTCTAATTGATGACTTCGTAGCCGATGTGCAGAGTTTTGGGGGTAGTCCGAGTCGAAAAACTCTGGAAAGGAGAGTATGGACCCCCAAAATGGCTTGCAAAATATGAAAAGTCGGGAAATCGGAGAGACATTCTACATGACCGATGGTAAATGGGGTTTGCTCACCAAAGGTGCATTTGAGATTATAGTTCGAGCAGTATGTTTTTGACAAATGAGATTTTTAGATAGGCTGCTGAGACGTGAGGCACTATGTCCACGAGCAAAGATACCGGAGGACTTGGAATAGTAAGATTGCTATAACTTTCTAGGTCTACTCTATTACCAAATTTCCCAGGTGCCCCATTCAATATTCAAGGAGCATAAGGCCAATCGTTGTAATTCTCGTTAGGATCTTCATACGGTCCGTAGTTTACGTGGTCGCCCCTATCGTTTGTGGCGAATGGGATGTTGCGCTTGATGCGAGTGACCACATCCTATTCTCATGAGTCAGATCAACATGTTAAAGTGAAAAATATTCCAATCAACGTACCGGGTTGTAGATAAACGGGCGACCGAAACAGACCAAATCAATCTTCCCCTCTTGCAAAAGCCTCTCTGCTTCTTCAACAGAATACGCGTGGTTCACCATGAGACTTGTCTTGCTTCCCGGAAACTTGATCATAGGTCCAAACTCTTGCAAAGTGTCGTAGCCTGGTGGCAACTCTGTCCCAGCAGGTCGAACGGCCACCCATTCGTCGAAGTCATCCAACTTGATTCCGAGATCGCAACCACGGCGACATAAGCTGATAAAACCTAGCTCTCGAGCCACTAGCTGTCGAACCAGATAGGTGTAAGTCTCCGAGACCTCAGCGTATGGACTGGCGGAATCGTGTATAGTGTCGACAGGGGAGATCTTTATACCGACGGCGCCTGGGCCCCAGACTTCGACTACAGCGTCGACGACTTCGAGGACAAAGCGGCAGCGATTTTCAACTGAGCCGCCATATTTGTCGGTACGCTGATTCGAGCGACTAGGTTACTCTGCATAAGCGACATTCAAAGGTAAAAGAAACCGCGACTGAACTAACCTCAGCAAAAAGGTTTGCAAAAGGTAGCCACCTTGCGCTAAGATCTCAACACCGTCAAACCCAGCTTTCTTCGCCAAAGTAACGGAGTTCCGGTAATGTTGAATGATCTCATTTACATTTACGTCTGTAATCTCGGTAATATTACTGGTATGGCCCTAGGCAGACATGCTTTAGTCAGAAATTGATATAGACGCTTTGGAGAAGAAAGGAAACCCAAGGCTTACAGGACTGCCTTCCAGGAGGCGGTATTTCCCCCCAGTAGCAGGAATTTTCGACGGAGCCAATACAGGATAATTGTTTTCCTTCAGCATCGGCATATTCTCGTTCTGAATGCGCCCTGAAATTGTACCTCGTTACCTCAAAGCGTCTCTGGGGGGCCAAGGAAAAGGCTCTACCTGCATGCCATGCTTGGAAAAGAATTTTCCCTCCTTCTTGATGAACTGCATCGGTCACTTTCTTCCAGGCCTCTGCGTGTTCCTCTTTAAACATGACTGGGGTGTGAAGCCAATCGGATCCATCTAGGTAAACGAATACACCCTCTACAATAATGAGTCCGGTACCGTCTTTTGCTCTGACCGCATAATGATTGCTAGAGGCCTCAGTCGGCTTGTTGTTGTCGATGTTACGATTTCGCGTCATAGAACCCATACAAATACGGTTACGCAGTGGAATCGAACCACCAAGCATAGCTGGCTGCAGGATAGCAGATGCCTTGGTAATAGACATGCTGTATGTAAATCAAGAAGCTCGCGATGATAGCAGGACTTAATTAATGGATGGAGGAGTAAATATGAGGAGCGCCTTTCTGATTGTAGTTGTCTGTGAACAGTGGCATTGCATTATATACATAACAGAGTGAATCCTACAAGCGATACGTGCGATACATCCAGAGTTGATTTCTAAGTGGGTGTGTTGAATTTCGCCAAAAAGATATGGTACTTCGCCTTTTACATGCGCTCCACCTATGACAAGACATTTTCCTACGCCCGCCGATGCTTACCAAAATGTTCGGCACCGATGCTGACCAACGTGTTCGGCACCGATGCTTGGCGAGATCCTGGCGCCGGTTCTCTGAGTGGATTCTGACATGTCCACGCCGCAGTCCGCGGTGGTCGGTGTCATCGGTCAACAGACACTTCAACGCCCCTTCCTGATGTCAAACATTGGAATAGCAGGTGGAGATGCAACCTTCTAAAAAGCCTAGGGCTTGTATACCGTGTCACAAACGTAAAGTGCGATGCGATGCGACACAAGTCGGCACACCATGCACACGTTGCGTGGGCAAAAATCGCGTCGATATCTGCGTTCTTGTAGCACGACCTAGAAACAGGTACGAATCCCAGTAATTCCTCTGTGCTATATAAATCTTAAAACTCTCGGTATTAGAGTCGATAGACACAGATTTCATGCGATACAAAGCAATTCGAGCGATCAAACATGGTCTTCTAGCCATGCGCATCAGGATTGCCGCGGGAGTCCATGCAATGAGAGCCAGCAGGATGAAGCCACCGCGATTCACCTTCATGGGTCAAGCGTTGCACGAATAAACTTCCCTCACCACAAATCCAAATGTGCGGAGAAGTCGATTGCAGATTCCCAAACAGCTATATCCCTTCTCCACAGTCCTCCGGTCGAGAAAAGCCGGTTACCGCGACTCCTACAGCCCAACGAAACGCAAGCTCGCAACGAGCAAACACGAGCCGAATACACAGCCCCAGGAAATGTTTTTCACAAGCCCTCGTATGATGACAGATCCCCACCTACCAAAGATGCTCCAAGCTCTGACCTTCAACGCATCGTTGTCGAATATTACAATGACTTCAATCCATTTATTATAATAGGAAAAGCATTTAGTCAACCACGGCGTCGAGGTCTTGTTCAGACGAGTGATGTAACGACTTCGTCCGTGCCTCTGCGAGAGCGAGAGACATCCTTCTTAGACCCAATTGACCGTGCATACCTTCACCAACGGCGTGTGCATGACCTACCACCAGAACAAGTTTGGTAAATAATGGAAGTTACCCTCTTATATACATAAAGGCTAACGATACATTTCAGTGATTCTTTCATCGATCTCTTCTTCCGCCATGTTTACACGTACCTACCTATTCTAGACTATCCTCAATTCATGGAAAGATATCGAGAGGGTAACTGCTCAACGTTTCTCCTATATGCGCTTTTTGTCACCGTCGTTCCATTTGCCTCTGATTCTCTCCTGCGCGACACCGGGTACACGGATGTCATGACAGCACAAGCTGAATTCTTCATTCGAGCAAGAATTCTCTTCGATTTTGGCTGTGAACATAGCGAATTCAGTTTGCTTCAAGGCTCCGTGCTTCTGAGTTCGTTCCATCACTCTCTAGAATTAAACAAGAACTCTCGATTCTGGTTTGGCAATGCAGCTCGTCTTGCGACGCAAATGGGTCTTCATAAACGGTAGGGATCCCTTGCGGCTTGAGAAAGCTATAGTTCAAGGCTTGCTAATTCTGAATGCGAACAGTGACATTCAAATTGAAGTTGATCCGATTACTTACAGACTATGTCGGCATATCTGGTGGGTTTTAATAGTAAGCTTTACTATCAGCCGATTGAACTCAGACTTACTAGTCTAGCAACGTGATGTCTTTCTTGTAATGGCAGGGATCCAAAGTACACGCCGTCTAATTGACGAGGAAAGCGACACTTTCCCTGTGGAGATAGAGGACTTTGAAGAGGAGTCCTCAAAAGACGATAGCGATAATACCGATCGTCACGTAATTTGTCCCCAGAAACAATACTTCATTGAAAGCTGTAAATTAGCACAATATGGTACGTAAAAGACCTCATATATCTTCAAAACGGTGATATTTGGAACTGAGAGTTTACTCGATCCAGGAGCCCAGTTTCTACGGCTCTTCCAAAGAAAGCGACTCTCTCCTGCAATGGCCGAAGTGAGAGAGTTCTGCAAAGCAATTGAAAACTGGCAAGTCTCGTTACCTCAAGAACTTACACTCTCGCCATCCACAAAATGGAATCATTCGAATACATGCATTATTGCGATACATGCGCTGTTTTACCAGTTGAAGATGGTATTCTATCGTACTATTTGCGTACGTCTGAGTGTATCGGACCGAGACACCGCTATTCATGATAGTCAGCAGCTATTCAATGCTACGTCTGAGGCATCGTTGTTGCTCCGACAAGTCATGGTACACCATATATTCCACACTGCACCGCCTTTCTTGTACGTACTTCCTAGAGGGCATGGACCCATAAGGCAACCTATTGAGCCACGACTAAAAGTTTTACTTAGAATGGATTGTATTGCGCAGCTAGTCGCAATTCGGATTGAGATAGCACAAAACCTAGACAATACCACAGCAAGGCTGCAAAGTCTCGAAACTGATCTGTCTGTTTTCGTAGCGTATTTTGAAGAAGCAGGAAAGAAGTGGTCATACGCCAGGGTGTATTGTAAATTGTTTAAACTTGCACAAGGTAGAGCAGGACTCAGTCCACAAGCCTGACTCTGTTATAGGATGCTGTGAATCAGAGTAGTGTAGCCGTCCTATTGCTGACACTGACAAAATGCCAAATACTATGGGCAAGTCTTCGCATTAAACGAGGCGAATTTTCCAACTGCTACTTATCTCGTGTGAGATTTGGCGTTCCAAAAGGGCAACTGAGGTACTCAAAGATTAATAATTATCCAACTATTTTGTCGTGAAGCCTTTTTTTCTGGTGGTTAGCGATAGACCGCTCGAGTCTAACTCGCTAGAGAGTGGAATATTGAAGGACTACCAACGAAAGTATCGTCCGCGATCCCAGAAATCCAACCCGCTAGTGAATGTGACCAAGTACTAACATTTCTGTCGATTCCGTTTCTATGTACACTCGATTGCAGAGTCGGCTTCCAGGTCAGGTACACGGAACTTTTATCCCACAGCTTCCCGACAGCCACAAGGATGACTAAGGTGCGCTATAGTAGAAAAGCATACTGCAGTCCCTAGCTCACTATCTCTCTATGTGCTGAGTTGCCAAATCCTAGCTGCTATACAAACTGAGCATCCTATCCTTTATCGTAAATCACTCATGCATCAACGACAAATCGTCACGTATCAACACAACCACACGATAGTGACTTCAAATAATGCTTGAAAAGAATCTAGCTATCTCATCTATCAAGCAAGATGCGTCTTTTTTTGAGAATCACGCCGCAGAACTATACAGCAGACTCTGATTGTTTTTGACGCAGTAGTGGGGGTATGCCAGCTGTAGAGGGCGATCCTGTTTTTCACACATTATGTTTGTGTGACTATTAAGAACGGTTCATCAAATTACACGAGCCTCATATCACAGCTATGGCGACAATAATCGTGTGTACAATGTATTATTTGGTCGCGATTATGACTTTGCTAGCTGATTGGTGGCTTCAAATTCACTGTTACTCGTTCCCTACCTTTTCGGTTTCTCTCTTTCCATACCAGGTAGTCCATCTTCGGTATTCTGGCCTCTGCGCATGCTTTCAGCTATTTCTACTCTATCTACACACAATAGGAGTATCGTTTCAGTTCTGACCATGGCGGGAACGTTCAGCGTGGAACTCAAGAGAACTTTCGAGATGAGAACAACAATCAAAGAGCAATGTTTGTTCGTTTGCTATTTCACTTCAAAGGTAATGGTGACAATTAGCTTCTTTCGACTTTAACTATGCGAGTATGGCACAGGAATCCCTTAAGCTGGACGTTCACAACGCATACCCTCTACGACAACTTCGGTGTGGAATGCACCGCCATTTCCTCTGAAAGTCACCTACGCCTAACAAGCCCAGATTCTAGAAAAGAAGAGAAACAATATCAACCAAAAACCTTTAGGTGGTTATTAGTCTACGTACAGAATGGAAAAATTCACTAACTATTGTTCTAGAAAATCTACCACCATGGCCCAAGTTCATCCCCGACCATGGTCCAAGCCTATCTTTGAACATTGTTCAAGCCTATCATCAAGCATAGAGTGATGCCGTCGATACTCTTCTCAACATCCACAAGACTCCCAGCCTGACATCATGTACATGACAGATGCCATTGACAAACGCCTCCCATATCGTGTTGGCTACCCCACATTACTCCCTCTTCCTGTAAAGTCGGAGTATGTCGAACCCGTTTATGAATTCCGGCCAGTTTACGAGAGCATTAGTGAAATCTTATTCCAACTCGGCATTCCTGTCTTCAATATGGGATTGAGATTTCGCTATCACAAAGGGAACCGGGCTCAAGTTAATACACCCACTTTTCTGATTGTCTCGTCATACGACCCCCAGGATAAGGATAGCCAAGCGGCATGGCTTGAGGCTGTAAAGCGCATACACGCCTACTTCCTCAGGTCCAATATCTCTTGTATCATTGAGATTATTGACAAGGAAGTGGCATGGGGTTTTCCCACGCCTAGGCCCATTATGTCGACGGAAGACAAGATCCTGAAAGCCACAGCCAAAATCATGCCGCAAATGGTAACCGAGATAATGATGCGTGCATGGGTCACTGTCGACGTCCTGCATTGGCATTCGCCCTCAGGAGGAGATTATCATCCAACAATCATCATAAGCGCCCGGGATGCCTCTGATCCATCATGGTGGAGCACCACGTTACCTTCTATTCGCAAGATAATAGATGACGCGGAGTCTGATCTCGACGTTATACTCCTCTTTCTTAGCGAATTATCCATTCTATCAGCTTCAGAGGAAGCTTCAGAAGAGTCTTCGTACCAAGAACCTGATCCTTGCGTGCTCGAGTACTTCTACGATGATCCGAACCCTATGGGAACGTCTTGCGGACCACTTAACTCGCCGCGTAGTGGAACTTTGGGTGGCAAGATTGTGCTTGAGAAGGATGGGAATCGTCTTGTGCTTGGCCTGACAAATTGTCACGTTCTGCTTCATGACCTCATCATGTCGAAAAACCACGTGGGACCTTTTCTGCCAGGCCAGTTGTTGGAAGATGTTGTGGTTGTTAGTCCTTCCGACCGAGATCATGAAACGGCAATAGAAAGGTTCCAGGAGCGTGCCAACACAGCAGAGGCCAAGCTACAATCTCAAAGGCAGTTTTACGGCGAATCCACTCTGTCGTCAGATGAACAGCGGAGACTTGAAATGCTGGACCATCGGGCCAAGAGTACAAGGGTGTACTTGAATACTGGTAGGAATGTCTCCCGGGAAGTGGGCACAGTCTTTGCCGCTTCTGGGTACACAACTTGCAACGGTGCTTCTAGTCATAGTGCAGACTCTTCAGATACGAATGAGTTGGGTAAATCTCCATTAGACTCAAACTGGGCGCTGGACTGGTGCTTGATACGATGGAAGGATTTAAAGTGCGTTGAATCTCATGTAGACGAGACCGCAACAGTACCGACATGGATGCATGTCGATCCTCATGAAAATTACCAAGTAAAGAAGCAGGGTAGATCGACGGGCTTAACTGTTGGATGCGTTGGTGCTGTACAGTCACAGCACAATCCTTCTTCTGTTGCTCCAGAATTCGTTGCTAAAGCGTCTACAATCGCGCGAGACAAGATCAAGGGCATTTATGAGGACAAACCTGTTACTATGCACAGTATCGTCTCTACTTCTAGTCAACACGACGGCCACTTCATGTTACCGGGAGACTCAGGATCCTTAGTACAGCTAGACGAGAAAGAGTCAGCTAGAACCTTAGGACTCTGCTCTGCATCCAATGACTCGAGCAAGGCATCCTATATGATTCCCATGCAGTTGATTGTAAGTAGCATCAACGATGTCACCAGCGGAAAGGTCGTAGAGCCAGTAGAGGAGTAGTTATATGAGGATAGGATGCTGGGCTATATCTAGAAATCGCATCTAGAGAGAGTGTCGCGTTAGAATACTAGGAGTTAATTTTATCATGTCATGTATTACTCTGCTTTCGTGTAGAGGAAGTAAACGAACGCTCAGTATGGCCCATGGTGTTGCCTCGACGCCGACGCTGACCTTGATATGAGTCAACGTAGACAGACCACTGGCTTTGTTAAGCCAGCCAACATTGCGCCCACTAGGCTTCATTCAGGTGTAGTACTCCACAGGGTGACACCGCCAACTGATCAACTCGCATGAAGGATATTGCAGAGTCAGTGCCCACCCTAGTCGCCAAAGGAGAGCCACTTTCGACTCTTAGCAGACTCAAAGATGTGACCTTTGAAGTTCCACGGGGTTGGAGTTTTGTGTATTCCTAGTGCGTTTCCTCATTGTGGAGATAGAATGTCCGACCCCTAAGACTGAAAGAGGTCAATCATCCCACCTTCCCATACCTCCAAATAGCTATTCAAATATTGGACTGCTATATACCCCCGCAAATACCACTCGTCGTAGACTCCCATACATATCACACCAACGTGCGCCATCATCACCCACCTGCGCTAGTATTCTCAGAGGTCGAATTTGATTGCCCGTCTCCATGCGAATGTAATCTTGACGGCTAAAGCCGACCAAACAGCTGAACAGAATCATCTCTCTCTCGACAGTGTCATCACCAGGTAGACAATAATAAGCGGCACTAGCTTCCACCCAGCTGGGTCCTAAGCCAAGACCGTTGTCTTTGCTGACACGGTCGTTGACGAAGATCCTCGTTGAACCGTCGTCGTTCAGGTAGGTCCAACGGCTCGACTTATCGCCGTTGATTTCGACGAATTGGGTGCTTGTGTTGCCCATGTTTTCATGCCGTCGAAGGCCGGTCCGCCAGTAGCGATTAAGGAGTACTGGAGTAGCGAAAAGTAGGCGTCGCACCATTTGCAGCCAGTAGCTATCATACTTTACAATAAGTGCATTGCCCGTACCACCGTTGTGATGACAGTGCGCGTCATCCTTTGTTCATGCCCGAGTATCGACGGTGCCGTCATGCATTGCTGAACCTCCCTGTAGACCGCAACTCGGGTCCCTTCCGCTCCCTGCAAACCATAACTCCGCGCGCTCCGGACTTTTCGCTCCCTGTTGAAGTCGACTCAGTCGTCGGGCACCGGCAAGGATTACATATCATCTACAGGGAGGAAATGATGAAGGAGGGGAGGAAGAAACTGTTTGGAGCTACAACGTATGCCCCGCAGTTGGCCCCCATCCCGCCTTGGGTTCCACCCCTTTGGGCAGTTACATGGTCGTCTTCACATGCGGGGCAGCTAGCCAAATGTGAATGAAAGAAGAAGGTACTACAATGCGGGAGTGGCGGGCTGACCCGATTTGCCTTCTTTCTGTTGTGCGACGTCAAATGCTGGTTCGCCCGTGCCGCAATCCCCGGACTTCGCCACACGAAATGGCCGTCGGTCTCTTTTGCAGTGCCATCTTTCGCAGTCCCGCAACTGTCATCTAGGCAATATTGTGTTTTCTCTGAAGTGCCCCCCTTCATCCTAACTTACATTTTTGACCTAGTGCCCAACCAGAGCTCATTCTTGATGTTTCCTGTGATAGTCAACTACATATTTCTAGCTATTCTCTTGCGGGTACGTGTCAGGTTTCCGCTAATCGAGATACCTCTGATGCCATATTGAGTAGTGCTTCGTTGTCTACAGCTATCGTGCCTTCCTTCACCCGCTTAGCAGGTATCCTGGGCCATTTTTGGCAAGCGTAACCGACTGGTACGGCGCTTTTCATGCCTTGCTCAAGCGACAACATGTAGTCACATTCCGAAACCATCAAAAATATGGTAGGCTTCCATTCAGATATCGATGATACAACTCAGGCTTAATATGACTTCAGGCCGCGTTTTCAGGCAAGGGCCTAATAGACTGGTTTTCAATTCGACCGCGGCACTTCGGGACATTTACCATAACGATAAGGTCCATAAGGCCCATACGTATCTAGTCACACAGAATGACGACCCTAGCGCGTACAGCATCTTCAATGTCCTTGACAAGCGCTTACACGCCATCAAGCGAAAGGTTGTAGGTCCAAGCCTGTCAGAACGATACCTACGGCGTTTCGAGCCCACTATGCTTTCTCATGTAGACACCTTCCTGCGAGAGTTGTTGAAATCCTCTGAAGCGGGAGACACTGTTGATATGACTCTAAGATGCAAACACCTAGGCCTTGATATTGCCGGAGAATTCAGCTTTGGGTATTCTCTTGACATGCAGACGGATGACAAAAACAGGTTTATGACGCGAGGTATGGAAGCAGGGACTTATCGCAGCAACGTCTACATGCAATTCCCATTGGCGAAATATCTCGGAGTGGATTTGCTATTACTGCCCGCCTTATATTCTATCAGGATGAAGTATGCTGCTGTACTCAAGAGGATGATGAAGCAGCGCCTTGAGGTCGGAAAACATACGAAGGATGACCTGTTCTCTTTCGTGGTTGATGCTAAGGACCCTGAGACGAATACTGGGATAACATTACCAGAACTTTGGTCGGAAGCTGAGTTCTTTCTTCCTGCAGGTTCGAAACGGTCTTCCCACCGAGATCTTCTGAAATAACGCATTTCTAGGTGGCCATACAACCGGAACTACGATAGCTGCATCGTTGTTTTACCTCTCACGGAATCGCTTATGCTACGAGAAGCTCGCGAAAGAGATTCATTCGACTTTCACGTCTGGTACGGACATTGTTAGTGGGCCCAAACTTTCCAGCTGCTCGTACCTGCGCGCCTGCATCGATGAAACCCTTAGAATGTCCTCTCCAGTCGCTGGAACATTGTGGAGAGAAGTACCTGTAGCAATGGCCAAAGATCCATTTATCGTGGATGGTCATGTTATCCCTAAAGGGACTCTAGTTGGAGTCAACACCTATGCCATCCATCATAACCCCGAATACTTCTCCGAGCCTTTCAAATTCCAACCAGAAAGATGGCTCAAAGAAAACAGAGACAAGGTAAGCGGAGAGGACGAAGCGGACAAAATAGCAAGGAAACGCATGCTCGAAGCCTTCAACCCTTTCTCGACCGGCACTCGTAGCTGTGCTGGAAAGCACATGGCGTACGTGGAAATAAGCATTGTGCTGTCCAAATTACTTTGGTATTTTGACTTCAAACGGCCCACAGGGAGCAATGAACCGAGAATATCGAGCATGAGAAGAAAGGAGGAGTTTCAAACTTGGGATCAACTCATCGCAGTCCATGAAGGTCCACACTTGCAGTTTTCTCCAAGAGAACGTGTCTGGGAGGATTTGGTGTCAGGCTGAGCAAGTCCATTATGTAGAAACATGGCTTGAACAAGATATTACCACTCGATGTTTCTTAAACCATATTATCCACAATGCAGCCACGACTAATAGATATGCAAAGACTATCTACTCAAATGATGTGCCATCACTGCGGTCATAAGATGAAATTGTTATCTACATTGCCCTAACTTCTCTCACTATTTTACTTCCTTTCCTCTTCCGATTGAACGGATGATAGTCGAATTTACTCTTACCTTTCACGCTCCTACTTCTCAACCCATTCGATGATACTCGCTTCGCCCGAATCTTTCTACATCCGAAACCATACTAGTGTTCGTCAGTGGTATCTCATCCACTGAATGCCCGCTATTCTTGCTCTTGTCTTTCATGGTGAGATAAGTTGGATAGTCAGAGCCGGATGCTACACCGTCTGACATCTTAGTAGAACTATTCCTTCCGGATAGCAGCTTCCACCTCGAGACGGATTGATAGAAGTATTTCGCGCCCCTGTGAAACATTCCATCTGTCGCTGGAAGATAGCTGCGGAACATGGGTAGGCAAGTCGAAATGACCACAAAGGCGAGATGCACACCAGTCCAGAAGGATAGACGTGCTAGACCGAGAATGCTGCCTTGATCGGGTGTATATCCGAAGATTATACGCAGCATAGAGGTTATTACGACACTTTTACATTAGTATGTGAAGGAAGAAATAGGTATTTCTGAACTTACAAACCACCGACTGCAAAAATTGCGGCGATACCAATCTTTTCCCTCAGCGGCAAGTGCAGCTGCAGTACGGATCTTACTGGTAAACATACAAGGGCCAAGTCCAGGATCGCGTTGATAACCTCGCTGATCAGAAACCCGGTGAGGTTATTGATGTGGCACTTCCCATGAATCGAAGCATCGAAGAGAGCGGCCGTAGGTGTGCACTGAAAGGTAATGACGAAGATGAGGACAAAAAACCATATAAAGGACATGATACCGATGATTTTCAGGCTCCATGACATCCAGCGCTGGATGCTGAAAAGCCTATAGTAGAGAAATATCATGGAAAATCGGGCGGCCACTTCGCAGCCATCGACCCACCAGAAAGTCAAGTATGATAGCTAGAGAATCATTATGAGGTTTCCCTTTGCATCGAAGTGGCTCCAGTACTCACCAGGCTCATTTGGTTGATGTCACTGATCGTTAGTTCTTCTGGAGGGGTCCCTCTATAATGTGGTTGCATTTCTGCGGTACTTTAATAATCCATCACTGTCGCGTGCATAAGATGAGCTCTTACCCAAAATATTGCATATAAAATCAGCCACCATGAACAAAAGCGCCAGTACGGAAAAACCATCGTCCCATCCTATCTTCTGCTTCTTTTTGTTTACTCTGACATGGAGACGAAGAACAACAGCACTGATAGCTGCGATGCCGAGAACCGTCTTCGAGACCCAAATTTTTACATACTCGTGTCTTGCTTGATCCATAGCTGCTAGATGTTTGAAAAATTCGTAAAGTGTATTCAGGCACCAAAGTTGATTCAAAACGAAGTACGTCCGAAATCAGCGCTAGTTTTAACCATTCATGTCAGATGCCGCCCACTAGTACCTATCGCTGGACGAATACTGACGTGGGTTGAAAGCGGTCCCGATTCATCGGGTCCTTCGGACTCCGACATTCTTGGTCCATATAGATATGCATGTGGAGAGATTCGTATTCAGACTCGAATACTGTATGACATCTGACTGTATTGGGTACTGTAAGCGAAGTGATCGCTGCGCGAAAGAGTCCGGTTAATGTCTGACCGAGCTGAATTAGTAAAGTATGCAGGGAATGCATGACGCGCGCCACTTAGGAATAGGGATGCATCCCGCAGATCAAGACCTGTGGGCTCAAAGACCAGGTCTTGGAAATGCGGCCGACGCACAGATCATGTCATTCAACCGGGACGAGGAAGTTGATTGGGGCAGGTAGTTACCGATGAGCCTCGTTCTACCACACCATAATATAGAGGTGCAGATAGAGAAGAAAATGAAAGCCGGCATACACTAATGCATTGTCATGATTTAGAAACGGCTGCAACGATAGATAGCCGAATACGGTAGCCCGGCACTTTCTATGCCTCTGTAACGGTCTTTACTCTGCCGAACCTGCTAAAGTAACTTGTGCTACATCACACACTGAATAAGCGGTTGAATCAACCAAAAATGGAGACTTGAGTATGTATTCTCTTTGTAGGTGACAAAGTTTCATTGAAACCTCGCTCGATCAACACTAGGCCCCGAGTCACGGCCCTCTGCCCCGAGATAGATTTCATGAGGGAACTGCCTAAAAAAAGAGACATCTCCGTCCGTACCGATCGAACATGGTTTCGGGGCGAAACACTTATCCTTGTCGATCAGGACGGCAGTGGCGCCGAGGAACTTCATCCATATACTGATTGGACGCCGAATCGTCGGGAATATACGCTTCGTAGAACCGTTCAACCAACCTTGGTTATAGAAGATTGAAGGGTTTCTTGCTGAAACTACCGAATACAGTCAACCATCATTATCCCAAGGCGTAATTCATCTTGGAATATGGCAACACTATCGGCACGCATGTCTCGGACAATGGAGAGTATCCTTCCGAAGCTGGGGACCCTGAACTCTTCCAAGAGTTCGCAAGCCGACGTAATTGATCTAGCTTCCGCCGACAACGCTCTGTGTCAAGATGAGGTCCAGGAGATAGTTCGCAGTGCGATTCAGAATGATCTTCTAGCAAAGGCAAGTAATTCTTCTTTCCCAGACGCTATTAGATTAGGTGCCTAACCATTACAAGTCATTGTCAGTTGATCATTCATTTGGGGGCGATGAGGGAGCTCGCATATCGTTAGCTTCTTTTTTCAACACTTATTTCCGTCCCAAGATACCTGTATCCGCTGAACATGTGGTCCTCACAGCCGGCGCTGGTCCTTGCATAGAAGCGCTGTCTCAGAGCATCTGCGATGAAGGCGACAGTGTCATACTCCCAGCTCCATATTGGTGTGAGTTGAACCAGACGGAATGAACTTAAATGACGTCCGCTCACAATAACTCAGACAGTTTTGACCCGTATCTATATATTCGACCTAAGGTTAATGTTGTCGTCGCACGGACTCCCGGGTACCTAACTCACTTCGATGACGTTATTTTGGCAATTAGACGCGCCTACGATGCGGCAGACGATAAGACTCGCATCAAAGCAGTAATCCTTACCAATCCGCATAATCCTTTTTCTAAAGTCTATTCAAAAGACACGATCCGTGCCTGTATGAGCTTCTGTCACAGTCATGGCATACATTTCATATCAGACGAAGTATATGCGCTTGCTGCCCTAGTTGAGCCGCGTCAACACACCTCTGGATTTGTATCTGCTCTGGCAGTCAATGAGACGGAAGACATCTCTGCTATCGGAATTGACCACTGCCGCACTCATATCATCTGGAGCCCAGGTAAGCTATTCGGCATAAGTGGATTGAGAATTGTGAGTATTTTCCACACAGTGCAAAGTGAAATTGAGGTTCATAATATCTAGGGGTGTCTTGTGTCTCAAGCAAATCCACAGCTGGTCGCGGCCGTGTCGCTGCTAACATACCTCAGCACCTCTTCACTCAGCGTTATTACGTTAAAGAGTCTTCTTTCCTCCCCTTCTCTTCCTTCCCTTATCTCTCTAAATGCTCAGCGCTTATCAACTTCATATGCGCTGTTTGCTGAGTGTTTCACCAAGCTGGGCATAGACTTCCTCCCGCCAACAGATGGACTTTTTATATTTGCAAAGCTTGGCAAGGAGACTGCCAGTATAAATGAAGAGAAGGAATTTTTTGACAGGCTACACCAATTTGGGGTGGTGGTCAGCCCAGGAAGACTTTATGATAAGCAAAGTGAGGAATACGGGTGGGCAAGGGTGACGATCTCTATTCATGCAAAGACCGCCAACATAGCTATTGAGCGCTTGCAGAAAGCTTTGAAGTAGACGAGAAATGTCTGTTGTATCGTATATGTACGCATTGAGCATATTGAGTCGTTAATTGAGCCATTTTTAGAAATACGATGGGGCCCACAATGAAGCGATTTCACATGCATGACCCGTTAGACGAAGTGATATTCTCCATTCACTGAGTGCGTGTTGTATCACATGTGACTTGAATGCTGTGCAGAATGCCGCTCGGCTACAGGGTCGATTCTTGCGATATGGGTCTAGTCAGCGTTTGATAGCCTTGTACTACAAGATGAACGTTTCGATCGTGCATTACTGTTTGCATACATGGTTCGGGTTTTAACTTGAGCATCTGGTTCGCCTATAGCATTGCATATGCACACTTATGCCGGTTAAATACCCAAGGCGGACTCGAGGTAAGGCACATATGCACGTATCTGGCCGCCGGTGATCATCTGTGCATATCGGAAACGGAGATGCTTCAAGACACCCCGCGGTTCTCACGGGATACCTCTAGCGCTAATACCAAGCTCTGTTAAAGGGTATCCACCTTTTTGCCCCAAAATAGTGCCCGAAGTCACAGTGTGCCTTTTTGATTGTGGGAAACAGGGCGGTTTTAACGGCAAGGCGATCCCTACGGTCTTTAAGTTGCTCCTGTGCGGATCTCACTAAGTTCACTTTGCTTCATTCACTCTTACATTGTCAACTAGAAGTTTGAAAGCAGATCTATCACCATCAAGCACTTTAGTCTTACTGTGTACCAATGGTTGCCATACAATTTGGAGAGGGATCGGATGTCCCTCCATCCCCACTCTCTCGACGAAAACAACTTCTTGTCAACATCGTTGACGGGTTGGCAAGGAACAAACCTCATGCCTCATACGGATATTTTCCAATATGTTCCGACAGTTATGATAAAGGCTTTCGAAGGGTATCATACAGGCAATTTGCCAATATAGTCAATGGTATCGCTTGGTGGCTGACAGCACAACTCGGTAAAAGCACATCCTTTGAGGCAGTGACATACGTGGGGCCAAACGACTTTGTCCACAATGCCATGATCCTAGCATGTGCCAAGGTTGGATATAAGGTATGATCTTGTATTCCAACATGTTAACACTAAGAGCTAACCTAAATTTAATCAGCTTCTGCTCGCGTCTCCTCGCAATCAGCACGATGCATATAAATTTCTCTTAGAACAGGTTGCCTGCAAAGCTGTTCTCTCAGCAGAACCGCAGTCCGCACTTACAAAAATGATTCAACAAGCTTATCCCATGCCGTCGTTTCAAGTACCAAGCATAGAGACACTCCTAGACGAGACCTTCGCACACTACCCATACACGAAGGCCTTCGATGAAGCGAAGAATGATCCTCTACTAGTCCTCCATACTTCTGGCACGACAAGTCTTCCTAAGCCACTCACATTCACGAATGATTTCACTGCAGCCTACTCGCACGCTCTAGAGTTACCCGTGGGACCTGGAATGGAAACGAAAGAGATGTACTTCAGTGGGAATCGACTATTTATTACAATGCCTCCTTTCCACGCAGCTTATCTGTTTACCACATTCTGGATGGGAATTTTGAAAGAAACGACCGTCATTCTTCCGCCATCTAAAGTTCAGCCAAGCCTGGATGTCTTTATTGAGGGTATACAGCGCATTGAAGTGAGTACGGCATTTATTCAACCAAGCTTTGTTAGCCAAATTGCTTCAAATCCGGAGCACCTAGATATCGTCGCACGTCATGTCGAAACGATTTTAGCTTCTGCGGGGAACCTCTTTGATAAAGCGGTAGATGTCGTGTCATCTCGAGTGCGGCTCATAACAGTTTTCGGGGCCACTGAAGTTGGCAGTCTTTCGGATATTATCCCATTGTCTCCGAAGCTAGCTCCTCGGGATGCTGGAGCTTACATCAACCCACATCCCGAAGCAGGCTTCGAGTTTCGCCTTCATACATCTACTGAGTCAGAACGTATTTACGAGGCATGGATCGTTCGATCGAAAGATCCTGAAGCGGAACAGCCAATATTTAAGATGTTCCCGGATTGTTCCGAACGTTCAACGAGGGACTTGTTCACTCCTCATCCAACGAAACCTAATTTATGGAGATGGCACAGTCGCGTCGACGATACAGTCGCTCTTTCAACCGGTGGTAACGTGAATCCGGCTGCCATGGAGACTGGCCTCAGTGAGCATCCGGCGGTTCATGGTGTCTTAATGCTAGGAAATTCCCGTATTCGTCCGCTACTGTTAGTGGAGTTGAAGGATCCGAACGCCCACAAGAGTGAGGACGTGTTGAGTAGTCTTTGGCCTACTATTGAGCTACTCAATAGAAACTATGCCCAAGATCACAAGATTCTCAAATCCCACGTTCTGATAGTAAAAGAGGAAAAGCCAATGCTCAGATCACTGAAAGGCTCAATTCAACGGAGCTTCACGGCAAAATTGTACGATCCCGAGATTGGAGAGCTTTACGCACGCTACCCAGATATGAATGCTACTGGTGTAGCTGGAGGGGATTCTGCATAAAAACCGGCACATATTTCACTTCTAATATCCAGCCATGCTATATCGCTACGAGGACCTTTTTATTCGACCACTAGCTTTCCTAAACACTATCGCTTATCTTTCCCAGCAAGTAGGTGAATGCTTTGACAAGCTCAGACGGTCTTTCAATATGAGCCGAGTGGGAGCAATCTTCCAGTAGATAGGTATGTCTAATACCACCTTCCTTCACAAACTGTTGCTGAAGTTCTAGTGGCACTACTCTGTCTGCACCAGTGAAAATGTACGCTGAACAGCCTTTGAACAATGGATCGTTGTAAGGATCCCAATGCGCTGGTGTAGAGAAACAGGAATAGGGCTGCTTAGGCAATAGGGCTGCCGCTTTCTCAGCTTCTTCATCGGGGAGCTCATGGAATAGCATTGCTTTCGCGTAATTGGATTTGTATACTACCATATCGGTACTTTTCTGTTCCAAGAGATAAGCCATGGCAAATGAGACACGTAGATCTCACACAAACCTCGTGGTACAGCCATTTAGGGATATTGTCCCGGTCAATACCCATAGCTGAGTTGACCGATGTCCCGGTCAAAGCTATGAAGGCTGCTACAAACACAAGCGCTGTAACACCACCCTTTAAACCCTTCATAGACCTTTCCTTCTTACTGAGGCCTTCCAATGAGGAAGCACCATAGACCCCCCCGTAGGAATGCATGAAGAGTACGATATCCGTTTCTCTCTCAATCAAGGGCTCCAGCACTTTAGTGCGGAGATACGTGCAGTCAGGGTTCAAAGACGAAGGAATTGAGGGCTCAGGCGTTCTGTATTCCGAAGGATTCACGCATTTAGTGGGGTGGCCGCTTGCTTCAAGGAGTTTAATGATGGGATCAAAGAAGCCAATGATAGGCCATGCGCCGGGGCAAATGATAATGGTAGGCTTCATAGTCCGAGGTTAAAGGATAAACTTGACGAAGGACCAGTGTCTTTGAAGATGGTAGAAAGCGGCACCTCTTGCTCTAAATCATTTACTTGGGTCTATCTTCCCCAGAAAAAAAGGTGTCAAATAGATGCAGCGGAGGAGGCAGTGAGACATGATAACGGCACTACACATCAAATTAGGAATGGCTCATTTATAAAAGTCCCCGATCAGAATGGTCTGACCGGCTAGATAGCCCTGCTCTCCAGTAACCTTTAAGCAGTATATTAATCAATAGATACCGGAAACCGTACAGCTCATTTGGCCCCCTCGGCCCTTCCCATTCCTAACCCCGCATCTATGATCGGGGATCAAAGTGCATCAGGAAGATTACCGCTGCAGAGAAGATCTTATATCCGTGCAGTACAGTAGTGGCCCAAACCAGAATATGCCCAGGCTTGGAGCAAGGTCATGCTCGAGGGTACGCAAATAAGCTATGCGATCTACCTGATCCGCGGAAAGCGAGCTTCATAGACCTAAAACCTAGTAATTAAGCAACCATTTGATATTTCGAACCTAGTCCCTTGCATACTACTGATCTACAATGCTCTACATTTAAGATGCAATGCTTTGTGACCGCATTGTGCCTTTAATATTTTCTAGTGCGCTTTTGCTAGACTTTGATTACTCTACCATACTACAGACTTGTCATTTGAGTCAATCATCATTCTGGAAACCTTTCAACCAGCAAACATGAGAGCCCCTCAAAGAGGCGCCGGCTTCGCTCATGATGTCCAAGATCATCAGCCACTTGCCGTGATTGGTCTTTCTTTCCGATTTCCTCAGGGCGCAACCAATTCGGATCAATTTTGGAGGATGATGGAGACTAAGCGCTGTGCAATGACTGAAATGCCCAAGGAACGATTAACGATCGATGCATTCCACCATGGACAGAGAGAAAGGAGAGACACAGTAAGTAGACTACCTAGCCGTTCACTTTGAATGCAAGTTGCTTAATAAATAAGATGACTGTACGAGGGGGTCACTTCCTTGAAGAGGATCTCGGCTGCTTCGATGCACCTTTTTTCTCCATTAGCCCTTCAGAGGCTGCCGCAATGGACCCACAGCAACGAAAACTACTCGAAGTATCCTATCAAGCTCTTGAGAATGGTAAGAACTTCGTCCAGGAACTGTATGAGATCCCTGGTCTTACATGGAAAACAGCGGGCATACCCCTGGAAACAATCTCCGGGTCTAAGACTGCTGTCTTCACAGGGTCTTTCTCAGATGACTACAGAATTGCATGTCTAAAAGACCCAGAGAACATGTCCCCATATACAGCAAGCGGGACTGAATTTTCAATCTTGGCTAATCGTCTTAGCTGGTGGTTTAACCTCAAAGGCCCTAGTATGAACATCGACAATGCGTGTGCAAGCAGCTTGACAGCACTACATTTAGCATGCCAGTCTTTGGCAAGCGGCGAATCATCGATGGTGGGCAATAGTCTTTCTTTGATATGAGACTCAAGTATAATAGCTAACAGCTATCAAAGGCTCTGGTAGGTGGTGCCAACATACTCTTCGCTGCAGAACAATTCATTGCGCTAGACAACCAATACTTGCTTTCCTCATCAAGTCGTTCTTTTAGCTTTGATCACCGTGCAAGTGGATATGGTCGAGGCGAAGGGTTCGGTGTCCTTGTTATTAAATCAGTAACTGATGCACTGCAAAATGGCGACACCATTCGAGCCATCATCCGTGGCACAGGAGCCAGCCAAGATGGAAGGACGCCAAGTATAACATCCCCAAGTCAAAGTGCCCAAGAAAGTTTGATTCGAGAGACATATGCAAGATATCATCTAGACCCTAAAGACACAGCTTTTGTAGAGGCACACGGGACGGGAACTGCTCAAGGTGACCCGACTGAAGCTAAAGCATTGGGACATGTATTTGGCAGTGAGAGGCCGGCAGACCAGCCATTGATCATGTAGGGATCTAGCCATGACGAGTAGATTGATGACTGATTAATCAAAACAGAGGCGCCGTTAAGTCGAACATCGGGCATTTAGAGGGCTGTAGTGGCATCGCAGGTGTGATCAAGACAATTCTTGCGCTGGAACGTGGCAGAATTCCTCCCAATGCCAATTTCGAAAAGCTCAATGCTGAGATTGATGCTAAAGGACTGAACATCATGGTAAGTACGAGAATAATTCCATTATAGTCTACCTTTGGATGCTTATACCGGACGCGTAGCTTGCCGAAGAAAGTATGCCGTGGCCAACTTCAGGCATACGAAGGGCATCCGTAAACTCTTTTGGGTTTGGCGGGTCGAATGCGCATGCAATTCTCGAAGATGCCAGTAGCTTCCTGGAGACCAGAAGCTTAATAGCGAATCATCACTATGTAGGCGTGAATCAGTGGTGTACCCAAGCGTCATCCACAAAACAGAACTATCCCAAGTTGCTTGTCTTCTCGGCATATGATGAGAGCGGTATCTCTAGATCAACGGAAGCTCTCATGAAACATTTCGCAACTTCCCCATCCACATTTGACACTGCGACTAATATTGAGGACCTTACATATACTTTAGCGATGCGAAGGACTCACTTCATGTTCAGGTCGTACGCGTTGATCTCGACTTTGTCCGATTTGCACTCTCTACCTAGCCTACTCTCGAAACCAACGCGGCAGAGGCGGAGGAGTGGGCTTGGATTTGTCTTTACCGGACAGGGCGCCCAATCTAGTCAGATGGGTATGGAGCTTATCGCGTATCCCATTTTCAAGGCTAGTTTGATGCGAGCGGACTCATGTCTGCAGGGACTCGGATGTCGTTGGAATATATTCGGTATGTAAATCCCGTAACACTAACACTATAAACCATGCCACTCACCAGACATAGATGAGCTCGCAAAGCCAAACGAGGTATCGAATATACAGCATCCCGAATATAGCCAGACCCTGTGCACAGCGCTTCAAATTGCGCTTGTTGACCTTCTAAGACACTTCCATGTCAAGCCCCGGAAAGTCGTAGGGCATTCTTCCGGGGAGATCGCAGCAGCGTGAGTCATGCGATTATCTTATTTACTCTTCTAATAGAATATAGTTATGCAATAGGAGCATTGTCATTTACTTCAGCCTTAAAAGCCGCCTACTTTAGAGGTAAACTTGCGGCATCACTAGCCAGTGATCTTGGCTATCAGGGAGCGATGCTGGCAGTCGTGATGTCAGAAGCGCAGACTACGATCTACCTGGAAAAGTTCCTAAAAGATAATCCGTCTTACCAAATTGGCATATCCTGCGTCAATAGTCCTAAGTCGATAACATTAGGGGGCAATGCAGATGCGATTGCTGCCATCAGTGCTCAGCTAGAAGCGGACGGTATAACGGCGCAGAAACTTCGAGTAGATGTCGCTTATCATTCGCCCCACGTCACCGTGCTCTCAGAGGAGTATCATCGCCTCATGGGCTCTCTGACGGCAGGGGATATTGAACCGAATGCTGTGATGATCTCTTCAGTTACTGGCTCGCCAGTGGAGCCATATGAACTACAGCAACCGCAATATTGGGTCAGAAACATGGAGTCGCCAGTACGATTCTCCGACGCCATTACCCACGCAATTTCAACGTCCACCTTCCACGATCAAAGTAACGACAGCCGTGAAATCTTTGATGTACTTGAAATTGGACCTCATTCAGCTCTGCAAGGCCCTATCAAAGACATTATAACCTCCTTGAAAGACTGCCAGGAAGTCCGATATCACTCGGTCTTGAGCCGAAAAAAGAACACAATGAGTTCGCTCCTGAATACCGTCGGTCAATTGCACTGTCTTGGTTACTCTACCAACCTCATGGCCGCCAATCTTATCGAAAACAAGCCTCTGCATGTTCTTGTGGATCTCCCTTCTTATCCGTTTGACCACTCAAGACGCTACTGGCGTGAGAGTCGGATTAGTCAAGATTATCGTCTACGGAAAGTCCCACGTTTAGACTTACTTGGTGCACCACTTCTCACCGATGGTCCTCTGGAACTAGGGAGGACGTGGCGAAAAATGACCAAGTTAGCAGAGGCGCCTTGGATCCGGGATCATCTGGTGAGTTCCATCTCAATCTAGTGACACATCATCGAGGCATCGCTAATAGTCCTAGATCAACGATACTATCATTTATCCCGCCGCTGGAATGCTTTGTATGGCACTAGAAGCCATCCACCAGCTTGTAGATCGAGGTAAATTGATCACCAACTATGTGATTAAAGAAGCTAGTGTAACTCAGCCGCTTCTTGTTTCTCTCGAAAAGGATAACGTAGAATCTTATTTTCACATGAAAATACTGCCATCAGAGACGAATAATCAATTACTTACAGCAGAGTTTAAGCTGTTCACCATCGAAAATGGAAATTGGGGGCAGAACTGTAGTGGAATAGTACAGGCTCATCTCGCTATAGATCAGCGGCATTCTCCCAACGCCAACGATTATGTTCCTATGCCAACAAGAATGCTCGAGTGCAATCGGAATCTCGACATCGACCTTATGTACGAAGACTTCCGTTTAGCGGGATATGAATTCGGCCCCGCCTTTCGTCATATGAACAAGATATCCTTTGGCACTGATCAAGATGCTTATGCGGAAATCTCCGTCTTCCAATGGGACGAATCCCAGCCGCATGTCATTCATCCGGTAACACTCGATGCTGTCTTTCAAGCCATGCTCGCAGCGCGCATAGAAAGCGCTTCTGAACACATTCCAACAGCGGTACCGACCAAAGTTCGCGATCTATCCATTGCGGGTACAGGTATCAGTTTCCCGGCCATGCGCAGTCTACCAGTATATGTCAAGGTCAATGAGACGCTCGAAAGAACTACTGACTCCTCTGGATATGGTACAAATGAGAGTGGCGATATCGTCATCTCGGTCTCTTCCTTAGAGACCACCTTTGTGGACTCAAGAGTTCAGGAAAGTACCGACAACCCTGAGCAACCTCTCTGCTACAACATCATTAAAAAGCCAGATTTGGATCTACTCGATCAAACCAAGGCATTGCAGCTTTGTCAATTTCCAACAACTTCCCAGGATCGAGTCCAGTACCAGAAAGACTTAGCTCTCTTATTATGTAACTTCAATATGCAAAATACCAAGCTTATCAACGAATACCTGGATGGGAGCATGCAGCCTCATATGCAGAGATATCTCCAATGGATGAAAGAACAGGTGGTTAAGTTGATGCCCGATCAGAATCCATATTCGACAGCGACCGGAAAAGAGCCTTATGTACTAGGTTCCCTCATAGATGTATTGTCCGAAAAGGTCTCAGAGAATTCCGAGGAAGGGAAAGCTTTTGCCAAAGTTGGAAAAAATGTGCCAGGCATCTTAAGAGGTGATCTTGATGCATCAGAATTGCTCACGTTGAGCGGGCTTGCCCAGAACTTTGACCAAGAGGCTATCCTACGTAGCAACCCAATGCTGGAAACTTTTATAGATCTGATGGTCTTCAAAAAACCAGGCTTAAAGGTAATCGAAATAAGCGGTGGGAGAGGCTTGGTCGCAGAGAAGGTCCTAAGTTATGCCACAATCCGAGATGCCAATGGCTTCATGTTGCCGGCCATATCCGAATATCATCTCACAGATTCATCAACCGAAAGCTTAAACATGGCAAGAGAAAGACTCAAGAACAATTCAGAGGCCTTGATGTATTCAATATTGGATATCACAAAGGATCCTATACAACAAGGCTTCAACGAGAATGCCTACGATCTTGTCATCGCTGCAAATGCACTACACAAGACAGAAAATTTAGATGTGAGTTTGAGAAACGCTCGCAAACTTCTGAAACCGTAAGTATTTTATCCCATTTTGTTCTTCTTTTGTCACTAAGAGAACACAAATAGTAACGGGAGATTAATAATAATCGAGCCGACGCACAATCAATGGGTTCTGCAAGCTATATTCGGCGTCTTGCCGAGTTTCTGGAGAAACAACGATGGATATCGAGATTCCAGTCCCTACGTCTCAACAGAAATTTGGGATCGTATACTACGAGAGAACCGTTTTTCTGGCATCGATATCGGGCTTCACGATGATCCGAACAATACGACATATAGTGCCATGCTTTCCACTGCAATTGATGGCAATCCAACGTCGACTTCCTGGCCAGACATTGTTATACTAGTAAATGATGACGAAGATAAGTCAAAAGCGGGCCAAATCACACCCTCTTTGACTCGGTCAATTCATGACCTAGGGCACGATTCTGTGACAACGATACGAATGGATGACCTCCCGCAAGTCGACCTGACCAACAGATTTTGCATCTGCTTAGCAGAAGTAGAGCAACCTTACGTAGCTACGATGACAGAGAATGAGTACCTTTCATTCCGTAATTTGATGTCGACAGTCGGTGGAATGCTATGGGTCAGAAGTCGTGGTGACTCCGTTCCTGAACTTCACATGATCGATGGGACAATGCGCGTATGCCGATCAGAAAGTATTACCTCAAAATTTGTCACACTAGCGATCGATGCACAATCACATACGGATAGCATGATTCAAAACATAATGCGCGTTCTCCATCGAACGCTCGAGGATTCTATATCGGAAATCGAAGTGGAGCTTGAAGAGCACGATGGGCTTTTGACCATACCCCGAGCGATACCAGCAACATATATAAATCGCCATATCAAGCAAGCAGAGGCGAAGACAACAATCGAGAGTTTTAGTTCTAATGCAACGTACGTATTCGCAGGCGGATTTGGGGGCTTGGCGTGCAGTATTGTTCGTTGGATGGCTAGCAACGGAGCGAAAAACTTCATCCTCCTGTCTCGATCAGGTCCAAGGTCATCAGCAGCAAAAGAATTGCTTGAAGAACTTGCGGCCCAGGGAGCCCGTGTAGAGTATCCCATTTGCGATATATCTGTAGAGACACAGGTCAGAAGAGCACTCCTTCATTGTTCTGAGGGTATGCCTCCGATCAAAGGGTGCATACAAGGCTGCTTGGTGCTTGAGGTGAGTCTTTCCGAATTATGGAAGAGCCCAAAAGTCTGACATGATATGATTTAGGACCATGTATTCGAAACAATGACGTATGATCAGTGGACGAAAGCAGTTCGGCCTCGGGTGCAGGGAACACGCCACCTACATTCATTTCTGCCAAAAGACCTTGACTTCTTTTTTCTGCTCTCATCTGTCAACGGAGTCCTTGGAAATAGGTTCCAAGCCAATTACGCAGCCTCCAATGCCTTTCTTGACGCCTTTGCCCATACTTACACCCGCAACGACTTAAACTATCCCGTAGTCTCTCTCGATCTCGGCTGGATGCTCTCAGCAGGGGCAGTTGCGGAGTCAGAATTCCTGCAAAAGCGTCTAAAGAGTCTTGGGTTTTTGATTCCTATCAGTCAATCCCAGCTATTAGGTCTTCTAGATTACTACTGTGCGCCACACACAAGGGTGGATCTGGTTACTTGCCAAACCCTGCTAGGAGTAGGATTCCCTACGAATATTAGCAAGCAAAGATCAGGCTACCCTCCATTACTAACAAGACCGTTGTGGCGTGTTCTAAAGATGATGGCACGTGGAGCGGATGACGAGTCGCCTGCGAAAGAGGTACAGAAGAAGATGCCTCTTATCGACCTATTGGCATCGAAATCATCTCCGCTTGACAAGGTTGGGGTAGTGTGCAGCGCGTTGTTGAAGTGGCTTTCGGAGATTTTGAGCGTTGATGAGAATCTGATTGATAGTGACAAGCCTGTACATGAAGCTGGGGTTGACTCGCTTATGGCTGTTGAGTTGAGGACTTGGTTCAAGAAGGAGTTCGCTGCCAATGTGAGCGTTTTCAACATTATGGGAAATGCGAACTTGAAGGACCTGTGCAAAAAGGTTGTAGACACTTCTTCTTGAGAAATTTAGGCAGTTATATAATATACACTATTCTATTATACTATTAGCTACTACTATATCTACTATACGATACTCTAGAGGGTAGACCAGCACGGCGCTCGTGGCCGGCCCTTGCTGCGCATCTTTTAGGGATATATGCACACGAACATTATTTGGTCGTACCAATATCCCATAGCCTCTAATAGAGGTCTGTGAGCTCTATATCTATGATAACCCTCGATCAAGTACAATCCGCCCATGCAAGCAACAAACATAAAGCTTCTGCCTATGAGCGTTACAGAGCCTCCTTGACTTTTTGTTGTCTTATATGGGGAAGAGTTGGAAAGGCTCTGTCACTCCCGGCCTCCTGCAGCAACTTCCCAGGAGCCAGAAAATATGGCAAGAGCGAACCGAGCACTTGCGCATCTTAAGGCGCGAAACAATCACTTCATGTTCAAAGAAAATATAGAAACCGTATACATCAAACCATCTTCCTCAGAGCAGCCACCATCCGCTACTGGCGCAATACCAAGATTTCAACCCACGCCCAACTCTAGTTCGGACCACTCGTCAAGTTCTGACCTAACCCCTACCGCGCCTCCCGATGCTTCATACGTTTCCGGTCATAGCATTACTTACTACGTCCTAGGAAATTCCCGGCGATACAAATCACTAAGAACATTCATCCAGTTGCCACACGCCTACACTGTTCCCATACGCAGTGATCTCAACATCAATGGGATCAGCTCCAGAACACTTGCCGGAGCGACTACGACAAGCGGGCTCCTGATCGCCGCGTACGGCGGTATACACCTCGCAGCCTGGAACGCCTCTTTTGCGACGCCGGTGGAGATGTGGATATGGAGGGCCAGCACACTCACCATCGTCGCGCTCCCAGTGTCCTCTGTGACCTTGTACTTAGAAACGAAGACCCAAGAACTAGTCAACATAGTTTCTGATCATTTGACCCCGACGCTAGAGCCGTTCGAGAGCGGTGTTGGGTCTGCGTCGCCCCGGAGAGAAAGTTCAGGAGTCAACAACGATCGCGGGGCGCCACACGGGCTTCGGCATTTTTAAATGCCGCTACTGTTTCTTACAGGTCTCGCGTTTCGCTTTATTTCTTGCGCTGTACTGATAGCCTCTAGCCTGTTTCCATGCTTTTCATACCTTGTTGTGTCTTGTATCTTCCAGCTAGGATATATATCCTCGTAGAGTGTTTCATGCAATTGAGAAGTGCCAACAGCAACGTGTATAAGACAGTGGAGTGGATGGGTTTCATTCCTCATGGGGGTTGAGAAGGTACGAAAGGACCTAGAATGCGAGATAAGATGCTGAGAATATCTTCAGAAGGACTCTGTCTTTACTTTTTTTTCACCTATCTGTTTTTATTGTAGTATGCCTATCGTCTCATCGGCTCACTACAGGGTGATTCTCGCTACATAGTGAGGGATAGTATATACTTTTTAGTTCGCCCTATCACGAGGGCTATGCTAAGGGACTAGAAGGGCCAAGTTAGGAGCTTTCAAATTGTTGATACACACAAATTCAAGTTACTTTCTTTATCAGGGATGATAATCTCAACACGCTTGAGCTTGCCAAAGAGAATCTCAAGATTTCGGCGATATTTTCCAAAGACACTTCTTCATCGATACCGCGAAACGGTGAACATCAGAAACAGTCATTAGAGGAAGAATACATTTAGGAGTAAGCCCTTGACTAAGCTTCTTGTGGTCACACCTATTGGTGAATTTTGAATCTGACACGTTAGAGCCATGCCGGAAAGTTATACAACCAAACCTATATTCTCAGTATACCTAAGCTTTCCCAAAAGAACAAAAATAAAATCCGCCGCAAAACAGGCTATATCTAGGCCGAATTTAGTCTATCTAATCATCTCTAGGTATTGCTTCTCCATTTGCTTTTGGCTGAGAGACTTCCATTTTGGTGACCTCACAGATGTCCTTGACCAAAATATCCATCGGCGTCATGTAACAACACGCAGTTTGCAAATTCCCGCCAAACAGAAGACCAACAATCGGTGCTTTCCTGTTCCCATCATTGAGCTTTTCCTCCCATTGCATTTGTCCTTTCGTGCCGCTTTTGTCTTCCCCGTGGGTCGATTGATTCTGGTCCAAGAGCACCAAGCTGCCCGAATCCCCATTAAGGCAAAATATTCCGTGATCGCCAAGGTTCGGCTTGTCACCAAACGTCGCGACAAGAGGACAGGGTGCACGTTGGCGGGGGAGAATGCAGTGGGCAACAGTAATTCCCTTCCCATAATAAGGAGTTTTCTTGGAAACCCGGTACTTTTTAATGTTCGAGTATGGAACGGTTTCGTCTGAGTTGTGATATGACTCTGCTGCGTTGATGGTTCCTGTTGTCCACCCAGTAGTCCTGCCATACTTGGCAACATCATACGTTTTGTGAAACTGGATGGTCTGATATGCTGTCGCGGAATCGTCGGCCTTGAGTTTAATGTCAGGCCTGTTATGAGGAAGATTGTTGATACTGTCTTGAACACTCCGTTCGTTGGACTTGATCAAAGCCCAGTCCAGAACCCAGCGTACTTGTTCTCCCTGAAGGCCTTGCGGAAGATCTTCGTCCCTCACCCTATCATTTACGACTGCCCTCCAACCTGACGAGGCAAGAATGGTGCCAAAGGTTCGATTGGCTTGGCTTAATTTTGCTCGTTTACGTTCAAGCCAATCGATGTCATTGAGAACATCAATCCGGTGGCGCCCACTTTGGTTTTTGAGAACTCCTTTCAATCGGCTGATGTCTCTGCATTCCTCCTCCTGTATCTTTTGATGATCATCATCGGATGGACTGACCACGACTAATCCATTCGCTGATCTGATTGGCTTTGGATTCCCGTGACTAATCACGTGATGATTCGTAATCGCAAAGTTGTCGCTTTCCTCCTTCAGTCGAAAACCACCACCTATCGTACCGCTCCCGTGCCGCCCCTCCACGCCACACGAAGCTCCCATCTCTATCGTATCAAGATATGCAAGATACCTTGATCGTTCGCTCCGATATATTTCAATTTCATTAGTTCCATATGAATGGATGTCGTGTAAATAGAACAGCTCAACCGCAAAGTAAGGAGGCACTTTCTCCCGGATCGCAGGGATAGTTTCTTCCCACCATGTGTTATGGTCGGCATCTTTTGCACTAATAACAATAGTAGCCTTGATCTCGGAATTTCGGACGCCCCTCTGCTCCCGATGTACTAAATCAAGGGTTATCCACTGATGCCCAGCTATAGTATCCGCGATATCCATGGAGCAGCTTCTCCAGGCCTGTAGAAGATCCCTCTCACTAGAGAGTATTGGGGCGCTCGTTATTCCCCAATCTGCTGCATGGTCTACTAATTCGATATTGATGTTGATATCTCGCGCTGAGAGCTCATTTCGGATGTGCCAGACAGCCGCTTGCCAACCCTCGATTCCCGGACCATCATTAATGTTAAGTGTCATGAATAAGGTCAGCTGATTGTCTGTGGGTTCACCGGTATGGAACCTGTAGGCCAGTGTAAAATACGGCATGTCTATGTGGAGGTGGTCATGTAAAATTTGTCGAATTGCCCCACGACTTGCTGCAAAGCCTGGAATCTTTGCATCGACCACTTCGCACGTTTGTAGAGGAAGGCAGGGAAGCTTCGGCCACCCAGCTCGAAAAGGGAGTCTAAAATCGAAATCCTGGCGATCCTGTTGCATCGTCAGTTAAAGTGACTTTCTCCTAGCAAAGTAAGGTGACGCGAGGAAATGAGGAAGTGAATTTGGGAGTATTCTTCAGAGCTGTAAGGGGATGTCTCTACAATTTCCCATGAGATCGAGAGAAGAATTGAGATTTAATAACTGGTGATGGTGCAGAAAACGAACAATGTCGACTAAACGGCTTCGTCGCCACCGACTTGGGACTATCTAGGGCGGCCTTGCGTCCTCAAGATGAGATCAGCTATGGCGTAACTTTGACTATCAAGCTTCTCATCACAATGCTTCTATATAGTACCCTCAATTGCTACAGCTGTTTGTTGGTTTGACATAACAGCCAGCGAGAAGCGATGAACTATGGTTTTTTGCGACGCAGCTTTTCTGAGACAAAGATTTTGTATAGGTTTGCTTTTTACTACAAGCAAATGACCTGAGCTTGTCTGACAACAGATATATTTTACTTGCCGCTTTTATGAATGACTGAACAATTGAATGGCTTTCTGAAAGGAAAACAATGAGATCCTCGAAAGATCCCGGTACGCGGGGGATGACATTGTGAAAGCAGGCGGTACATGTCAAACTCACATATTGATGTATTTGCGCTTCTTGTCACCAAGAGTAGAGTAATTAGTATCATGATAGCTTCCATGGCCTACCAAAAGAAAGAGAAAAAAAGAGCAATCTTTATCTGAACCCCATTTGTTTTCTCGTCATTGCATCTAGATGGTGAAGTAGCGTTAAATCTCACGCATTGAGGGATTCCTCCTGCTCTAGCTGATATGTAGGAATCTGATGAACACGCAAACCGATGCGGATGTTCTGTGACGTCGTTGAAATTGCAAACCATCCTAACTCCTGTATTTTAGTTTTAAGTGTCTGTCGTTGCATGGACTCTACATTGCCCTATATTGAGCCAGAATGGGTCGCAATTGTGGGGTCCGACTATCGAGTGTGAATGGCGGATGCAGTATTCCACTTTGCCACCCAACTTTTGTCTAGTGTCAATTATGCGATCGTGTTATTCCGGGGCGATGTTGAGCCTTTTTTTCGATTCTACGTCGCCGATTGGCTTTGTTGCTTTGATCGTTATCGTTGTGGTAGGATGCTATGGAGCCAGATATATTCAATCTTGCGGAGAACGTGATGTTGAGAGTCTGCAGGAGGCCTGTAACAATTTTAGATTTTCGAATGTAGCACACTAGTTGAAAGCCCTAGAGCTAAGGCCACTTTATACTATAGGAGGCCGACGAAGGTAAACAATGTAACTACGTTACAAAAGCCTCCAGTTTCTCATACATACTCACCGTTCCTGCAAAAGCCAGCCATACAGCTTATTACCTGGCCGACTAGCTTAGCAGTAAAAAAAATCAGTTGCCTTTCATGATGCTTACACGACGGATTGACGGCATATGTTCTGGGAGTATAACGAATTCTACTCTTAGGCGCTCGAACTCCTGATCTTTGGCGCAAAGTGTTAAGGCAGGGGGCGGAGAAAACTAATCTTTTAAAAATAATTAAGACAGGCTGTACTGCTTGATGAGAGGTGGTGACATCCAAGTCTATGCACCTAGATGTATGAGAGAATACGTCTCGCATGTAGTCGAGTCGGGTGTATATTACACAAAGCGCAACATTTCAATACCATCGCCAATAATATATCGCTGCATTGTGCTGGATTGAGATAATCTTGACTGCTCAGTCCTGAGAATTACGAGACTTACTCTGTGTACTGCCGCGGCAAGGATATTCGACTTACCTCAATGACATTTGACCTATGTTTGCTAGAAGATCGCGCAGAACATTCAAAAGCCTAGTACTATCAGAGTTGTGAGCGTTCAAATAAGTATCGTCGTTTGAGTAAATATCTCATGCTGCTTCTTGACAATCTAACAAAGCTATACATGTTTAAATGCGCTAACCCGGACGGGCACCCTAATAATAATGAGCACGCGTCTGTTCCGTTTGATATTCTTAGACTCCGCATGATAATCTGCAATATCAGAATTTATTCACAAGAACTATATCAATCGTTCTCTGTTGAGTTGACCACTAAACAGCCGTCCCAGAAGGTGCAGAGCCAGAAACGCCACTCCCGGAAGGTGCCGCGCCACCACCACTCCCACTACCCGTCGCCGTCAAGTTCACTCCTAGGGTAATATAGCCGACCATCCCCTTACTAACATCCTCTCCATCTAGCGCCTCAACCTGCACGATAGGATTCCATCCCGTCCCTGTCTCACCACTGTAAATACTATCTACATCGTTGGTTGTGCGCTCAATCTGCGTGTGGGTACTGTACGGCTCCAGTGCCATAATTTGCTGACTGAGGGTTTCATCGAAGAATAGTTGACCAGTGGAGACAGTGTTAGAGGACACAATGGTGCCATTAGACCGCAAGGTCCAATCTGTATGTGCCTGTATGTGGATATGAATTGTGCGTTCCACGTAGAAGCCTGGAAATATAGTAGCCATCTCCATGACGCCATTGCTGTCTGTAGGCCACATGCCACGAAGCCAGGTGCTGTCTCCAGTGTGGAGATCTAGATCAGGTCCAATAGTCTTATTCAGCTGCTCTAGAAGTTCCTCGAATGGGGTGTTGGGGGAGAGAGCGTCGAAAGAGGAGTAGGATCCCGTTGCGTTACCTATATCGAGTAAGCACGTACTCTGGATACGGGAGAGGTTGTTAGAGTGATTAAGAAAAGAGTAGACGTACAGTGCCACATGTCTACTAGCACATTGGGCGCTGGCTCGCAAGTATTCACATCCAATACCCCAATATCTAGATATAGCGGCACACCAACTTGATCCTCTCTCATATCTTGCCTGAGTGTTTCACTCCTGGGCCAGACATACGGTCCAGCGGTCACTTCTGGGACCAGCACGCATGTATCGTTCTGGATCGTGCTATAGTGCGGGGACTCTGTGGTAATGTTCACGCTGGTGGTGCGCGGGATGATACTAGAGCCGAGGGAACGTTTGGTGAGAGAACGCTTCTTACGTGCCATGCTGAACGCCCCAGCTTTGGCGGCGCATCGTTTCGAGATGGATTGATGGGCAGCAATTTCGCGCGCGGAGAGCTCATGATGAGGATGCGCGTTGATTGTAGATGAGAGGGCTGCCGCGAGGAGGAGAGATGAAGTAGCGCGCATGTTGGACGGTTGTATGTCTGCCTCAATCGAAGTACTGGGACGAAAGGAATGGTTTGATTGGTAAAGGACAAAGTTGAAGAAACGAAACACGTCGCGACCTATTTATCTATTTGCGGAAGATAATGAGAGCAATACCGTCACTTACCTCTCCTGCCAAGTAGTCCAAAACATGGAAACGCGTAAGTACTATCCTAGATGTTGTTGCCGAAGCTACGGTACATCACCGGGCGATTATACAAAGACGCTTGCAAACACTTGTACGCAACCATCACGCAGCACCTTGGTCAATCCTCTACCAGGATTAAAGGGCAACCTTCCAATAAGAAGAAGCTGTTTTGCAATGCTGATGATTGTTTCGAAGTGAAGTGTGCTCTGATTGGTTGATCGGGGACGCGTAAGGTGGTGGGGATTGAACGGGCCGCGGAGCTTAATTCGGCTCGTTCCCGGTGCACGTCGTGGCGTACGGAGATTTTTAGATTATATTTTGGTCTGAAGGGGTAATGATCCACTTGAGATATGCCAGCCTGAGCTGTGTATAAAGATTCCGCATTCGCCAAGCCGCGGAAAATCGAATTGTTAGATTCAGGTAGAAGGCCATGGCCATCCAAAGGAATGTGGCCATTGCTATCGGAAATGGACACACTACGATAAGCTCGTTGGGTGACCGACCAGCCTTCATACAGAAGGTAATTTGGATAGAGGAATGGATGGCCTTCTGTAGCATCCTAATCAGACTCAAGACCAGACGTATGTACCAGGGATTGTATGCAGAATGCCAGGTGCTTCCGCAGCAAAAAGTACACGCCTGTTGTTCCTACTGAATTACGATAAGATCTGCATCTTATTGCGACAATCAAGAAGGCGCGCCATCCCAGTAATTACTATCTGAACAAAGTCCTACGTACATCATAGTCGTAGTGCACCGGGACAATGAACGCTTCCGTCAAAGAAGACTGCTAAGCGAAACGCTTTCCTCTCACTATCAAAGTGGAGGGATCGAGCGACGAGACACGAAGAGTGGTGACGATAGGAGCTACAGAAGGATCTTCGAGGATCTTCTTGGTGGTTGCTAGGTGTGGTGGATAGTGTTGACATGATGCTGCTGAGCTCACGGTACCTCAGCCAACTACTACCAGTAATGTCAACACATCCACAGGAGGTGAACGCTATCGATAAGCCACAGCCTCGCCCATTTAGGCTAGCGTGATGCCATGCGTCACGCTGTCACGTCGCGTGCACCGTGCGCGGCGGCTCAGACCTCATCGGCCATCATCAACAACAGACGTCACATCAACTTTCATTCCTCGACATGCCGTTTTAACATGCTCTCCCGTGCGCTTTTCGAAGTATTTTCACCTCTTTCGCTATGCGTATCTATACTCGGCCTAGTCCTCTTTGTTGGTAGCCCTTTTGGTGCCTTGGCTGAGGATAGTGTCGGCGTTCCATGGCATCGAACGCCACCTTTGCAACTTCAGCATAGCAATGGGTTGGCTGCTTCAAATTCTCCAGTGTCGGATGGGTTTCGGCTGCGACACATTTACCATCATGGCGCCGGGCAACCAGGACCAAGAGCACGCAGATTAGATGTCACATCCGAAAGAGTAGCCGCCCAGGCAGACGCTGCTGCTCACTTCGGGCCCTTTGCGATCAAAATCTCGCCGGTCAAGATTGACAAGTCGGCGCTTCATCGTTTCGACTCCCAGAAACCCATGTCGCCGCTATGGTTTTCAGAATACGTTTCAGGTCCAGATGTTACCGACAAGCAAACGGTTCTCAACTTCGCCAACATGTCCGAGGACGCATATAAGCCGGACCGCGATGACCCCGAATGGCTTGATGTGGGCGAGTATTACAACAGCTCGATTCCTTTCGGATGGGAAGACAGTGGTATTAGAGGTCAGGTATTTAGTGACGATACCAACTCCACCGTCATTCTTTCCGTCAAGGGGACGACAGTGTCAATGTTTGAAGGTAACGGTACCTCGGGTCATGACAAGGACAACGATAATTTGTTCGGGTCTTGCTGCTGTGGTCAAGGTGGGCCGTATTTATGGCGAAAAGTATGCGACTGCTCGACTGGTACCTACACCTGTGATGAAACGTGTATCAAAGAAGAGCTCAAGAAGCCAAACAAATACTATGAGGCAACTCTGGAGCTGTATGACGAGGTCATCCAGCTCTACCCTCGAGCAAAAATCATCACAACTGGACACAGCTTAGGAGGAGTTCTGGCCTCATTCATCGGTCTACGCCATGGTATCCCCGCGATAACCTTTGAAGCATACCCTCAAGCTCTGGCTGCCACCCGTCTTGGCCTAGAAGTAGCTGGACAAGATTCTCGACTTCGAAGAAATACTGGCAGCTTCCACTTTGGTCATAGTGCCGACCCTGTTTACATGGGAACCTGCAATGGTGCATCCAGCTTTTGTTCGATTGCCGGATACGCATTCGAAACACTTTGCCATACCGGCAAAAGATGCGTCTACGACGTCGTCAAAGACTGGGGCTGGCGACAAAGCACTCAATATCACCGACTGCGGTACGCTATCGAGAATGTGTATTCAAAATACGAGGAGGCTGCTGTATGTGAGGATGAGGACGTAGATTGTGTTGATTGCTATTTGTGGAAATTTGAAAATGGAACGCACACCAAGCCCTCACCTACATCAACTTCAACCAGCACGTCCAGAACAAGGACAGAGACATGCAAAACCCCAGGATGGTGGGGTTGCCGCGATTCTACCACTACTTCAGAACCTACTACTACCACTACCACAACCACTACAAGCACTTGTGAAACTGTAAGCTCTTCCCGTTCTATATAAAACTCTTTGCTAATACAAATAGCCCGGCTGGTTCGGGTGTAAGGATAAGACAACAAGTGATCAGTCGACCACAACTAGTGAAGCGACGACAACAACATGCACAAGCAAAGGTTGGTTTGGACGATGCTTAGATCCTACTGCCACAGCGACCCCGGCAGAAGCGGTATATACATATTGGCATGCAGCTCCCACAGCAACACAAACGCCACCACCATAGAACTCTCACATTTATCCAATAGACATGATTCACATACTCTTTGTGCATTATCCTGGCTGCACGATATACCAAAAGTTGTCTTACCTCAAACGTACCGTAACGTCTTGTTGATTTTTCATCATTTTGTCTCTCGCAGCATCCCGGAAGCGAAATCCTACTGCGGATGATATGTCGACAGCTCATACAAAGCAAGGCGGCTACAAATAAAAAACAAGGGGTCATTTGAATAGGAACCTCGGACGGACACGGTTGAGTCGCGGGCCAGTAACACATCACTGCCGTAGTTTGCTAGCAATGGTGGGACATAATTTTGCAGTACTTGGTCTTGTTACATTCAGTAATTCTGATAACTCATCACGGTGACGAAGGCATGGCATTGCGAGTTAAGGTAGTGGATAGGGAAATGGTCGTGGGAAGCGATGACGTAAGGCCGTTGGGGCTCAAGCGGCGGGTGCGCGGGGTCGATCTGCAGGGTTCAACAGCTCGACCGTGGGCGCAGAAAAGTGTTGCCTCCGCCAAACACCTTGCCTTCAACGTCGTCGTCACCGCAACCTTCCCGCCAGGCATCAATCGCATAAGTTTGATTAGCATCGTCGCATTCGCTGCTTCATTCTTTGCTCCCCTCATTCCCTACAGTCGCTCTGGGCCTCCTTGTCGAAGGGCAGGCTTTTCTCTCTTTTACTGCCTCTTAAAGCTTTCGACATATCGCCCCCACGGAATCCTGAAACTTTTGCGAGATGGAGATGCCTGATGTGCCAGTCAATGTGCCTATTGACGATCCCAACGCCGACACGGAATGGTAGGTTGGATCCAACACCACATCCTGTAGTCGACGGCTTACGAAATAACTGTTAGGAACGACATTCTCCGCAAGCACGGTGTCATACCGGAAAAGCCCCCGTCACCCACCCCTATGATCGAAGAAGCGCTTGAAGAAGCACGCAGATTGGCCCACGAAAATCGGCTGGAGGGTAAGGATCTAGACGAGCTGGCCGAGCTAGAGGATGAGGAGGACGAAGACTTTCTTGAGCAATATCGGTACACCGTACTTCGCCAAGATGATTATGGCCCAGTCTGACGTGTTACAGGAAGAAACGATTGGAGGAGCTATCTACAATTACCGCGGCATCGACATACAACCAGGTCTATCACTTACAGAAGCCAGACTACTCTCGGGACGTGACTGAAGCCTCGAGCAAGGCCTTTGTCCTTGTGCTACTTACTTCTTCCCAGGGGACTAATGTGGAGTCGCGTATCATGATTGAACTCTGGAGAGACCTGGCACGGCGCTTTGGCGATGTCAAATTTTGCCAAATGCGGGCAGATTTGTGCATCGAAGGCTATCCCGATAAGAACACGCCTACCGTGTTGGTGTACAAAGACGGAGATATCAAGAAGCAGGTCGTGACACTTCGCGAGCTACGTGGAACGCGCACAAATGCACAAGGTGAGTGTGCCTTCCTTTCAGCCTTACCGCCATTCTCCCCCAAACCTCAAGACTTTGGACTCCCATGTATATGTGGGCAAGGCTAGTCAAGGCCAATCATATGCGCAACCGTCAATTATACGATACCCCCCGCAACCACCACGCTAACTTTGCCTTGCGCTAAACAGATCTGGAGAAACTTCTCACGGATATCGGTGCAGTGAAACTAGGCGACACTCGACTGCGGCGTAGTCACGGGGAAGATGCGGACGCTAGCTCAAGTAAGATAAGACGAGGAAAATCCGGCCAAGATGCGGATGATGATAGTGATTGGGATTGAGCTGCATATGCAATTACGAGTCTGTAGCAGAGGCGAGGGTCCACACGCTTTGATCTAGGTGCCCTAATCCAGCCGCCTGCACTTGCCGCTAATACAAAAGGCTCCACAGCTGGCATTTGACTTAGGCTGACTCGAGGAACCAGTCACCCGCTTGAGCATCACGGGCTCGTTTGGCCCCATACCACACAGTCGGCGGCGTTGGGAAATAAGGGAACTTCGCGTGCATCGGAGTGGAGCCGGACTGACCAAACACGGACTTGTACCTATGGAAAAAAAACCAATGATGTAGCTATCGCACTACGGACCCGCATATCCCTTTGCAGTATCTGGATGTGCAACTTAATCTAGACCTTGTTGTAAAGTCCACGGTCGCCATCAATACCCCGCTGTTGCCGTGCTAACCTCACAGAGCTCGGGCATCGGTTAGCAGGGTGGACAGGGGGTGGAATTATCTAAAGCCAATCCTTGCACAGAACGGCTTATGTCAATGAGCGCATACAAAGTTGCGTGTGCTGACACGGCACACATATTGCTGACGCGCTAGTTATACCCGCAGGAAGGATGCACGGCTCGACAGGACAGCAGGGGTTGCTGTGGACCGCCGGTTCGGTCCTTGCACCTGCTCATTTACACCTGCTGGCATCTAGCCACCCCCCCGTTCAACAATCCTATTGTGACAAACTGATTCAGAACACGCGCGAGTATAAATTGCCGGATCTCGACGCCAACTGAGACATTCTCTGAAGTCTGCCCCGAGCATGGGCAGCGAGAAGACTCCCCAATCTCGCCGTTGAGCACCTTTGTCGTAGCCCTGAACATCCTCACAAGGACAAGCGGGTGGAGCATTGAACCCAAATCACAGGCAACTATCTAGTATCATGTCGTAGCCCTATGACGTGTGCAGCAATACGAAATCACCCTTTGCGCTGGCCATCAGCACGACACACCACGCCCGACCATTCGACCATCCTGATATGCAATAGCAGCAACCGGCGCCGTTCATCGAAGCGGTGAGATACGCGGGCAGGACCAATGGAATAGCAGCACGGCGACACGGCAAAATGGTGTCTCGGCCCGTCTCATCAAGTCAACCTTTGACTGGACTTGACGGCGTGCAGGACGGTGTTGGGCCGGGCTGCGGCCTCGTCCCCAACTGTCCAGTGCTGTGGGATGCGGTAGCCTCAACAGCGCTGCGTAGTGGAGGGGAAGGTAGTTGGTTAGGAGAGGTCCGTGGAGTGACTGGTTGCGACGGAGCGCCACTATCTTGGACAGCATAGCCGACTGCCGAGGGTGTGGTGTACGCTATCCCGCCGTTGCTTTGTGTAGTTCAAGACGCTTCTAACCGGTACATGTCAATTTTGAGCATCAGATGGTGAAGGCTTGTATGTGACAGTGTTTGCGCCGTGGTAACACGCGAAAGCGGCGAAGGGCATAGTTTGGACGGGTTCTGACTATGCTTGGGAGTCTGCACCTGATTGGTGTCTGTGTCTGACGCTGCGTTGACATTTCGCCCCCAGATGTATTTAACCACAGGACTCGTTACGGCCAACTGAGGAATGGCTTCCATGTGGCTGCGAATGTTCGGATTCGCTCTTTCCTTCGATTATTCACTTCTGGAGCTCAAAGCGGCTAGTATTCGCAATGGACATGAACGACGGTGTCTTGTACGCTTTCGCCTAGGTCGGAGGCTGCGATGGCTGTTCTATTCTCCGGGGAACAGAGGACGGCAACAGGGTGGCCTTCTTAGCTCGGCGGATACCTCTGTCTCTTGTCTGGTCTGCCCGATGAGATCAACAGGTGTACAGTCGCAGCAGAGCGCCGCGCTGCAATGTATTGGCTTCAGCTCCGGGAACTTCTTCGGTCCTGGGACGAAAGGTTCCCTAGAGCGGGGTGTCATGCGAATGCTCCCGTCGGCATCAAGATAAATCAAGCCCAGCATCCGGCCAGCGTTGAACGGACGAGCTTGTGTCCCGCAGCAACTTCAGTGGTAGGGCGCTCAGTTGTACCACTCTTCCCTCTCCCGACAGTTCTCCCCGTCGGTCCATCCACTCAGCTTAGTCGTGCCTCCGCTCCTCGCCAAAGAAAACACCTTGGGAATAACCTCACCCAATACCACTCTTTTCCGGCCGCCACGGCGCCCTGAGCTGAGCGAACGGTGGCTCTGGGACAGGGCGCGTCGCCTGGTAGCTACAGGGGACGGCGCTCTATCCGTACCACAACATGCCCCTTTGCCGATCGAGACCTTGGGTTTGGAATCATTCTACGTCCGTACGACGGATGCACTACGAACACGACGGGTGCACTAAGAGCATGACGAGGAAATGTATGGGGTAACACCCCTCCATGACGTCTACCAGCGTTCTCGTTGCATTCCTCCATCCCAAACTTGCCCGCAGGCGCAGGCGCAGGCGCAAGAGATGTAGTCGGCACCTCGCATGGGCGGCGGCGAGAACTCACTCAATCGTTCGAAAGCGACGTCGGCGCACGGGCAGAAACGGCGAAAAAGAAATGGTCCTACCATCCGCGACTTGTCCTGCTCCATGACGCCATGTACATTCGGGCCTCGCCCCATCGTCGGCGCCGTACCGCTCGGATGGGCCCCTAGCGGGGTAGGACAATGGGGAGTCGAGAACACGGACTGAACAGCGCCTTGGTGGTTCGTAGGGCTGGTAGCTTCTCGGGGCGCTGGGTGCGCCGTAGTGGAGCTGCCTAGCACAAAAGCTGCTGGATTGTACGACGGTGGCAGACTCGGAGCGGGAGGAGCGTCGGCATCAACTCGTTGAGGAAAGAATCATTCAAATTGGATGGGGGTAATGGTGCTGACCTTTTGTCGTGTGGTTCCGAGTCCGGGAATGGGGTTGCCGGGGGATGAGGGTGGCCTAGTGACATGGAATGTAGAGGGCCTGAATGGCAAGCTTGGGTGCTTTTGGGGTTGTTATCCGATCCCAACGTGTGACGTTGCACTACATGCAGTACCACCACCATCTACCCATGCGGTTTGAGCTGGGAAAGTGCCTTGGATTCGCAAGCAGTGAGCAAAGACAGAGAGAGAGTTGTAGTGATGTTCGAGGGTACAATTGAGTAACTGTACTTGGTACTAAATACTAGACGTGATTTCGCGCAAGGGGAAATCACTAGATCTGGAGCATTTAATCATGCTTCTACAGACCTAAAAACAAGACAAGGCAAACCAGCCCCAATTTGCTGTCGAGGGAGCGAATCTATGCCCGCCTCATAGCAGCAGCCTTTTTTTTTCCCGTAATGGCCATGAAAAAAAGGGGAAAAAGTAAAAGAACAATAGTCTTGTTTGTTTCCCCAAAAAAGGCCAACAAGGTTTCTCATGAAGGCGTTCGTTCAAGCAAAGCCCAGCCAGAGGAGCTTAAAGAAAATTTACCAACTGCGCCAGGTCCCCCCGATTGCATGGTTTATTTGGGACCTTCGGGAAAAAAGTTCAATAAGCCCCATTGACAAAAAAAGGTATAGACATGAAAAACGGGTATAAAAGTGAATGCCAAACCGCAACTCCTTGCCATTACCTGGGGAGGCCATTAGATGAGTTCGTCGCCGCCGCTTCTCCTCGAGCTCTCGATGGCTGCCCAGACGATGGATTCCTCGAAGACGGGGCCTTGGCCGTCGCACTTTGCGGCGCCCTTTAGGCGTTCGCACACGTCGGCAATGTCGACGAGGCCTTGCTTGACCAGGGGATGTGACTGGATGAGGTCCCATGTCTGGGAGGCGGGGATCTCGCGGCTTTTTGTCCGCCTGCGCGAGGCGGCGTGCTCTTTGTCTGCGGAATTCACTACGCTGCCGTTGGGGAGGCTCTGCACGTTGTAGGCATCGTCGCCGTCGTCGTCGGCCATGTGTCCGCCTGGGGAGGGATATGCGGCCGAGACGGGCCGCGAGGAGGTGGGTGAGTGGCCGGAGGTGGCGCGGAGGATCTCGTTCTCGGTGCGGGCGCGCTGCAGGGCGAGCTTGAGGCGCTCGTTGTCCGACTGCAGCGAGTGGGTGCTGGACTCGAGGGCGGTGAGCTTGGCCTCGAGGTCGCGCACATGGCGCTCTTTGCGCTCGCGGAAGGCGCGCTGGCTGCGGGGGGAGGTTAGTCCTGGAAGTCGCGCAGCACAAGCAGAGAAGGGACGACGCACGCAGCCCGGTTCTGTGCCTTCCGCCGGCTCTGGGCGGGGGTCAGAGCTGTTTCCTTCTCCTCACTGCTACTCCGCGTCCTGCTGCCCCGGCCGTCGTCCATCTCGCCGCCTATCCCGCTGTCCACGCTGCCGACGGGAATGAGCAAAGGGGCCGTGGGGTCGGGCGAGCCCTGCGTGGTGGGCAGGCCGTGCGGGCTGAAGGGGAAGGCATCGTGGTAGGGAGGCATAAAACCGCCTTCTAGCGGCTCCTGCTGCGGGGGTTAGCGGCACATTTCGACAGCACTGGGGCGGGCCAGACTTGCGATGCTGCGGATGGTGTCTGGGTCGACGGCATGGTGGGCAAAGCCGTTGGACGGCACGCCCATGAAGGGATAGGTCTGGGGGGTGCTGCCGAAGTAGTTGTAATCCATGGCGGGTGAAGGTGAGTCGAGATGCGACAGCTCAGCTCTGGGCAACGTGGGGAGCTACCGAGATGCGGCGTACAGCGTACAGCACGTCGGTAGAGGGGGGGCACGGAACCTTTAATACTACGGATGAAGCGATCTGCGCCTTATTGTATGCTGTCCCCCGACGGGCTGGATTGGGGGGAGGGATGGGATGGGATGGGGGGGAAGCTTAGATGCCAGAACGCCCGGCGGCGGCGTGCTCGTCGAGGGCTCCGTGGCTCCGCACCATGGGGCCACCCTGGACGCCGCCCATGCCGCCCCGTCGTTGAGCAAGACGAGCGGAGCGGCTTGGGGCGGGTCTCGTCCACCAACCTTGCCATCCTGGCTGCTTAGTAGCCCCTACTCGTCCGCCGACGTACCGCATGCAGCTCGTGCGCAAATTGCGGCCAGACGGCCGACGTGCATGGCGCCTTTGGGGCGTTGAAACGGCGCGTGCGGGCGTGCGAGCGGTGGCACCGTGGCCATCAGCCCTGGCGTCGCCCAGCAACACCACATCACACACTGCACCTCCTCTCCTCCTACTACCCCCTCCCCCCCTCCCCCCTTCGACCAACTGGGCAACACCCCCCCAGCCCGGCCCGGCCAACGTCCGCCGTCTTCAGTGCTCGCCTTGATGTCAACCGCCTTCCTGTACCATGCTGACCTGTGCGGCAAGCTTCCACCCCCCCTCTCACAGCATGCCAACTTGCCCTCTCCCTGTCCGGACAGGTCGTGGGAGCCGG